>CM056606.1:38131651-38227188 GCA_029721355.1 Tegillarca granosa | reverse complement strand
GTTAAACTTAATAGTTTCAGAAGCACATTGGATATATATATATATATTATATATATATATATATATATATATATATATAGCGCCATGGGCCTTATCGCTCACCTGAGGATAGTCCAAAATTGTTTGCAAAGCGCAATTCTAATGCATTTAATTTGTTACAAGTATTTTTATTGGTTAATTGCTTCAAATTTGCGGCATACAAACCATCGATTTACTGCCGCAATATCGCGTTTGTACTGTCGGAAATCATAGCCTTTTCACTTGATACAATGTATTCATACGCTATAGCCAATACACATCGATTACGTAATGGCCGACGCAATAACTGAGCTTGATGATGATCTCGAAATCGGGAATTTTCAATTAGAAATGGCGTCAGACAATGAGAGTGACGATGATTTAATTGCAACTGTTGATCTTATTGAAAAACTTGGGGAAGAAGGGAACATTCCAAATTTAGAAGTAATAATGCAAGAAGATGCAGGAAGATTCCTCCCGGTCCCTGTCTCGAACCCCAGCAGACGACCCCGTGCCTCCTATACAAAACAATGATAGATTTGCCAAGTGTAGTGATGAAGACCTAGATGGAATTGTGGCAGCTTCAGTCGCTTCTAGCACTGATAGGATGACAAAATGGGGCGTATCCGTTTTTGTCAGTATGTGTCAATCAGTAAAAATTAAGCATCCCCTGTGGTCATGTTGTTTTGATTGGTTCAATGATAGAAAAGTCCCTAGAATTGTACAATGTATACATAATGCAATTGCTAATAAAAACATTGTTCCACAGAAATTTGAGTGAAGGCCTGAGCAATCTCCTTCAGTCATTGAAAAATATTAACACCCAGGGTGGCCATGACACCACTGAACTCAAACCTCTGTGTAACATTAATTACAATTTAAAATCATAACACACACACCTTAGTTTTTACAAGATTTAAATGCAGACCAGAGTTAGCTCTGTCATTTGCCAATTTAACCCCATTGCTAAGTTTCATAATTCTGGGCTCCAAAAAATGGCTTTTTGCCAATATATAAACTTCTTTAGCTCTGAAACTTTCTTTATGAGGCAGACAAAAAGCAGATTTTTTTTCTTTAAACAAGTATGAAAAGTAAAACAAGTACTACAAACTGTTAATCAAGAACAATATATTAAATCTGCAACAGAATAGATGAAAAGTTTCTAAAATTGTGACATTTTTTTATACTTCTTAGTTTCATAATTTTTTTCCATTAAATATTTTTTTTTGCTTCTTTCACATAGAAAATTGGCTCTAAAATTTTAATATTGGCTAACGGTTTGGCTTCTATTGAGTCAGAGCTAACGCTGCAGTCATTTAAACTACGTATATCAAAATGTAACAAATATGTAACAGAAAGAGATTAAATGCAGGGCCAGACCCGGGATCAAAACCCAAGATCTCTGTCAATATAGCGAGCAATGTACCACTGAGCTACCATCAGGTTCCCCCAGAGTCTTTAGAGACCAAACCTATTGGTCTGCCACTTCCCATGGTCAGATGAGCCCCAAAATGCAACAGGACAGAGAAAAAAAATTGCAGGGTCAGACCAGGGATCAAACCCGGTACCCCCGCACTATAGGTGAGTGCTCTACCACTGAGCTACCCAGAACGCAAACTTATACCCATGTTGATTTTTATTTATTTTTATTTTTTATTTTGACCATAACAAAATTTTTAAAAAAAAATAGTCAGGATTTGGACTTTACTCACCTGGTAAAGTGTTACAAAATATACTTTCTTACATGTCTCTGCAACTGTAAACATTATTTTAATTTTCTATATACAAGTCAAACTAGTCCCCTCTATACAAGGACCACCTGCCTATAAATGAGTTTAATCTTATTCTGATACCATAGCACTCTTTTCATTATTTTAACCTGTAATACAAGTCACCTCCACATAACCTAGGAAACAGGAAAATGCAGTGACCAAGAAAGGACTCTCAACTTGTAAAACTTCCCAATATCAGCAATGTACTCTAATGTTGTTTTAATATCAATATTTTGAGTCTGACCCATCCATACCTGCTTTTTTCCCTCAAATAGATCAAACCCTGGAAACCTACCTATTAGTCTACCAAAGCACAGGGTCATGCACAATAATTTTGAATAAATATCCCGGTACCCTAGTTAGTTAAGCAGTCCCTGTTCTAAAGGTCCAGAACGGAGCTCAGCTCTGGTCCACAGTTTAAGCGTCATATTTACTGTCTCCTTAATACATGGGAAGAAACTGATTGTATAATTCTCAATTTGCAGACAATTTCGAAATTTTACCCTTGTAAATTTGTTTGATTGGAAATGAAAACAATTTATATATACATACTTAGTATTTGTCTACTCTGACAATAAAAAAATGGGATAAGATTTTATGCCCAAGTCAAGATTATTTCACTTATATTTTATGTGTCCAATTCATATGATGGCGGAGAAAACTTGAGTGTCCAAAGAAACTACCATCTTGAGCAAGCAAACTTATTTACAACCAACCTTGAGCAAAGAAACTGACAATAACTCTCATAAGGGGGCAGTCATAGGTTAAAATAGATTTTGCATCTTTTTAAGTTTCAAGCTGGAATTGTTTAAACTGACACATAAATATGGTATAATCATGAATATTTTTGTGAATTAAATTTCGTGGTTTTCAATACAATGTTCAATACGTGGCATAAAATTTTGCAGAATACCTTTATCTCTACAGTAATTATATGGGAATAAAATAATTCAATAGCATTTTTATTGGTGGGGTGCGACAGATTCACAAACAAACCGAAATCAAATCCCCCATGAAAATTTGTGATTTTACAGTATGTCAGGTTATTGATATAACTAGACAGAATGCTACTTGAAACTCAAATTTTATTTCATCTCTCTTTTAAGAATGGCTGCAGACAAGGGGGTACAGAAAAGAGTTTGAAGATGAAACACCATCAGACCTGGAGAGTAGACTGCGGACGTTCTATGCAGAAGTGAGAAATGCACAAGGAGAAAGATACACCAGAAAACACTTTTGTTAGAATAAGAGCTTCAATAAATAGACATTTACGTAGCCCTCCATACAATAAAACATTTTCTCTCTTAGATGACAAAGAGAACTATTTTCATTCTTCAAACCAAATGTTTGTGTCTGTTCTAAAAAATATGAAAAAAGATGGGCTAGATAAAACGGAACATTATCAAGCTCTGAGTGATGCAGATTTGTTAAAGGTTAGGTCATCTGGGGTTTTATCCACAGACCAACCACTTCCTTTACTGAGGAAGGTCTGGTTTGATCTTACTATAGGGTTTGCCCGCCCGTGGTAGGGAAAACTTGAGAAAATTGAAATTCAATTGCATTGTCATAACACATGGTGGTGATGGTTATGAATGCATTGAAATGGCATTTAATGAAGCAACCAAATATCACCAAGGGGACGATGTCAAAGATAGTGACACCAGATTTATCCCTCGTATTTATGCTACCAATGATGAAATGTGCCCTGTTGCATCCATGAAAAAATACATGGAGAAAAGAAATAAGGGGTCTGACCATCTATTTCAACAGCCCAAAAGAACTATAACACCAAATGATAAACTTAGTACACCACACGCCCTGTTGGAGAACGCACATTGAATGACATGATGAAAACAATTTCGACTGAGGCAGGGTTAAGCAGGGTCTACACAAACCACTGTGTTAGGGCAACAACTGTCACTCAGTTATCTCATGCTGGTGTCGAGACCAGAGAAATAATGAAAATTACAGGTTATAAAAATGAGGCTAGCGTACGCAGTTACTCTGCTGATTCGTCAGATAGTCAGAAAAGGTCATACTCCGCTATCATTCAAGGAAAATCTACTTCCGAAAATGCACTCATAAAATCTCAACGTATCGATCAAGTCAATGCAACCCCCACCCTTGGCTTAGTAAATAATACAATGCAAGTTAATTCTAATCTGTATCAAACACAGTTTCAATTACCTGGTAACTGGTATCAGAAGCAGTTCGACATCAGTAACTCCACTGTAAACGTGTATAACTATTATGGCACACACAACTAATAGGCTATTCACAACCCACGTCTCGACTGGGGAAAATGGCGGTGTCCTCTAAATCGATTAAAAAATAGTTCACCTTGGTCAGGCTCTCTCGTGTAAAAAATTTCAATTATTTCCTTGTATGATTGTTGTCAACAGTTGTTGTTATTTTTTGTCAATGCGATATCGAGTTATTTTACTCATTATAACAATAAAAAGTGATATTTGAACCATATGTGTTAGGACTTATTTTTTCATGCGCACCAATCCATTACTTGAAGTATGCAAAAAGGCCCAAACAAAATTAGGTTACTGGAAAACCACATGGCTATTTTTAGTAACTGAATTTTTCGAAAACAAAATTGAGAGAAATATATATAAATTAAAGGGATGAATTATAATAGGGATAACTGTCTTGTAATTTTCGATTTGCAGACGTATATCGGTGGGTTTTACTGTCGCAAATAACGTTTTATTGGCTCCGCTAACGCGTCGCCAATAAAACTCAATTTGCGACAGTAAAACCCACCAATATACGTCTGCAAATCGAAAGTTACAAGACAGTTATCCCTTAAAAGACAATATATTAGGTACAGTAACTTTACAAGTTTTCTCAAGTTAAGAATGCCACAAAACTTAATCAGAAATATGTGATGCGCCATGAGATTTCCAGGCTTATGGAGGTACGACGTCATAATCAGAAAAACGTAGTTAAAGAATGACGTCGATAAATGGTGATTGAAACGTGCACATGTCAGATAGTTACACATTCAGCGAAAGTAATTAATGTTATGAACTATTAATAAGAGATCGTTTAATTGTTATTGTTTAAGTAGGAAAAATTTTAAAAAATTAAAAACAAAAATTTTTTTTTTTTATATAAAAATCAAAAATATTTTTTAAATTAAATATGCGATGCAACCCTTCCACGCTCTCGAGTAATTTGATCAATGATAAACAACTCGGTGTTTGCCAATTTATAACTTATGTTTTTTTTTATCAATTAAAGCAGCAGCATTTCTTCTTAATCCTTTCCCCCTTAAAACGATCGTCTTAAGTTAAAATAATTACTTCTTAATAAATTACGAATTTACGTTTTTTTAAATAGAAGCAAGTGATATTATAAAATTTCAGAATTTCCGTGTTCTCCGTTTCCGACTTGGTAAACATAGTATGCAACGCGACATCCTAAACGTTAAAAAGCGAAGCTATCTTGTATTACCACGAGTTTTTATGTCAGAGTTCAAGAAAGAATATTGATGATGTGGAGCGCTGGATAACACTACTAAAATAAAAAATAAATCTAATACTTCGACAATCACAAGGACCGTTTCATAGGACCATTTAGAGGATCAAGACGACGATTTTTGTCTGAGAAATAGTCAGGTTGGTGAGATTTATTTTTGCGATGATATTATTATCAGTTTGAGACAGGTTCAGCTAATGACGGCGAGGATGGCGATCTTAATGATGAAAGTGACAATTAGCGGATGAAATCACAGAATCAGAAATTCTCAAGGAGAACGCTGACAAACGTTGAAAACGAGTTTTTTTCCCTGAAATCTTGTGTTTGTGACAATGACAAGGAAAATCTCAAATTTCCGTATCTTTTTAACACTATGATTCAATATATGCTGTCACATGGAAGATTGACAGTCCACATAGACATAAAAGTTACATTATTACATCAGAAGATTAACTAAAAATGACAGAATAAGAAGAGTAGGGTTATATTTTGATCTTTTTTTTCATTTTCTATTATTATTTAATTTATTCATTTATTTATTTATTCTATTATTTATTTAGCTCTCTCTCTCTTATAGAAGAACACGCCAAAGTCACAATGTATTATGTAAAGTATTGATTTGTTAACTATTTCTGAAAGTATACAGAATATTCACTTCTATGAACTAGCACTATCAATTATAGTTATAATTATTATTATAAATTCATATATATATATATATATATATATATATATATATATATTTAAATACTTCAAGAGTTTACTATTTAAATTGTTCATTATAAACTTATGATAAAACAGTTCTAAATTTGTTGGATGTAGATGGACAAAGTCTGTACATCTATCTGTCTCTCAAGTTTGTTTCAATTTAAAGATATTTAACTCTCTCTCTCTCTCGGTTTTATAATTTTTCAAAAAATTGTTTCAACATATATAGTCTTTTTCTCCATGTTGTTTATAGAAGTGCTTAAATATGATTGAATTTTGTTTTTCTCTATTCAAAGGTGAAATGAAGACATTGCACAGCAGAAACCCTTCAAGATGTTTGTAATTCTGTTGCACATCATCAAGAAATCGCCATAATATACCACAACTTGTACCAGCATTTAGTAGTTTTCTATAATTGTAAAGAATTTTAAAAACCTTTTCAAAACACTATCAGGAATTTTAAAGTATCATCATTTCAGAGTATCTAAAAATTATCCAGGTGCTGGTTTTGTCAGAGAATATGCTGACAATGCAGAGATTGAAATTAATGTTTAGAAAGCAGCAGTTTATTGGCCCAATAATTCTACCCACTGTTTAAAAAGCAAATGGATTAGATGCAAACAGACAGTGGTAAGTGATAAGACATTTTTTGTTTTGGAATTGATGGCAAGGATGTTGTTTCATCAAAACAAAGTGTTACGAAGCCAGTATTATTATTAAAGATGACAGAAAAAAACTTAGAAATTATAGTTACTGTAAAGAAACTGGACATGACACATCTAGCAGTAGCAAAATTATTTGTCCACTTTCTGTCTAAATAACTGATAAAAACGTCTTCATTGATTTAGTAAATGATCAATAACAAAAATAAATTAATTTAAATGATTTTATAGTTTTTTTTAATAATAACCTCTTATTTAGTTTGGTTTTAAAGGGCTCAGACCTTAGATTAGCTTCATCAACTACAGATTAAATTGCATAAATTGGTATGTGTTATATATGCTGTACTCTCAAGAAGTAATTACATTAATAGTCATATAACACTCATTTTTCCTTTACAGCAAAATGAAGATAAATTTGCAAACTGCAATGGACATATTTGCTCATAAAATATTATATGGTTTCTGAAAGTACAATGGTAATAAGTTTAAAGATGATTGAATGTTATCCAGACATTATAAGTTAATTGAGTTGAGTTTTGGTGTTTTATGCACCAGTCAAGATTTTTTTATACTTTTATGGAGATGTTTAGTTCTTGCTAGTGGAGGAAACCAGAGTGGCCAGAGAAAACAACTTATCTTTTGGCAAGAGAACTGACAAATGTACTTACACTAGGATAGTAGGATCTGTCTGATTGAGATTTGAACCCACACAGTTACCTATAGGCACTGTGATCCCCAGGTGCACTTAGAACACTTGATCACAATAAGTAACATGATGCTGCTGCTATTATTTTATTTAAGAAAAAGACTAGTTTAATGCTTGTTCCTATATTTTGTCCCTTGTCTTTTTACTTGCTGTGTAGCATACACATGTATGTCTTGAGATTAAGAAAAACTCGGCGATTCTTTCCAATCAAAATGAATTTGGTATTGTAATGGGTCTGTCTCATCTTCATTACTGATCATCATTTAGAAAACGAGTTATCTCCCTTGTAAGTAAATGGATAATTTAGACCAATTTGACTGTCCAAAAACATCAATGAAGCAATGTGCTTTAATTTCTTTATATATGCACTTATATTTGCATAACATATGTCATTCTTTACAGTGTATGTAATTTATCATTCTCAAATATCAATCAAAAAAAAATTTTAAAAGTTTTCATTTTGTTTTAGATTTTGTTCATAAAATTTAAAATTGTGATGAATAACAACATATGTCAATGTCCGGTGTCTTCGAGAAAATAAAATTCCATAAAACAAGTTGAACAACAAGGTAAATTTTCTGTTTTGAAGATTTATTTTCCCAAACAAATGTGCATTTGAAATACTGTTTATATCGTGAATGTGGTGTTTTGCATTTGTTGCCATAGCAACAAAACCACTGCAAATTTGGAAGAAAATATTTTACAGGGCGATTTTAGCACATGAGTAGGAATAATAATCCACCAAAATCTCATTTTCGGTTTTGTACCTCCATAAGCCTGTTTTTCTCATGGCTGGTCACATATATCCAGTCACATTTCATTTATAAGTAGCTTATATAATATGCATGATGAAGTAACTGTAGTGCAATGAGTAATTTCCAAATCATTAACAAAATTCTGTATAATTATTCAGCTATGTCCTTGACCTTTTAAACATATGCGACCATGAACCATATATGATCGTCATTTCAATACTTACAATATTGTAATATACATGCCTATACAAAAAGTTAGTTTTCAAGATAGTAAGCAATTTATGTCTTGTTTTGCAGCTGTGACCGACCTTGATCTTTGAACACATGACCTTTGACCTACAACACATGACCTTAACCATCAAAATGATCGTTGCCACAATACCTACAAATATTCTAATATATATGCCTATACAAACAAGAGGCCCATGGGCCTTAACGCTCACAAAAAGTTCACAAATTTCCTCAAGTTTGGAAAATCCTGCAATAATAAATCAGAAATGGTCTAGTCACATTTCATTTATAAATAGCTCATATGCATGATTTAACTATAGTACAATGACTAATTTCTAAATCATCAACCATATGGTTATGCAGCCATGACTTTGATCTTTGAACATATGAACTTGAGCCTTATATCAAAATGGTTGTAATATCAACACCTACAATATTCTAATAATCATGCTTGTACAAAATGTTAATAGTTTTCAAGATAATTTACAATTTCAGTCTTCTCCTTCAACTATGACCTTGACCTTTGAACAAATGACATTGAACCTTATATCAAAATGATCGTCATATCAATACCTACAATATTCTAATATACATGTTTATACAAATAATTAGTTTTCAAGATAATTTACAGTTTCAGTACCACGGTTGCAGCTATGACCTTGAGCTTTCAACATATGACCTTGATATATAGATGACGTTTTTTTCTCTAAATAATCACAAATTTGGAGAATATGTGAATGTCATCTATCCAAGTGAGCTTGAAATAAAAGACACGACAGATTCTCCATGTTCTGCTTCATATTTGGACTTATACCTCAATTATGACACCCATGAAAGGTTACATCTGAAGCTATACGATAAACGTAATGACTTCAATTTTTCTGTTGTCAACTTTCCGTTTCTTTGCAGTAATATCCCTGCTTCTCCGGTAATACGGTACGGTAGAGCTTGTTCCCACTATGGGGACTTTCTGCAACGAAGCAAATTACTTACAATTAAATTGTTTTGCAAGGATTTGCAAGCCTAGGCCAATCAGGGCCCTTAAAAAGTTTTATGGCCGTCATCACAATATTGTTGATAAGTATGTAGTCACTGTATCCCAACTTATACTGGATATATTTGACTTACCATAGTCCTTTGTTCCTTTCATTCTCAAAAATGACTTCTACGTGACGGGTATAGCTAGCTAGACAGGAGGTGCTTACCCTTCTTCAGCACCCGGCCTCACTTCCTTGATGGAAGTTCACGTGTATAACACATTTTGCCAGTTTGCAAAAATTTTTCTTTGTTTTTGGGATTGTGATGTGGACACGGACCTGGTATGTTTGTTTTATTTTACTTGAACCATATATTACAATGACTGTCATATCAATACTTACAATATTCTAATATACATGCCTATACAAAAAGCTTATAGTTTTCAAGATAATTCGCAATTTTAGTATTTATAAGCGAAAAAATAACATTTCAGGGCCAACATGGATTATGTTTTAGTTACGAAACGTGGTACCTTTTGAAATTTTGTCATGGGGAACATTTAAACAATGGTTTGAATTCATATATCTCTTAATATTTGCAAGAAAATTGCCCAAAACTTCAAAAATCACAAATAAGTTCATGACCTATTTTTAAGGTCATTTCAAGCAAAAGTCAAAAGTGAAAACCTAGTGAAAAACCTCATTTCATTATCTGTTCAAATAATCAAGTTATAAACAATTTGAAGCCATTTACGAAATTTTTTAAATTAAACGCAAAAACGCGTAACCCATTTTTCGACCAAATTTTACGAAATATACAAACTATAGGTTTAAGACCCTAGAGAAGCCAAATATCACATCAGATTTTTTTTCTCCCATCATCGGTTTGGTATAAGATTTTTTTAAGATTTTTGGATCCCTAGGTCACCTTGACCTAGTTTTGGTAGCCATGACAACGCCATGAACAAAATCTGAATTGCACCGGCCCCATATATACTTCTGACTAAGTATCATTGAAATCTGTCTAGCAGTTTTGGAGAAGTCGAAAAATAGTTTGTTAACGACACACACACGCACGCACGCACATACACACGCCGCGCCATGCCATAAGCTCACATGAACTTTTCGGTGAGGTGAGCTAAAAATTTTTTATTTAATTTATCAAAATATAAGTTAAAGTACATGTCAACACTAGAAGTTGGATTAAGACAATGCGATGTGATGCTTCATGAACAAGTTGCTTGTAGTCCTCTTTAAATCATTCATGAAACCAAAACTTACATATAATGCGAAAAATAAGTCCTATAGACTCTTACCTTAAATTTATAGAGCAAAGTATTAGGGCACAAAAAAAGAAAAAGAACTCAAATGTGCTAAAGTTAAAATATTCATAGATAAAACACTACGAAAGTGCAGTTAGGACCTCTAAAAATATTTTTGAAGTAATTCATGGAAACCAATTACCAATCCGTGGGAACAAATTTTCATTCAAGGTGATGAAGTACCAATCCGTAGGAACGAATTATAATGTAAACTGCTGAGTTTGCACAATGGCATTTAGAGTGGGGTGTGCTGACATTATGGAGTATATGGAGTATACCGACCCAATACAAAAATGCTTTAAAGATGGGTTCTCCCATAAAGAAATTTCTTAATTTCTTTCTATGGTGTATGACATTTATGTCCCTCGAAGACACTTAAGTGAGTGAGTGAATTTTTGTTTGAGGCCGCATCAGCGTTATTGCAGCTATTCGCGGCTAGAGAATGTTAAAAATAAAACAATATAATAAAATAAAATTTATGTAAAACTACATAGAAAGATTCTCAAACAACTACATAACTGCTAAAAAACCAGTAATATCACAGATAAGTTATAATAAAAGACTGGATAATAAATGATAAAAATAATATTTTATTGAACTATTTTTTTCCTGAAGTAATTTTAAAATTTGTAAAGCAAGTATAATTGCTTTAGCCTCAGCCGATCACTGACTTTTGATCCTTCAGTATATATTAAAAACCAGTTGCGAAGTTCTTGTCTACTAATAGCAGGAATTAACCGTGCATAGTTACTTTTAATGATGATAGCAAATTCCCGCTGGTAAAATTTCTTCACTTGTATCCGACTTCATATTTTAAAAGAGCCAAGATTCACTCCTGGTTTATGAAGAAGACAAAGAGGATCATTTGTTAATTTGATTTTTAATTAGATCAAGGTTTAAACCACATTCCTCCAATTTAAGTTTAAACGAATACCTATTGATGCTATTGCTTTGACCTTTTTACTGTAGGTCTTGATATGGAGAGTGAGAAACACAATCAAATGCCGGATTAGATAGATTTGCATATAATTTTAGCATACTACAGAGATAGTTTATTGCGCCTTAAATGTAACGGAGGCTAGTTTATTGCGCCTTAAATGTAACGGAGGCTCATTAGCCTCAACATATAAACTGTCAATTGGAGACGTTCTATAAGTTCCAAAACAAAAACGTGGACCTTGGTTCAACCAATGAGCAAGTGTAAGAAAATGTTTGACTTGCATTTCTCTTATCTTTAAAAGAATCCAAACCTTTGCAATATTGTAAACATTAATTTCTGTTATTTTTATGTCAGTGAAAGTCATTACTCTTTAGCAATTATCACTCGGGGCACCTCCAGATACAAAGTAGGCTACACCTATAATAGACATCGTACCAAGATCAAATTGCTAAAGCCCGAGAGCATGGGTAAGAAGTTTATTGGTTGTTATGGACAAAATCTGCCACAGACGTAGTCTTTTATATTAAAAAGTAAATTTCGAATAAATACTGATAATTTAATATTGTCCAGTTTGTTGTGCAAAACTAGTGGTTAAGCAATTTTTAGTCCCAGACCAATAGAACATAAAGAAAGCGGAACAAATGATAACACTTTAGGATGTAAGAAAAACTATCCGTTCAGCACAAAGAAAAAATAGTTCAGACCCAATTTAAAAATATTTAATATTATTTCACAACTTAAAAAACCGTATTTGCTCGTGAATGTGAACTTTTTAGTTTTTTAAGAATATATAGAAAAAAATCTGTTAGCTGAGTTGAGTTGAATAGAAATTTAAGTCATATTGAAAAGAAAGCACTTGAGGGAGAAATAAAGGAACTCGAATTTAAAGACGATACAGAAAAAAATGGGGAACACAATTTGAAATCGCGAGATTAGAATGTTTGACACAACGATAAAGTGACTCCTTAACGTTACTCTCAAGTCGTGTCTTTCCAATATGAATCCAAGACAGGAGTTCAGAACTGTTCAAAAGTAAAACACTTGACAATGTTCCTGATATTGTTAAATTTACACTGAATGCAGCCAAAGATTTTGCAGAAAACGGATCCGAGACTTAAACGGATTTTTAAGACAGGCGGAAAATGAATAGAAAATTAATTTTTTTTTTTTTATTCTAAATTTTATAGGCAAGCGAGTCCGACGAACTAAAAATTTGTTATGGCCTTACAATCGGTCAATCTCTTTACACTACTGCTATCTATTTGCATGAGGCAACTGACACTTGCGAACCCGATTTCAAATCTAAAATCACACTTTCTCAAATATAATCAAAATTTTTCTAAGTAAAAAAGTGTAAAAATCAATATTATTCAATTGTTGAGACAAATAAAACTAAGTATCACATCAGTATTATCATGATGACTACAACAGGGTTGGGGAAACCCACCGAAAATTATATTATATGGCATTTTGCCATATTACGTGTCAAATGAGATATTTTTTTGTATGGCAAGTGCCATGAAGTGTTAGGTGTCGGGGCGTTTTGCACGGATAAATCGAAAGACTTCGTGAAGTGCATGAAAACTGAAATGTGGCTAGGTTATACCCTATATATAGCGTCGAACAGACGATTCCTTGCTGCACAGAAGAGAACTTCAGATATAGAAGTCATCGGAGGTAAGTTATTTCATGGATCCGCTGTATTCTGTGTCAAAATTCCTGTTTTAGAGGACTTTATTGCCATTTTTACCACCGGGATTAAATTTTAAGCTACCCAGAGCTTCCATTTTAAGCGGAAACAATTTACACGTGATCTTTAGGTGACCAATCAGACGACGTTTAATCTACCGATCTTGCAACATAGTCGCTTATCAAATCGTGTTGTAAAATGCCCCTATGCAATATTTGTTCATATTACAATATAGGCAATAGAACACTAATCCATTTTAACTGCATATTATAAAATTAAGTCAGAAAATGCAATTGTGTGATGTTTTACATACATACGTCACTAGAGTATACGTAATTGCTTAGAAAACCATGTTCTGGCATAAACGATTGCAATTTTTTTCCATTATAAAAGGTCTGTAGGCAATAAATAGCCAAGGGTTTTGTGACATTTTAACTGATCAAGACATTAAATAGCCTTATTGTTTCATATTATAAATTGCTGTTTATGTTCACTTGCCAGTGGGGTGGGGTGACTGGGTGAAATGTTAAAAGTACAAATTACTTTTATTATTGAATTTGTTGTTTTAGATATCTGTAGTGTATAACGTTGTAAAAAAGTTTAAAATGGTAAGTTTTTTTATCACAATTACTATATATACACAGCTACCTATTCTAATTCCCTTTTGTGCACTAAGCAAGTATGGTAAAAATCAAAGAAACCAGCTATGTATTTCTATGATAAAAAGTCTTAAATGTAATAATAATTGTAGCATTCACTATATTTTAAGAAGCCAAATAGCCATATACATTACTTAGCATTTCTGTTTTCTATAATTTAAATGGAAGGTCAATATCATAAGAAACAGATAGGGAAACTATACTTTTAGGCAAAAACACCAAACCATGGGAAGTAAAACTGACACATTGAATTTGGACAGATGAGTACGCACAAAAACGTTGAGGGATTTTTATATGAAAATCATATGTAACAATTCAAAACCTGCTCACTCTTAAGAACCTTCTGGTCTTTGGGTTATATGTAAAACTTGAAGTTACCGTGACTCTGTTTCTGTCACAAGAACAAGAAGTATATATTATATATAGTATCATATATATATATATCTATATATATATTCAAACTAAAATTTGAAAACTAATTTTTTAGCATTTGAAAAACAAACTACAACATCTTGAGTTTTGTAAATGTATATCATATAGTCTTTTATATCATGCATATCACAAACATTATATCTATAGGCCTACATTTGTGAGTTACCGCCCCTTTCATTAAAAATAGTGGCGCTGCTATCGATCCGGTCCTCTTGCCGCCATTGTTTAAATTAGATATAGAGTCGTGTGACAGTTCAGTGTAATCAAAATGCCATCTACTTGTTGCTTTGTGCCAGGTTGTTCCGGCCGAGGAGGTCATTCATTTCCAAGAGACCCAAAGTTGTTGAAAAGGTGGATTATAGCGATTCGAAGGGACTCAACTGAGCATAAATTTAAAGTCTGGGAGCTGAGTAGGAACAGTGTTGTATGCAGGGACCATTTTTTGTCTTCTGATTATATCAGTGAAACCATCTTTGGTATATCAAACATAAAATAAGAGTTCTTTACCTTTTTTTTAACTTTGAGCAAATGTAAGCAATTTGATTTCCCTGTGAATTAATCTCATTGTGCTTAAATGCCATCATCCTGCCAGACCCCGCCCCCACCACCCTTTTAATGTTGGTTTATTGTCAGTACTTATGTTTCAGTGTTCACCCAACAGCATGACATGGTTTTACAATGATTTATAATCATAATATTAACATTGAAGATCTTGATCATATGGTCAGATATAAGCTGATTCTGTTGTCTGTTTCTACCAGGGGTATTTTTTTATTGGAATTGATTACATTTGCTGTTTCCAAGTTTGTGTACATCTTTTTTTTATTATTATTTGACATCATTATCATTGTGCATGTTTTCTTTCTTGTTATTTATTTTTTTCTGTATTTGTTTTTAATGTTCAGTTTGATATTTGACTCCTGATGTATATAACTTGGCAGGAAGAATTATTGAAGAAAAGATAACCCAAAACAACAGCAACAATATTGATATTTTTAATGGCGTAATTGTGGGCACGGCTGTGTTACAAAATAGGCTGCCGAAAACAACAATCAAATGGGCTAGCCAACAACAGCAAACAACAACAAACACAACAAAATTCAAAACAAATTCAAAACAATAATTCATATTTGACCCTGGTATTACAGCGGCCAATCATTAAATGTCAAAGTTCTTTAAATTTGATAAAACTGTGCCGCGCAATCCGCTCTAAACAAAAAACATTTTAAAATCTTCAGCACTAGTAATTAATGTCCCAAACTTTTAATATCAAATAAAACCGTATAATGAGCCGTGCCTTTTTATGTACGTATTATTCTCTGTTTGAAACTAGCAAAGTTATCTTCTGCTGTCCTGAAAAATACAAATAACACGAGAGCAGTATCCAAGTCCAAAAGATAAAGGTATAATGAGGTGGGTGGGAGGGTAAAGCGATTAAAACAATAGATTTCTTAAAATTAAGGTTGATGAAAATGATAGCGATCCGAGCTGGTAGCCGTATGGGATTAAAGAGGAGGAGAGAAGAAAGAGCAGATGTGACCTACAAATTTGACATCTTTATTGGAAATTTATTATACAAGGGCAATAACTCGTACAAGGATTGACCATTAATGCAATTGTACATGTATCAGTTGAGCAATCTTCCATTTTAGTCATTGGTACGTAGGTTCGATTCCTACCCAGGGCTTCATACATTGCAAGTTATTGATACATCATACATTTATTGGTTCTTGTTTATTGTTCAAAATTGTTTTTTTTTTTATTGTTTTGATTTATTTGATTGTACATAACACTAGTTTTAATTGGAGGAAAACAAATAATTTTAATGAAAACCATATTATATAGTTACTTTTTTTATTAAAATAGTGGATCTCTGTATAAAGATGTATTTATAATTTGTATGGCTGGTGCAAAATGGAGGGAATTGCCCTGTGCCTCCACCAATAGACTTTCAAAGCAATGACAATGCTGTATTGTAAAAACTTAAATGTCTAGCTCAATTGATAAAAATGAATTTTAAACAAACCAATGACTTTATGTGTTGGTAAAATATAAAAAAGATTAAATATATAATTCTACAGGAGCTACACCAACAAAGAAGCAACTGAAAAAGAATGCAGTGCCCAGCGTGTTTTTTTGGACCCAAGGTAGTTCATGTAGTACCAATGAGAAAGAAGTTGGAACACTTCGTTCTGGACGGGAATATGCTGTGGCTTCAGCATCCTCTTCACAGGAGTTGATAATATATGCAGATGAAGATATCAAGGTAAACATTTTCAATTAAGAAAATAAAACTATGTTATGTATTTACACTTCATGATATACATTATTAATAATAATTTGTGCAGATGGAAGTGGAATATGGTATTTTACCACTATTAGCTACAATGTGTAATCTCCTTGTGACATTCTAGTAGGAATACACACAGACTGTAGATCAGGTGAGTATAATACACCAACATGTTTATATCTCTTGATAGTATTAATTTTTCATTTTTAGGTAGAAGAAACAATGGAATGTGAAACAGCTAGTGAACCTACTCCAGAGTTAAAGTCTGAAGAAGGAGGTCTGGAGCAGATGTCTGCTACTTCTGCTTTCACTCAAACACCTGTATATCCCTTGCTGTCTGTTGATAATTTTGTAAATGATAATGCTGGAATTTTGTTTTACACTGGTTTATCTTCTTTTTTTGATTGCATTTTTGTTCTTTTCACTTTAGGTGAAGCTGCTTATCATTTAAATTATCAGTACAACAATGTTGATAATTTGTCGATTAAAAATCAATTTTTTCTAACATTAATTAAGTTGCGTCAACATAAGACTAATTTCGAGCTTAGCCGTTTATTTAACATTTCAGAGTTTTCTGTTTCCAACATTTGGATAACTTGGGTAAATTTTATGGCACACCAATGGCGTGAGCTTAATATATGGCCAGACCGAGATTTAGTCAAATATTTTTGTCCATCTGACTTCAAGTCAAAATTTCCAACAACAAGGGTTATAATTGATGGTACAGAATGCCCAGTTAAAAAACCCAAGCCTCCAGTTGCACAACAAAGTACATTCTCTACTTATAAGAATAGGAACACAATTAAGGTACTTGCAGGAGCAACTCCAGGTGGTCTTGTTTCTTATTTGTCTCCAGCATACGGGGGTTCCTCCAGTGATAGGCAAATTGTTGAAAGAAGTAATCTTACAACAGCTTGTGATCCTGGAGACTCCATTATGGCAGACAAAGGATTCAATGTTCAAGATATATTTGCCCTATATGATGTCACTATTAACATCCCAACATTTTTCAGCAAGAAAAACCGCATGAGTGGCAAATCTGTTTTGCGTGATCGTAAAATTTCTAGCAAGAGGGTGCATATTGAGAGAATTATTGGGCTTGCTAAAACTTACAAAATTTTAACAACCCCTATGAACACCACAGAAACTGAATTAGCATCAGAAATAACATTTATCTGTTTTATGCTTTGCAACTTCAGGAGATGCATTGTATCTGCTAATGCATAGACACAGGTCAAGCTCTGTGTGATTTTGTATCTGTGGTTTTCTTCTAAATATTGTAAAAAATTAAAATATATGATCTTTTTAAACATATTTTACAATCTATATATATTAAGTGCAATTTTCTTCATTTTTAAACATAAGAAACCTACATAATATTCTCATTATGCTCCTCAACATCCATGCAGTTGCATGGAAAATAATGCATCATGTGTGGGATTGATTGTCATAGTAAAAAAAAAATATTTCACTTTTATTGAGGTAGCTAGTTTTTAAATTGGTGGAGGAAACTAAGTACCAACAGAAAACCCTACACAATTTATAAGCAACCTGACAATTTTTCTCAGTTTTGAACATGTAAAAGTTACCTGACAAACTTTCTCACTCTTGAACATTGACCATTTAACTGACAAACTTTCTTGTCTTATATTGCCCTGCAAGTAAGAGATTCGAACCCAGTTACCTTGGGAAAATTCTTGTACCAACACTCTCGATTTATTTATTAATTATTTAACTAATTATACAGTATGATTTTAAAGAATCACATTTAAAAAAAAATAAGAGATCATTCGATTTAGTTTACAAATTCATTGAAGTTTACACATATCACAGTTTTTGTCTGATTTAAATTTAATACAAAAAAAAAAATCATGAAAGCAAGAAACATGACACACAATTAATGTCAAAAAATATTTTGTATACATCATTGTATTACAGCATTAGAATATCTCCCATGGTGCTACTGTTCATCTTTTATTTGTAGAAATATCTTAATGGAAAATTAAGTACAGGATCTGAAAAATTGAGCGGAGCAGAAAATGCTAAATTATCATCAAATGTGCATACAGGGATAATAAAGGGACATGTGAATCGGAAGTTTCATTGAAAAGGTTTCTCTATGTAGATAAATAAAACATGTAAAAGAAGGTCTAAAATACAATATTATTGGGTTTCAAAATTTAAAAATCTATTTGAGGATGACGGTTGTCTCTACACATAAAATATGTAAAGTAATACATGTAAAAAGATATGTAAAGTAATACATGTAAATGTGCATTTAACTTTACATGTACTTTTGATTGGGACATTATCTCTTAAATTTTATGTCCAATTCAAGAAAATCTTAGTAAATAAATATCCCTATTTTTACATTTAGATAATGTAATGGTATGGTTTTTTTTAATATAAATACACCATATATGCTTATGTAAAAAGGCATATCTAGGATCTACACATACTAGGTTTTCAAACTTTTAAAAATTAACTGTCATTTATATTACAAATTTGCTAAAATATGTTAATTTTTGAAAGAATATAGCAGAAATTAGTACTCAGTGACAATGTTTGCTACAAGGAATGAAAAGTGTATACTTGGCATTGTGTCAGATTTTTAATATTTTTGTAAAATTTAGCTCTACATAGACTACTTTTTAAAATCTAACAGTAGTCATATTACAATGATGCACAATACAGTACAACCTGTGTATAAAGTCCATTGAGCAAAAGTGATCTTAGACAGGCGGAATTATAAATAGGGTCATTATTTTGTAAAATCCAGAGAAAATTTGCTATAGACAGGTGTGTGTGGACTCTATAACAGGTTCTACTGTAATATTAAAATGAAAACTGATCATATTCTTTAAAGAAAATTTTCTGCAATACAGCATTTTTGAAATATTTTTCATAAAACTCTGTGAGTTTTGATACCATCTCAGTAATGAAAGGCTCATTTCTTTTAATGTTGACAATTTTAAGATCATTGAAAGTGTATATAACCAAGTCACATTCAGTTTAATTGGTACAAAAAAGCTGACCCTGAATTTGATAGTAATAATCATGAGTTAAATAAAGCTGAAGATCACCACTTATATATTTAAGATAAGTAACAGTATTTTCTGAAATTGTACCATCCTTAGCACTATAAGGACATTTAACTTCAACAAGTTTGTTAGTATTTTTTACCAAAGCATCAGGAGAAGCAGCAATAAAAGGATGTGTTTTGCTAACAAAAATCCCACAAGATTCTGTAACTACTTCGGTTTTATTGGAGTACTGATCCATGGCAACTGACTCATATTTTCTTCCATGAATAAGTGGTGGGGTTGTTAATTTGCAGACAGTTGTAAGGGAATTTGCCAAGTTAGTAAAGTCAGTCCGGTCAGTTGCCTTGCAAATTTTGCCAAATTTGGAAGACTGTAATCGTTTACATCGTTCAGAAAACCACTCATTATTTCTATTTTGTCCTGTTGTAGCCACCTGTATATCTTCAATGTCTTGATATAAAATTTCGGAAATCAAGTTAACCTTAAGCCATTTTTCTTAAAGTTTTTCTTGGAGATAGTCATGATCTAAATCTAATGCATAGGGATTTGCTGGAGGGAAAAGCTGTGAGATTGGCATGCAATTGACTGAGGGATGATTAACACATGTATTTCTAAAAAAATCCAAGTAACAAGCTGAATTTCGGTACTGTTCTGGCCTTGGATCAAAATTTACATTAATTTTATCATTTGAGAGTGGAAGATTTGCTTCTTTAATTGGACTTCCAGAATGGGGTTTTACTTGGTGAAATGTTTGCAACCTTTGTGTACATGTCTCTTCTGTAAGGATTTCACCAGAAGAACAAAATTTATATAAACATAACAAAACTGCACATACATGTTTGCAGTGAGCATAAGGACCCATGCCTGCTTCACACTCGCATTGAGCTTCATTTATACAACCAGATTTCTCTATTGAAATATCAATGTTATATGAAACTTTCTTTTTCATTTGTGCACAGCATTGTGATTTTACATTAAACTTGTTGTTATCATAGCATGACCTTACAAATTTAACAAATCTGTTATTACATAGATATTTAGCATCATTATCAATGGATTTATCATAAAGATTTAAATAAGAGTCAATGGCAAAAAATTTCATATCAACAAAATCAGAGTCTTTATTCAAATCTTTGAAATTATTTGAATCTGGAACAACCATACTGTAATCTTCTGCCAAAATTTCCCTTCCAAAAACTTTATTTCTGTCATAAGCTTCTAACCTAAAACAGGACCCAACATTTTTACTAAGATGATTACATTGTATTTGTTTCCTGTGCATTTTTAAGAGATATAAATGAAATTAGGTAATTTTTTTGTTGTTTTTTTTTTGCTACAAATATAAGTGATGCTGTGCACAAATGAAAACAAAAGTTTCATTTTCAAGAAATTTTCAAGGTTTTACTTGATATAGATTGAAAGAAACATTTACTTTCCATATTAAGCATTTTTTTAATTAATAAATTTTAATTGGTATGTTTTTTGGTTTGTTTATGGGACTTTAATCACTAAATACACTATCTTATTGTGTATATTAACATAAAATGCACATTTTGATTTCCAAGTGGAGATTTAATATTAGAGTTACTTATCATGAGTGGCAATGTAAAAGGGTAACTTGTATTTTTAAGTAAAATTTAAATGAAATCATTTAAAAGTGGAAATGTAATAAAATACAAATTCTATAATTATAAAGTCTTCTTTTATATATTTAATATACTAGCTTTTGGGTTTTTAATTCCAGTAAAGTCTAAAGAGCATTCCACATACATCAGTATAAAGTGATGTTTCTCAGCAGCTCTGAGCAAAGTGAAGTGGTGACTTGCATGGTAGATGCATGATATAACCTTTATTATTATTTCTCATGTAATGACACGTAAAACCATCGAGGTCTATGCAATGTGCACGTCGTAATATAGCGGTCCGAGGCACCCGCGTTTCCGATATTAATATCCTGTATCAACTATCATACTGGAATGGCATGAGACATGAAATACATTGGCTCAGAACGTTTTTTAATAACACAGATGTTGAAACAACATCAGTATATAATAAAAAAAAAAAAAAAAAAGCTGTTTCGTTTTTTTAAATTATTTTGGCCGTTTTAAAAGCTTTTACTTTGTTTTGAGATTGAACTTTGATGCATACGGATCGCTACGTAAACAGTGCCTATGACCTTGAACATGAAAAAATAGCGATATTTTAAATGTGTACCTCTCAACTAACTCCGATTTACGTCCAGAAACTCTCGCACCACGTTTTTTAAGTTCTTCCTTTAACGTAGGAAGGTCCATAGATTCGTAGTTTAAACAAGCCATGATAACATTAGTTGTTAATAAAATCTAACAATGGCGGATCAAGGACCGGATCAATACGTACGCCCCCTGTTTTCAGGGGGACATAACTAGGTCAGTCAAATGACAAATGTCCCCCATTGCGGAGCGTCTTTTTATTCAAATACACTAAAATATACTCAAATACATTCAAATGTACAGTTTAACATGGACGATTTATGTTAGAAAAACTCTTTAGAAACGTATCGTTGATGTAATATCTAGAATTTCACCGTTTCCAGTCCGAATTGGACATACAGCCTTTACCAAGCATTCAGACGATCGTAGCATTGATTGTAAATCTTTTCCTAACGCTTTTAAAAGTTCTTTAATAAATAAATGACTCTACATTTGCTCTACTGCTATTTCATTGGGACACTAGCACTGAATTTTAGAAATTGGAAATCAGAAATAACAACCATTTGTTTTTCATTGCAGGTCTGTGTAGGTTAAAAAATTACAAACAAGAAGATAAATCTGTTATTGATTTCATTTTTTTTTTTCAATTTTGAAATTGTACTCCAAACTCACGTAAGAGGACGGACTGTTGTCAAAAGCGCAATTCAAACATATTTACTGCTATTTTGAGAACATTTTCAAGCTATGTTTTTGCATTAGGTGAACTATAACTTTAATCATTTATGGAAAAAATCAAAATCACTCACCTTTTTCAACAAATAGTTACGGTATATAGCAACACTTTAACAAGGTAATAAAATCCAAAATTTTCTTACAAAAGTTTGTTGAGACAGTAAAATTGTCTACCCTTGGTTCTACTTAAGAAATCTTAAATGAACAACATCAAAATTCACTGCATAACAGTTGTTTAATGTTCATCTGAATCAAATGTTAAATTATTAATCAGTTGTTGAACTCATCACCCAAAAATGTGTTCAGAAACAAACAAAATTTTTGTAAATTTCATTATAGTCTTATTTTGATGAAATTTTCACAATGTATCCGAGTTATCTTTTAATTTTATAATCTTTGGTTTTAAGTTGTCACTAGTTGATCCACAATTCAATTTTTGCAGTTTTAAACTAAAATAATTATAGACTCTGTTAAGTATGAATTTGAACCAAGTATCACAAACAATGTGAAAATTATCAAATTATCAGGAAACTGTCAAACTTTGCATTCAGTGGTGAAGATTTCATCAAATTCAGGAAGACCAAAGATGAAATGAGAATAAACAAAGAATCTAAATTACATTCTATACATCTAAATGTATAAAATAAACAAGACTTGTATCCAAAATTTTGAATTTTTTATTCTTTCATGGGGGAAACCAACAATCTATTTGAACTGAAAGGTGAACAGTTGTTTTCTATTAGTGCTCTTTTCCAATACAAGATCAGGTAGTGGCAGTATTCTTTTGACATTGTCTTTACTCTCCCAGCTGGTTTCCTCACTAGATGGCCAGTAAAAGATACCTTTTGACTCCTCAGCCATGTACTTGACTTTAATTTCATCACCAGATGATTTAATAACCTAAAAATGAAACATAAAAAATACAAAATAAGAAAAAGTCAGGTGGTGCAAAAACAGTATATGAGAGAAGCAAGAGGTGAAAAAATAGTGATTATTGTCTCACCAATAGTATGTTTGTTATTCACAACATAAACAACTTTTCCTGCTAAATTACTGAACAGTTTTAGGAGTTGCAATGAGGTATAACTGTATGCTTATGAACTCATTTGTACTAGCAAGTACTTTGGTATGTTTTAGGAGTTAGGTCCAAGATAAAAATTGCAGACTGAAGGTTGAGTAATGGAACATAAAAAAAGAGTCTTTCACTTGATCCAGCTGGGATTTAACTCGCAATCATTTACATCAGATGTGAAAAACCAAATGATGGACAAACTAATCGATAACCACTGATTTTAAAGGTCACTTTCAATAGTTATTTTTTTAAATTCACTGTTGACAGTAGGAACATCTTAGGTTGGCTTGAAAACTTATGACAAAATCTGAAATTGTCAGTAAAACAACATAATGTTTCAAAATATAAAAAATAAAAAAAATAAAATAAATATAAAATAAAACATTAACATTTAACAAATAATAAATGCTAAATAAATGAAACGAGTAGAAACAACAGCAACAGAACTTTAATTTCCCTGTTACCTCAGCAACAAAATTCTTAAACTTTGTTTTGCCCAATGGTATTTCAACCAAGACAAAATCGCTTGGTTTAATGTTAGACCTGCAAAAAATATAATCAAGCAACACAGACTTAAAATGTATTTTACTAGGAAAAAAATGATATTCACAATTTTCTTGCGCCACTGGTTAGGTGATGTCTTTTTTTGCCAAGAGAATTTAGTTTAAAACATTATCAGTGAAGTATTGGCAATAGACCTTTATTTGTAACATTGCTGTAATTAAACAAAGGTACCAACAAGTTGGGCTATATAACAATGTCCAGTGAATGAGAAAAATAGTCTAATTTGAGACACATGAAATCCCAGTATCCCAGTAAAAGTGCTGGCAGTGAGACTGTGTACTCCTGAAGACTAAGCATCTCAGGCCTCACATGCGACACTCATCGTATGCTTGAAAGTCAAATTGGTATTAAAGTGAAGGAAAGATGTGCAAAACTATGAGGTGTCAAACAACACACAAATAATAAAACAAAATTTAATAGCGTTTAAAAAACTGTAAGTGAAGAAGTTAGATTTTGAAGAATAAAAAGAATAATAAGAAGAAAAATTTTATGGCTTAACACACATTTAGCATATACTAGTTTTGTGTGTAGTGACTTCTATACAACAGAATGAGTTAAATATAACAATACCTGTTGTCTTGGTCTTCAAGAGTGGTTAATATTTCATTTATGTCCAATCGATCATGGAATGAATCTTCATTACTTGTAAATGAAACATCCATTGCATCAAAACTGCTATCTGAAATGGAGAAATTTAGCTTACACAAAAATTACACACAAGTATATGATTAAGTCAAACACTGAATCATCATTTGAGGTTTAAGTAAAATCCTAACACAGAGATTCTCTCCGAGGTTAATGAAGACACTAGAGAAGAAGTTGCAGCTAATGTTGCTTAGAACTACTTAACATTGCTAAGAAGATTATCATAAGCCAGATGTACAAGAAAAGTCCTAACTGTACTAGAGTAATGCTTAAATAAAGTTAACATATCAACATCAAAACAAGTATGCGTAAATTCAAACCAGGACAATAACTAAGATTAAACGGAACTGTATATTTACTAAAACTGCACAAACCAATTTCTAACTCTGGCAATATGTCTGTAGCCAGTCTAGGCTGCTCATCGACTCTCAGTTGACCATCTGGTACTGGTTGTCTGTGTACAGAAATGGTTGCTATGATTTGAGTGAAGGAAAAAGAATCAAAACTTTTCTATATAAATGATTGTCACATAACATTAAAATTCGACTGAAACTTCAAGCAAATTTATCACCACTTACCTGTTACTTTTCAATAAAATCAGACTGTTAAACCAGATTCGTTGTTAGATACATTTAGATATATATACAGTTTTGCTTAAGAGCAACAAGTTCTGTTCAGTTCATCTTTAATGAGAACCTTTTCCTACCATTATTTATCATACAATCAAAATTTTATTTAAAGGATACGATTCATTACTTTTTTTTTTCCACTTTTCAACCAAATGCTTCATCAGACACTGGTCAAACCTATTGCGTAGACATTCTTGGCAAAAGCATGACAGTCTTCTAGTCCATATGATGCCTCTTTCGATTCCAATCACCGAATGTATTTTTCTAGTCCCTGGAACTGTCCTGGAATCCCTGTTTGGCCTATTGTGACAAATTTCATTTTTTCCAATGAACAAAAGTGTTCTGAGTTTATGCACACAGTTGCCGTCCTCCGATTTCTTTTATAAAACTTTAACCGACTCATAAAATTGTCTGGCATCCTGAATACTGGCTTTTTTGTTCTTAACCAATCTCGTTGCTTTAGATTTTAAAACGCCTGCCTCCCCATCGCATCTATTTTTTCCATGTCTGGAACCATAAAAACACCTTTCTACTGAGATTTGAAAATCATCTAAACTGCAACTTACACTATATACTCAGCCGAGTCAATCATAGGTTTTAATTTTTCTTTTAGCAATTTGACCCCACAGATATCACACCGGCGGTCTATGCAATCAAGTTTATGAAACTTATCATCATCAGACTTCGCACACAGTGTTTCATTGACTGCTGTATATTCATTTTCTATTTTCAAATCTTGTTTTTTTGTTTTGTCTGCTAACCAATTTATAGACTTAATCTTCAACTTTACATTCTCACAGTACTCGCAAGACATTGATAGAGTTTTCTATGTTTCTGTGTAAGAACATTCTTGGGTCTTAGTTTGCGAAATTTATCTAAGGATATCTTGTTGTTTGGATTTTCAGAATTCCATTTGGTCCAGGAAGCATTCAGTGACACTTTCATCACTTGTTTTTCTTGAAGATCTTTTTTAACAGCTTTCTTATCTGGGACAATTACTGAATTTGTTTCATTACAATAAAACTCCTGCACTTTTCTTTGTGTTTCTTCAGGTAAAGCATCCTTACGACGTTTCTTTGCGCCATCCCACCAACACCCTTCACTCAGGTACTTTCTCTTAATACTAGTAGCCGTACAAAACAGATTTTGTCTTTGAATTTCCATTTAACTTTTTTGCAAAATGTCTAACTCCCTTCTTTGTTGTTTCACTTTGTCTGAACGTCCCTGAAGTTCACTGTGTGCTTTCTTTACAATTCAGTTCATCTAAATTTTTTTTAGCTGATGGTGATCCAATTTGTTCTAACTCTACTGCTGCTTTCCTATTTGGAGTTACATTTGTTACTAGACCTTTTTCAATCTTTGCATATCTCTCTGGTGTTACTGGTAGCTTTTTCTTTGCACGATATACTGCTTTCCTTATAGCAACATCCGACACTTGTGGTGATTCTGAAGCACTAACAGAAGATAAAGATTTCAAGTTTTCTTTTTTTCTTCTTTCCTTGGCATCTTTTTTCCCTCTTTCTTGCAGCATCTTTTTCTCTTATTCTCCTCTTTTTCTGTGAAGACAATCCTGCGCGGTATTTTCTCCTGTATTGGGCTTCTTTATTTTTTCTTTCCAGTTCTAGTTTTTCTTCCAATCTTGTCACCATGTGTGAATTCTGTTCATTTTGAACTTCTTTCTTTCTTTTGTTCTTTTCTCTGTGTCTTTGCATTCTTATTTTGGACTGTTCTCTATCTTTCTTCTTTTCCTCTTCTGTCCATTCTTTTCTTTTTTCTCTCATATACTCTGCATGTTTCTCCTTCTTGTTATCATTAGACTGATGTAGCACAATTTTTACTGAACTTTTGACTTTCATCTTGCCACCATCTAAAAGAAGTCTACAAGTAACAATTAATTCTATATATATTTATATATTTGGTGTGGTTACAGGGCCGTACGAAAAGGGGGGGGCGCTTTTTTTTTCTTCTAAGCTCTGAAATCAGGTGCTAATGCCCTGGATTATATTAATTTTTTTCCCAATCCTAGGTGGTTTTTTTTTTCTTTTTTGCTAGAATTTTTTCTACATTTTGTTTTGTTGCTCAAGACTTTCGGTGAAAAAGGTTCTTATGTTTTAAGTGGAACTGGACAATCAAACACTAAAATATGGCAAAAACAATTATTACATTTGTGTAAAAATTACAAAAACAACACTTGAAAAATTATTTTACAAAAGTTACTGGAAAATTAAAGGGACATAACCAAATTCACAATCTTTAAGCTTTATATTTATCTAGTCAATTGCTGTGAAATCGAAAAATAAAATACTTCAAATCAGATAGATGAACAGTTTTAAGTCTGCAAGGAAGCATAGTTCTTTGTACAGGAGAATATCTGAAATATCATTTAACATGAACATGGGTCACTGGTTCAATCAAACTTCAATGCTGGCAAGTTTCATTGAAATTGGTTTACAATTCTGAGAAGAAGCAAGTCCACATGCCCAGGTCACCCACTTATTTTATTTTTTTGGAAATCTTTGTTATAATACATTATTTATAGTATCACATTAATGCATTCATGTGTGTGTGTGTGTGTGTGTGTGTGAATTTGTATGTACTGTATTTCGGTGTAGACATAGTCGTAGTATAATGGCACATCTGTCAGATTACGTGACTTGTATTATTCAAATTGTTTTAATTCATTGTCATATAAAATTTTAGTAGTTTTGACAACTGTATAAGTCCCTTATTAAATTGGTCAACCACGCCACGCCCGGTCCCATCCCTTTTACTACTCAAACCAGATTTTTATAAAATTTGCGATAACGTAACATGTACAGACATTTCATTCATCCGTCCAGTTACGTTCACATGAAAGTGATAAAACTAATCTTTAAAAAAGTTTTACATAGCAAGCATGTTTTATCTTTAATAGAGAACAGAATTTTATCCCATAATATACCTGCTTCATATATTTTTAATGTCTCAATGATATCCAAAATCCATTTTGAAAAAATAACGTAACCAACACGGATATTTTAAAGTCGGTCAGGTTACGTGATCGACAACTCCCGAGTCTGTCCGGATGAGACATTTTTTAAAAATGAAAGTATGTCATAACGGGTCAAAGGTATGTGCATGTTACTAAATAGATTTTCGATATTTGGTTTTGAAGAAAATACAATCGTTTGACATATTTATCTTCAGTTTTAGGAAAATTTTCTGCAAATGTGTGATTTCACGAAACTTACCCGAATCACGTAACATTTGGACAGACGACCACTGGTTCTCCTTCATTCTGTTAATTGTGTCAGCTTTCCGAATATCTGGTCACGTAACAATGTAGCCCGTATGAGTGAACTTACATGCGCAGCAGATAAAAGTTTGAAGGGGATTTCCCCTTTCATTTCATTATAGGTTGGTTGTCACTTAACAGCATTGAGCTCTGACAGACATCGCGGTTGCTTGATTGTTATATCCATATTTTCCACTAAATAAAAAATTATCGTAATGCATCCGATCAGATCACTTAAGTATGACATGAAAATAATTTCCACCAAATTAAAGTAGCATTTATTAGCAAAATGTAGTATTTATGGCCATTTTACTTCGTTGTAACGTGCCCGACAGACGTTACATGAAAAAAATGAGATTGTTTTTACGGCGATTTTAGAACTGCAACAACATTACTCAAAACCAAAGAATGGCGATGAAAATCTTTTGTTTGTGTACTTTCTCTGTAAATTGATTCCATTTGACAAACTTGTACAGGAAACTGAAAATTGGCCTTACCCTCTTTCATCATGCTGGCTGTCCATTTTGTTTCATAAAAAAACACCAGTTTTTCCACATTAAAAATTCAATAAATAAAAAACAACACGTTCAATCATTTTCAAATTATTTTTATTATCTTTCAAGCACATTTCACAAAAAATAAACATCATTTTAGAACTGTTGCTCTGTAACTTGCCAAGAATTTTGGCTTTTTGTCATATCATACGGAAATAAGTGAAGAGCAAATTTAGAGTCATATGTATTTGCGACACAAGTTTACCAACAGTAAGTAAAATAATTCTAGAGAGAGAGAGAGAGTATGGCAAGTAACAATCATTTTTTATGTAAATCACGCTCGAATGCTAAACTTTAACAAACACGCGCATTATCAAACTATGCAGGAAAAAATTATGACATAGATATATGCTATTCAAAGTTTGTTTACATTTACATCGGCCATACTGAACTTGTGGACCCGCACCCACTTGTTTTCTTGAAAATCGTTTAGTGCTATAACATCTAATTTGATATCACAAATTGCAGAAGAAGATATCGTGTGGATGGAGGAGGGAGATTTATGAACTGGTATGAAGCCATTTCGGCACCTGTTTAAAAAGACATTTCGGCACCGATTTAAAGCCTCCACTACGATTAAATTTTGCACCAGAAAAAATAATGTTTTTTCTTTTTTTTTTTCATGTTTGTGTAAGAATTTAAAATAATAAGATTTCCATGCGGCAAGAAAAGCAGGGGAAGGATGTACCAGTCTGGGTAACTCAGTTGGTGGAACACTTGTTTATAGTTTGGAAGGTCCCGGGTTCGATCATTTCTCTGACCTTAAATTTTTTCTCCTTCCTGTTTCAATTCTTTATGCTTTGTTTATGAAATTAAGGCGCGAGATGTCAAAATAAACTCTTTCGGATGTGGATGAATCTTATTAAATTTTGTATAAATATTGTGGTGCAATGTAAGTAGTTTACATTGTTTTTTAAAGAAAATAAATGGATGTATTATTTTAGATATAACTGCTGCCTCAAAAAATCCCTGTTGAAAGAGATTGAAAAAACTTTCCGCAAAACTGCAGAGTTTCCAAGAGATAGCTTAGAACTTTCAAAAAATGGGACAATCTTGTACAGAAGCATAGAGCATTATATTCAGATCATCAGAGGTCTCTGCTTGGTACAGGTAATTAGTTCTGTGTATATAAACCCAGTAGGACAGTACTTGGATTGAACTAAAGGCCTAACATTTAAAAAAAAACAATATAAGTAATTTGTTAACTAAGAAGGAAAGTAGTGCATTTAAGTGATACTAAGTTATGCCTGTTTTCAACCAAATCATAATGTGTTTATGTATGTTGTTCATATGATAGAAATACCAATTATATTATCTGGTTAAAGTGCAATTGATTAATTATATGATAGAAATACCTTATTTTCTCAGTATCAACTGAGCATTTCACAATAAAGATAAAAACTTTTTACATAAAAACACTAAATAAAATTATCATTATCTTACTGCAGGAGGTGGTCCATGTACAGCTACGCTATCTTCCCTAACAGAAGCAGTAATGGGAGTAATAGGGAAAACAGCTGTAAATGTGTCAGGGTTAGAGTTACCATCACAACTTGACAGTACTTGGATTCAGCTGGAAAGTCTAAGGTTTGTTAAAAACATGATGAATAATTGGTTCTGTTATAACAAACATATCTTCTGGTGTTAATTCAACATTAATAATAGATTGAAAATTTTGTATACGTATAACATTTTTTAACAGAATTATATAATTTGATATTAATTTCAAAGTGGAATAACAATCATGTCCTCCTGTGTTTCACTCATTATTTATTTATTTTCTAGCCATAACAATAAAGATGCTGCTGAATCAAGCATAGCCATCAGGTTTGTAATGTGGGTGCAAAAGTGTGATGAACGTTTGATTGAAAAAATACCTTTTCTGTTGCAAAAATTCAATTTTTTTAGTGACTACTTACATTTCACAGCAACCTCTATCTGAAGACAGTTAACAGTCTAATGACCCTAAAAATTGCAACATATTTAACTAGTTAAATAATGACAATGCCTAAGTAAAATGGCGGACTTTGTATAGTGTATCATATTCACAAAAAGTAAACGTTCCTCATATAATTATGGCAAATACTTTGTATGCAACCTAAAAGTGTTTTTATGGAACAAAAACTTTAGTCAAAGGACTCTTGAAACAATATTTGTAGAAAGAAAACTTCAAGTGGATTATAAGATATATTCTTTGAAAATATAAAGAAATTTAATAATAATTAAAAATAATAAATGCCACTACATATACAAATTTGTTTTAATTTCTCTTTAGGTCAATAAGTCCAGTAAGAAATATATCAACTGTCAGAAACATATCAACAAGTTTATCAGCTTCTGTCAATGGAACCTGTATCTGTGGAAAAAGAGAATCAGCAGCTGATGATATTGACATGCAGATCAAGATTCTGAAAAAGAAAAAAATTGGAATTGCAAATAAAACTTGTTGAGAGACAAATGGACAATTAAACTTCAGATTTTTCTTTTTGTTAGTTTTTGTTATAAGCTCACCTGATCTGAAAGCTCAGGTGAGATATTGCTAATCATCCTTGTCTGTTGTCTGAGGTGCATTAATTTTTAACATTTTAAATTTCTCCTTTAAAACTACTGGCCAGATTTAATGAAACTTGTTTACTATCATGCCTTGATAAAGGCCTTTTAGATTTGCAAAAAATGAAGGAGTTATGTCCCCTTCAGACCACATTTGGGGAAATAGTGAAAAACTTTTAAAATCTTCTCCTCTGAATGTACTAGAGATATACCTTAGTTATTTCAATTATATTATTCTTAGATCATCTAGTTTTAGATCTGTAAAAAAGGTAGCCATGGAGCTCAAAATGGCGAAATGGCAAGGCACTTAGTGTGTAAACTGTTAAAAATTATATATTTGTCAATATATCTTAAAAACTTTAACTTTCCGTAAAGGTATGTATATAAGATTATTTTAGGTATTGATACAAAGATTATTTTGATATATGGCTCAAAATCATTCTTTCATAAGAAGACTGATATTGTTCATTATCTTGAATACTGTACTTATAGACATGTATATTAGAATACTGTAGGTATTGATATGGCACTGATTTTGATATATGGTTCAGGGTCATATGTTTACAATTCAAAGTCATAGTTGCATAAGTATACTAAAATGGTTAGTGTTTTAGATATTATTCATTGTACTATAGTTAGTACATGCATAATACCTACTTATAAATGGAATGTGACAATAAAGGTACTGTGGCATTCCTAAACTTGAGAGACTGTAATTAATATATTGTATTTTCAGGTAAGCGTTAAAGGCCTATGGGCTCATATATAAATTTTCCCATTTTTCTGTAAAGATGTTATTATTTTGCTACATACATAGGTATCATGTCTTATCTGCATGTCTGTTAAATATCTCACCAGACTCTGTTATTATCATGACTGAGAGACAATCTACTATATAAGACACCTTCTTTACTTTGTGTCATATATGTTTTTATCCAAACATTAAACAAAATTAAATCTTTTTATAGTGCACTGTACTGGCCTCTTCCTTTTTATTGAAAATTTACAGAATCAATCATATTTCTAAGAAGAACTTGTAAAACATTAAAAATTATGTTTCCTTAATTGTCATGTAAACAAAACTTAGATGTCTTCATTATCCATCCATAACTTACATTAGAAATATGTATTGGCAATGTAATCCCGATAACGGAGTCCTTCCTGTGGGCCATTTTGTAGCTGAACAACATTATGTTGCTGTTGGCCAGGTTGAAGAACATATTCATCTGGTAATTCTGGAACTGGTATTCTTAGAGATTTACATATGTTATTCAAAATAGCACAGGCTTAAACTATTCTGAAACGAAATAAAATGTCCAATTATTTTCTGTCATGATTTTTTATTTATACAATTTGTTTTAAATACAATTAATTTGCATTTAAATTCTAAATTTCATGTTAAAAACATCTTCAAGATATATTCATAGCCTTTTTTAAAAAATGGCAAACATGCATGTGAAGGTGTCTAGATAATGTATAATATTAATATAATTAAAATAGATTTCCAGTAAAATTTTAGTTTTTTTAATCTTGGATGTAATTAAATAACAGAATTTAAATATACCTGCAAACCTTCCTTGGCTCCATCCGAATCTCACCATGAAGTATTCCAAATCGCTTCTTTAATTGACCAATACCATTTTCAATCTTTACTCTGGTTTTCTTATGAGCTCTAAGATACAGTTATTGATTATTGATGACCAAATATATACATGTATAATGCAAAACACAAGTATAACATATTTTCATCTTATATTAATTGTTTGTTTTTCAATTCTAGGGATTAGATTGGTAATTTTGAATACATATTGTTTTTTAATTATTTATTGAAACAAGTCAAATATGTTCATTATTCAATGAAAGCATCATTTACATTATTTAAAAGAAAATGTAATTTTTAACTGTTACTTGTTTACATTTGTTGATATTATTAATATAAATCTATTCACATAGTTAAATTTATTTGTAAACATTTGTTAAAGTTACTACCTGTTATATGAAAATTGGGCTCCAGGATTTGGATTCAAATATGGAGTCAATAACCAACGTTTACAGGCATATCCACTGTCTCCAAGTAAATGAAACTGACCAGCTGGCAGATTTCCCCCTTCAAATAACATTCTGATTCCACTGTTTTGCAAAATCCGGCTATCATGGGTTGACCCAGGCCATCTAGCTACCACATCTATTATGACATCAAAGGCATCAAAAACTAACTGCACATTGATACTGTGGTATCCCTTTCTGTTTATAAATGCTTCTTCATTTTCAGATGGTGCTATTATTCTGATGTGAGTACCATCAATCACCCCTACAACTTTTGGGAACTGTGCAATACCAAAGAATTCAGTACTCTGTCTTATCAATTCTGGAGCTGTAGTTGGAAACTTTATAAAACTCTGCACTATGTCATGGGAAGTTAGGGCTTCAACAACTTCTGTTATTGCTCTTGACACAGTTGGCTGTGAAACATCATGCATGTCTGCATCATTAAGTTGAAACCCTCCAGTGGCAAGAAACCGCAAAGTGATCAAAATTTTCTCCAAAGAAGAAAGACTCTTGCTTCGTGCAGTTGTTGGCTTTATTTTATCTTGCAGTAAATCGTTGAGCAAGGAAATACCATTTCTATCTAGCCTATACCTTTCTATTAACTCCTGGGTAGTATATAAATCAATGAAATTTCTTCTGCCAGCCATGTTGTTTAGGGCTCAAAATTTGTCTGCAAAAAGTTGATTTTATTGGGAAAAATAGTAAAAAAAAACTCTCAATTTTGTTTGTACATGTTCTTGTAAAGCATTACAAGATGTACTGGTACAAAATTTATTTTTATAGATTAAAATGTAAAAATAATCTTACTTTGGCTTGATCAAGACTAGTTTGGGGTAATTGTGGAATGATTTTAGGTTACCCATTTTGGATTTTAAAAATTGGTTAGATTATCATCTCCCAGAAAACTACTTGATGTCAGTGTTAAGATGTTTAATGAATCAACATTACTTAACTGTGTCTACAGCTTCTGTACTTAAAATTACAACACAAAACCATGAAATATGACAAGTACCAATACAAAATCATGAATTTACCACAATCAGATCTAAAAAGATTTGTTGTTGTGATGCTGTTTAATGATCAGTTAATTCATGATGAGAACAATGTTGTCCCTCTATGAATTTATCTCAGAATGATTTTTTATACGTTTGATTGATTGATTGAATGGTGTTTTAAGTCGGGAATAATTTACATATATGTCGATGTCGCCAGCTATAGGTGAAGTTGCAGTAATTTTGAATTTTGCAGTGCACTAGGGGCAATGCACAGAGAGGTTTTTTTAACGTGTCTTACCTGCCCTCAGATGGGACATTGGTTTTTAACATTTTTCTTTACAGTGTATATTTATGGACATTAATCATTAAATAAGTGTGATGACCATTGTGTACCTTTCAATAAAATTATTACCACATCACTAGAAATTCACCAAAATTCCTACAGATAAGCCCTTAATCACCGAAAATTACCCTACTTAGCTTTATGTCATTATTCAGAAAAACAAATATTGAGTTACCCAGCCCACAAATTAAATGATCAGTGATTACCTGAGGAAATGTAATGTAACACTGGGCATCAGTTTTTAAGGTCTCATCCAAGGGACCCTGTGACTTTCATTTCTAAATGTTGAACACCTGGCGAAAAAACAGTCACTACCAATTTTCAAGTCTTGGTCAAACCCAGCCAAGGTTCGAACCCCTGACCTTGAACTAACGAAGCGAGCACTCTACCAACTGAGCTTCTGTAGTGGTTTTTTTTAGGGAAGTATGCATTATAATCTGCACTGTACTAGCACAAATTTCATAACAAGGTACTAGCTCATTGAGCGAGTAAGCCACAGAAAATCATACCACTTTGTCATTTCATTATCCTGATACTGGGTGAACTATTTGATACTTTTGTATTGTAAATCACTTTAATTTCGTGAATCAATCATACCAAAAATTATTTCGCGATTTCCTCAAAGGTAATCCCTTATGAAATATGTTTATATTTGTATATATTAGCAATAAAGTAAGTATAAACTGAATGAAGTAAAATGATATACATCTTATGTTTGCCCAAGCCTCTGCCAGTGTTCGAACCCTATGAAGTACTGCTCTTGAGGTACATGCTATACCAGTATGCAAGTTAAGCAGTCTGATCAAAAAATAATTTTTTACTTAACAATTGACATTTAAAAGTATAGTAAGGAAGGATGGGTAAAATGGTTAATGAAAACCATAGTAAACTGATCAATTATATTGAAATCAATTCAATTATTGGATGTAACATGTTTAACATTAACCACATACAGTGCGCATAAAAATGACCGACGAAACGTATGGGTCACTCGCTTCAAGTGCTACAGGTCCCGGGTTCGATTCTCAGTCCAATCTTGCATTTCTTCTCCTTCCTTGTTAAATAAACGCTAGAAAACATCTAAATCTGATCGAATTTCAACTCGTAAATGTTTTAATGATTCAAGAAACGCTTACATATAAAAGTTTCAATTAGAGTCTATACAACAACGAGCGAAATCAAAACATTTACTTGAGGTTTCTGTTGTTCAATCGCAACCGCATCATATCCAACATGGTTTGCATCATATCTTGGTATCATGATATAAGACAATGCACACTATCAGTATGAGCTGAGAACTGTTTGAAAATAGACAATTCATTTTTAACTGGAATAAACTAGATACAATCATTTCACCGATCATATGTACGGATGTTGATAAGCCGACTGTAAATTCCGAACAGAAAATGACACGGACCGATTTTTTTTAAACTTACTTACTTCGCTTCCTCCTTAATTCAAAAGCCTTTTCTGTCGTTTTTTAAGATGTATTACGCGAAAATACCGTAATTTCTGAGTAAGGTACATTCGAAGTGGAAGATTTTAATTTACCGGACGCCATTTTTTATTTCACTTAAGAAATTTCTTAAAAGATAAGGAAGGTGCGTTGCTTCCTTAATATTTGAGGGTAAAATTCAAATCTTATGTGGAAAATTAAGATAATATATATCCTGAATACGACTTAAGATTTAACTCAAGATTTAAGAAAATTTTCGTCAACTTAAGTCAAATCTTAAAATTAAGATGTTTTGTGAATACGACCCCAGTTTATTAATGTTTATTTAAATTTTAGGCCATAAGCAACTTTTAATATAACAGAAATTGTGTTTTATCTGTAATGCATATTTTACAACAGTCCCTTGACATTATGTTTTTGATAAATGAATTGAAACATTTGTTTTTGTGCTGTTTTTGGTAAGCTTTTTCGCAAGCTTTATGTAGGATTCTGTGATTTATTACTTTTGTATGGTTTAGTTTAAACAAATATATCCTCCATTTCACAAACACCAGTATATAGAAAAATTGCAAAATTGCCTGCCATATTTTAAGGCAGTTGGAAAAAAAATTGTATATTATAGGAAATTGGAGGAATTTTTCTGTGACAAAAATCACCAGTTTCAAGAGATTTTTTTAAAATTTGGGAAAACTTCCTTACTCAAAATCAACACATTTCTTTTTTAAACAGTTATATATTGATATATTTTCAGTATGTATGTTCGTGTGAGTAAAAGTGGTATTCTTTGGTCTGAAAAGATTAAAATTACAAACTAAATATTATCTTGTGCCCTTGGTTTTCAATTTTTTTTAAAAAAAAGTTTTTTTCGCCTTCTAAATCTCATAAAACCCAATTAAGCAGAGTTTCCAGATTTATTGAAAAGATAATAAAATATAAAAAAGGCAAGATAATTTTGAGAATGGAAAATAATACAGTAAATTTCGGCTATATTGAAGTCCAGGGGACGGCTTAATGAACTTAGTTATAGGCATATTTCGTTTTAAACAATTCAACAAATTAATCAACACTGGAATAAATAATTAAGCTATATTTTAATAGTTCCAAGCCGTATGTATACATATTAGTCGATATCTATGTGTATTTGAGTATATTTGAGTAAAAAGACGCTCCCCTGTAATTGTGTCTCCTAAAACTTTACTAAAATCGATCTTCAGATAAGCATTGTGAAATGTACAAGTAATGTACCATACTCTGCAACATGCGTTGATTCTATTTATACATAAGCCCCTCTTATTAGGCTTTTATTTACACGTGGGTAAAAATTTAAGTAATTTCTCGGACTAAAAATATCAAATATTCTCTAAATAGACTGACTACAACTGATGTCACATTTCTAATTAATTATTTGGGTGATTCTTAAAATATTGGCAGGAATATGTCACTCAAAATATTGGCAGGAATATGTCACTCGAGAATAATACGGTAAAAGTGGAGAATTAGAAGTTTAACCTGGAAACCTAGCGCTTGTTTAAATCCATTGGTATATCTGAAATAAAATCATAAGTATAAAATGGGATATAAATAACCATTGAAAAATAAACTTCGATATGCTGAAGGAGACAAATTTTCTTCTATGTCACTTTCTCCGTTTACATTTTTTCACACTTTCTAAACTAAATGTTTTCTTCTTTTTACAATATTCAGTGTTAGAATAAAAGCAAAAAAGCTACATTTAGCCCATTATACAAGTTTGGCTGAAACAATCGAAGCTAGAATGAAATTTACATCATGTTAATGGTGTTATTCATTTACATGTCATTACCGTAACAATGACAAAAATTCACAAAAAAAAAATGAAGAGTTGTTGCCCTTTGTGCGAACTCTTTAGTCATGTTAAGTTTCTTCGCGATAAATTTTGAATACAAATGGCGACATGGTATGGTAAGAAATTATGATGGTGTAATGTATTGCCAGTGTAGTTACGAAATAGTGCGTCGATAGAATTTTGTCTTTCCATTTAAAATTCGGGTTTTTGTATATTCTAAAATAATAACCGATTGTTATGTTGTCCCTTGTTTTTCTTTAGTAAGGCTTGAAAATGACATAAAAAAAATTCAAAACTCACGTACCCCCAACTTCTTGTAAACCGGAAGTGAATGTATTACCGGTGCAATATTAAAATTTACCTTTTGTAAAAGTTCCAAACTGTAGATGCACATTTGTATATATAACTTTGTGGAAAAATGTTTTTAAACGTCTTTTAACATAGGCTATTGCTTCAATTTCAATTAATTGAATTATAACTGTTACTAACGAACTTGACTAAATAAAACGTAAACAAATGAATTTACAGGTAACTTTGCATATTTTTTTAAACACAATGTGGGCACCTGAATTCATCTCCTATACGAAAAACCCTTGTAGATGAACAGTAAATGAGATGAACCCTATGGTTACATATGTCACATTGTGCCAATTTCAAAAATACAAGTGAAAAGCACAATCACGAAACTCTCTTGGCTGGAACAGGTGACAAACACAACACTTTTCAGATTCATCAATATCATCATCATCATCATTTGAGCTAGAACAATAAGAATCACTGTCAAGTGGAATAGGCCCACCAGACTTATTAATACCCAAAGTACCTAGGATTTCTGATTTTGAAATAGGTGTTTTCTTTGTAGAAGTTTTAGGTTTCATATTTTTTCTTGCTCTTGGATTTAACACTACTGGAGAGACTGGAGTTGCAGAAATAACAGTGTTACTAATTTTATTACGTTTGCCCAAGGAGTTTCAAACTTTGGTTGTGACTTCGACTTTTTCTGAGATTTAAATATTGCTTGTTGCGTTTCTTTGACAAATCACCAACTACAGACTGGTTTTGATGACTTCGACTTAGTGACATTTGCCTTCAATATATTTTTTTTTTTTGTAAAATAATTGAATACATCTGATTCTTGGTCTTTGTCACTGGATCTCTTGTCCACAGACAAATGTGCATCTACAGCTGTTGCTGGTTGGACAGGAACACTTTCTGTTACACCTGGACACTGTTGTTTATCCTCTACCTCTTGTGGCTGGAAGGTAATTCCCAGAGTTGCTGCTAAAATGGTGTCTGATCCTTCAGTATCTGAGACTGAGTTAGGATTACCGGTACCATTAACATCAGTATCATCAGTATTTTCATACAATGTAGCTGGAGAAACTTGAACATCTGTAATAGTGTTTTAACATGGATACACTCCAGTTTTACGAAAAGCTGACACAAGATTTTGTGGTAAAAAGGCAGCATGGTAAGGTGAATTTGAGATTTAAACTTGATATTTTGTGACCACAGAACCGGGATTGGCCTTCAAGTATGCATGACATTCTTTATTATATAATTTCTTGAATGGTCAAAATATACCAACATCCAAGGGCTGAAGTAAATGACTTGCATGTGGAGGTAGAACAAATAATATAATAATATGCTTCTTTGCCAAGTCAATCAGAAATAGAGATGTGAGTGATTTATGTCCATCATACAGGAGCAGGATAGGGCATAATGGGTCTGGTCTTTGAGCAAATTTCAGAAAGTGGTGCTCCAAATTAACTTTAAATGATGCCACATTTGACCAACCAGATTCAGGACACCCCCATCAGCTCCAGCTGATGTTCCTTGAAGAAATTCAGGATTCCAACGTCTCTCAGGAAATATATAATAAGGTGGTATGTATGTGCCGGCTGCATTCCCACAACCAATAACGGTTACATGAAAAGATCTTGGTGATGTTACTGCTTGAACATTAACAGTTCTCTGACTCACTTCTTTGGGAGGATTGTATTCATTACTTACACCTATTTCATCACATCAGATGTATCAGATGGGGTTTATCATGCAAGCCATGTTTTGTTATGATTGTTTAAAGTTCTCTGAAATATTTATTAATTTTTTCAGCTAATGCAAGTTTAGCCCTGGTATGTGTAAGTTTACGTGGTTTAATAAGTTTAAGATCATTGTGCCTTTTAATGAAACTGTAGAACCACATAGCAGATAGTGGGGGTCCACCTTTATTTCTCATTCCTTTGAAAATAACATTGTGTTGCCAGATCAATCACTTCCTGCTTACTGTAACCATAACCAATGGTTGCCATATATTAAATATGAGAACAAAAATCCTGTTCCTCTGTTTCATTGAAAACCCGTTCAGGACCTGGTTTACAGTTTATTGGTTCAACAAAACCCAGTGTTCTGTCCCTCAAAGTACTTTCCGGCAGAGCAAAATTTGACAGCTCTACATACAGACAACCCTCCCTCTGTAACAGCTTTGTATGTATTTCACATGGCATCAGGTTGATATAATTTTCTTTTTTTTAACAAAAGACCCCTACAAATAAAAAGTAGGGTCTTACAATGTTTTATTTTTTAAACTCATATTTAAACAAAATTATAAAATTAATTTTATTTCATTTGTTTGTATTGCGTAACCCGTAAAGCTATAATGCAATAAAGTATTATTATTATGTTAATTTCTTTAGAGTAAAAAAAATTCTAAATGTTCTTTTCAAAACAATTCATTAATTTTTTAAAATTCTTTTTAAAGAAAATGATTTAATTGTTAATTTCTTTAAAGTAAAATATCCAAATGTTTGCAATTTAATTTTTTCAAAATATATAATAATGGTTAAATATAGTGTACTGTAGTATTTCTTTAAAATTAAAGTTTTTTATATGATAATTTACTTTTTCAATATTTTTTCTCGCCTGGCGACCATAGTCGCAATAAAGCGAGACTTAGGTTTTACTCTTCCGGTGTCGGCTGCGGCGTTGTTGGAGTGTTAAAATGTGAAAGTTGCGTGTTAAAGTCCACATCTCAAAAACTAACAGTGGTATCTGAATGAAATTTGTAACGCGGTTTAATCAGGCTGTTTAATTTTGATAACCTAATTATTTGGCTGATTTTAGAAACATTTTGGTGTAAAAAATTACATTTTGAGAGAAAAATTATCTATTTTGAGAAAATGCTCTTACAGGCTCATTTTTCAATATTTTCTTTTAAATTTTGAATATGGCATTTACTAGGATAGAACTTGAACATATATAACAGCTTTTTAAAAATATTTCACACTTCTTGATTTTTGGGATAAAAAGTATAAATTCTGAGAAAATGATAAAAGACCATCTAAACCTTGAGGAATTGGACTTTTAATATTGCGCAATTAGTTAACAGGTTAAATGCAATGTCCATCCATTATTTTCAATTTTGGGGCAAATCTGAGATTTTGATTGAAAAAGCACAAATTTTGAAGAATTACATTTTGTGCTAAAGTATAATTTATTTAGATTTTAATTTAAACCTGATTAGTTTCCATGTTATATATAATGCAGAAGAAATTCAATTTTTAAAATTTTGGGGCAAATCAGATTTTGGATGAAAAAGTACAAATTTTGAGAAAATATGTATTTTGTTAACCACAATTGATTTTATCTTAAAACAGGTGTCATTTAGATTTTTATAATGTGTACTATGTTGATTATTCTTTTAGTTTTTCAGATTTATGGCAAATCAAAGTTTTAAGATGAAAATTTACAGATTTTTAAAAAAAATGCATCTTTTACTCAATCAACATATGTTTCAACACCATATGTATTTGATTAATTTCCATGTTCAATACAATGTAGCAGATCTTCCACTTTTTGTCTCGTCTGACAACTTTACTTTTCCGGTGTCGAGGGCTTCGTTGTCTTCATCGTTGGAGTGTCAAAATGTAAAAGTTGTGTGTTTAAGTCCATATCTTTAAAACTAAAAATGATTAATCGGGCTGTTTAATTTTAATAACTTAAGTGTTTGGCTGATTTTAGAAACATTTTGGTGTAAACAATTGCATTTCGAGAGAACAATTTTGCATTTTAAGAAAATGCACTTACAGGCTCATTTTTCAATATTTTTTTTTAAAATTATTAATATGGTTTCTACTAAGATAAAACTGAAACATATATAACAGCTTTTTAAAAAATATTTCACTCTTTTTAATTTTTGGGGTAAAATTACAAATTTTTAGAAAATGATTAAAGTCCATCTAAACCCTGAGGAATTGGACTTTAAATATTGTCCAGTTTATTTACCACCAGGTGGCCATATTTAATTTTGAACATTTAAGTTTGTTACCGCTATTTCTCAGGAACTACTGGAGCGATTTTTTTGAAATTTTGTATATAGGTTCCCCCTAAGCTCTAGTTGTGCAACAACTCTTTTTATCAAGATGTAAAATCCAGTATGACCGCCAGACAGCAACCTTGAATTTTGATCATTTAAGTTTGTTACGCTATTGCTTAGAAACTATTGGAGGGATCTTTCTGAAATTTTGTGTACAGGTTCCTCCAAGGTCCTTGTTGTACATCACTTTTTCAGTCGGTGATGATGGTGGCCATCTTGGATTTTGAAAATAAAACATTGTTACAGCTATTTCTCAGAAACTACTTGAGGGATCTTTCTGAAATTTTGAAATCATGTTCCCCTTAGTTCTTATTGTGCAACAATACTTTTTTATCCAGATCTGAAAACTACTACAGCCGCCAAAGAGCCATCTTGAATTTAAACATCAAAGTTTGTTACCACTATTAGGAACTACTGGTTTTTATAAAAAGGACATATTTTGAGAAAACTTTGAAAGTACATCATATACAATGCCTGTTGCCATATATTTCAATTTTGGGATAAATCGTAGATTTTTGCTGAAAAATACAAATTTGGAGAAAATGCAGTTTGTTCTAAACCAATATCATTTTGGAATTCAAATAAAGCTATATTAGTTTCTGGTTAATTTAACTTGTTTTAGAGGTTTTTTTTAGTTTTAGGGCAGATCCAAGATTTTGGATAAAAAATTGAGAAAATTTTGAGAATTTTTTTTACTCAAACAAACATGAATACTTTCTTCTATAGGATGTGATTTAAGTTTCCGTGTTATGTACGATAAAAATTATAGTTCAGCTATCCAGTGTTATGTGAAAAGAAAGATATTTGTTTGAAAAATACAATTCTATTTCTAAAATGCATATTGTACTTAACCAACATTATTTTTAACACAAATAAACAATATTACATATATAACACAAATACCAGTTAAATTTTTATGTGCCAGATGTGCACATTTCGGAAAATCATTCCTCATCAGTGACACTAAGACCGAAAAGTTTGATAAAAAACATAGGCCAAACTGTTGAAAATAATGAATCTAAAGTTCCAAAACTATATAAATCCAAATCCAGCTAAAGAATGTTTTGCATTAGGGAACAAACCTTAGTTTAAATAATTAGTTTTAAATGAATTTCAAATTTTAGACGGCTGAAGATTTTGGTAGATGGTACATTTTCTGACAGCACAATGTTCTGCCTACTGAGGTACTCCATCAGCAGCGGTACCCGCTCAGGGGTGGTAAATATATAACACAAATACCAGTTAAATTTTGATGTGCCAGATGTGCACATTTCGGAAATTCATTCCTCATCAGTGACACTAAGACCGAAAAGTTTGATAAAATTATAAGCCAAACAGTTGAAAATAATAAATCTAAAGTTCCAAAATTATATAAATCCAAATCCAGCTAAGGAATATTTTGCATAAGGGAAAAAATCATAGTTTTAAATAAATTTCAAATTTTAGACGGCTGAAAATTTTGCTAAATGGCACATTTTCTGACAGCACAAAGTTCTGCCTACTGAGTTAGTCTAAATCTTAAAAATGTATTTTCTAATCGATCAAAAACTAACCAGGCGAGACATTAAATTCCGTGGAATTCATGTTTATTTAATTTGTTTATTGTAGAAACCAAGAGAAATCCTCTTTTTTTCATTTTATTTTTTATATCTGTAATCCTTTCTGTTAATTAAATCAAAATCTGTAGTTCAAAGGAAAATAAACAGTCGATGTACCTGTGGGGTTGTCATCATTGTTAAATTTTGACAATTAAGGAAAATTATGCAGAACAAGTATGCAGATGAAATGCAGGAACACTAATTACAGCAGGAAAATGCACTAACCTCATTTAATACGTCCAGGTCTTCCATTGCGAAAAAAAATTTTGGTTCTTCAAATTTAGCGTGAAGCCAACATATTCACCTGTCATGATTAATTGCAACGCACCTGCGCGTAGGAACGGTGTGTAGGAAGTGCACCGATAATACATTACACTACCATAATGAAGAAAAGGGCAAATGGTAGTATGTTTTTCAATCCGTATATTTATATTATGTCATTTCCTTCTGCAATGTTCAACAAGTATTCATAACTTTAAATAAAACGGCATATTTCTGGAGAATTTTCTATAGGCGCATCTGCAAACTTAATGGGAATACCTCTCCACAAGGTCAATGTAAGGGGTCCCATTCGGGGGATTTATAATATAAATGTCATTACCGAAACAGTCATCCGCAACGTTTTGTCGTTTCGGTAATGACAAGAACGTTTTGGTAATAACGAATTTTATTTAAACTTAATAAAACAATTTTATGAACTATTAAAAAGTAATAAATCTGAACTATTCGAAAGAAAAGTAATTTAATATTTTATTATGTTTCAACAATCTTAACTACATGATTGTTTTACTAGATGTATTAAAATCTGGTTATCAAATAGATAATTATAAAAATCTAAGAAAAATATTTTTATTTCAGTTTTCAGGAAACTTTTAGATGGCCTTGATGTAGGATATGCAACACTTGAAAAAGAACTCACTGAAGCATTGAGAGAAGAGGAACAAGACGGCTTGGCTACAAGAGTATGTAATATATATACGACAATTTGATAACAAAAGGTAAACTATAGTTAATGAAAAACAGGCTGAAAGATGGTTTTATCAGGCAAAGAGAGATCGGCTATGTGGAGAGCCAGACAACTGGCCAACAAAGAACTGCAATATAAACAGAAAGAGAGAGAAAGAAAAGACAAAGGAAAAACGAAAAGTATCAAAGAACATAGAGCCCAAAGAAAGCAAAGAAGACAATGGACAAGAAATCAAAGGAACTAAATGTACTAAACTGCACGCCGCCAAATTCACCTGATCATGAGCAAATTGATGCAAGAGCTGAAACAATGAGAAAGATAGGACGGAAACGAATGAGAAGGGATAGGACAAAGGCCTACAGAAAACTCGACAAGCTTCAGATGTGTTTATTTAAACAAGACGTCTCGTAAACAAATGGAAAAAAAGATTTGAACGATTAAAAAACAAAAATCAATCTGTTATAGAGAAAGAAGTTGATGTTATAATTAAACGAGAAGAAACAAGAAGGCCCTACTTGTACTAAGTTGATGTTATAATTCAACGAGAAGAAACAAGAACGCCCTACTTGTATATCAGAGCATAGCCAACCGACTCAGATATCGTTATAAAACAAAATCAGACAATGAAAAAAGGAACATTTCAAGCATAATTTGTGCCCATAAAATTCTAAAACGCCTTCGTCTTTCTGCATATGCAAAGAAAAACAATGGAATATCTTTTAGAGATAGAAGATCAAATGTGAAAGCAAAGGGACCAAGATCAACCACGATTGTTGTTGAAATTCTGAACAGAGATGACAACTCTAGGATAAAGGCTGGAAAAAAATCTACCTTGACAAGAAAAGGAGAGAAACGACGGATTAGACTTCTGTCTTTTGATTTGAAAACGCTCGAGTCCAAATGTTTAATGGAAACGAACAGCAAAATTTCATACAGCCCTTTCTGCATATTCAAACCATTTAACGTAATTAAACCAACAACAAAAGATCGCGAAACCTGTTTATGCAGATTATGTCAAAATATAGATATGAAACTTGAGAAATGTCACATTCAAAGAGTATTAAACACTTAAGACTTAGACCAGGTATTGCAAAGCGTCTTTTGCAACACAGGTAACAAAGCATGTATGTACAGATTAGTTTTGAACAAAATACAGATATGGGAAAACGAGGGTCATTGTTGCAAGAATGGAAGACAAAAAAATTAGAAAAGTAAACGAAAATTAACGGAGAAAATGTCAACGCCGATGTCACCATCACAGCAAAGGAGACTGAGTCTGGATAACCACAGGTACTTTTGTCACCATCACAGCAAAAGAGACTGAGTCTGGATCACTACAGGTACTTTGTGATTAATCTAATGCAGGTATACAGAAAATGTCTAAGCATGTTTTCAATATTCGTCATCAGTACAAGTCTCTTAGACAATTAAAAGCCAACTTACTTCAAACTAAATTCATAATAGATGTTGATTTCTCCGACAATTACAACTGCAAATACAGCCAAGAAGTATAGAGTAGGCATTATGGTTCATCGCAAAGACATGTACCATTACATACAGGGGTAGCATAGACAAAGGAGAGAATTTTTTCCTTAAGTACTGTCTCCAACTGTTTGAAACACTCACCTGCAGCTATTTTGGCGCACATGGACCCAATACTTAAACATCTGGAAGAAGAAACATGCAAGAGTTGTCTACTTCACCACGGATGGACCAACAACGCAGTATAGTAACAAACATTTATATAGCTATGTCCGATGTTGATAATATCATTAAAAATAATTAAAAGACGGTCGCTTCATTCAGTGCATGGCACGATAAAAACCCCTGATGTATAATGCCATCAGCTCAATCTCAATGCACAGGCAAAATTCTGTTTCTGCACATTTGCATGTAGCAAGACACATGCAGGTTGAGTCGCAAGTTTGAATAAAGTTAGAGAAAGAAGAAGACTGATTTATAAATTGGACTTCAGAAATTGATCGGTTTATGATTTTGATGTTATACAATTTGTTTTACCTTTGAATTAAATAGGAATATTTCGTTTTATATTATGATGATTTCCCTGTGTTTGTTCACAAAACTGTCATTACCGAAACGACCATCGTCATCACCGAAACAAGATGTCACTACCGCAACTCCACTCAACACCTTTTCTTAAAAACATTTTAAGCATTATATTTTCTTTGATGAAACATTAAAGATTGAATTGATGCTAGTAAAATTTCTAGATTTATTACATTCAGCAAATACATTGCTGATTGAACGTCTTGAGATATAATTAACAAAATAACAGGTTTCAGATAATATCAATGTCAATACAGGTTTCAGATAATATCAATGTCAATAATTTATTTTGTTGTTAGGTGACATATTTGATCAATTTCATGGCTTTAACTACATGTCTTCTTAAATGTCGGTTAAGAAAAATGTTGTTGAATAGGTTTTAACGATGAAAATAGTTATGTGTAAGTTTTATTGGCATTTTAAGTCGCGTTACGGTAATGACATATTCGGTTGGCTTTCAATAGAATTTTTTTTCATCTATAACAGAAGGAATGACTCGCAGCTAAAGTTAAATCAGGAAACTGCAAGGCAAGTCAAGTTCAATGATGATAACATTATTGTATATCGCGTTTAATTTTTTTTCTGGCTATCTTAATATTGCCAATAATTTAAGAATCACCCCATAACACATTTAGGATTTCCCGAGGTTCAAATAAAATTTGTGAGGTATTACAGAACTGAAATGAAAATGGAAGTGCTTTATCGTTAAATCGTATGTAACATCACTAAGAACGAGATGTGTCAAATTTCGATTCATAGAAGGCATTTTCCTATCGATATTGTATTTTACTATTGCTTACAAATCGTGATAAGACTTAACAAGTACGTCCATATTTCATTTAAAATATCAAGAAATTTGTGGAAGCAGAAAAAAATCAAATTTTTTTAATTGATTCATGCAAGAAAACTGTTGAAACAGACAAAAATTGAAGTTGATTACACCAAAATCAAATATTTTAATTGATTCATGCAGGAAAACTTTGGAAGCAGAAAAAATGAAGTTGATTACACCAAAATCAATATTTTTAGAATTGATTCATGCAAGAACATTGTGGAAGCAGAAAAAATGAAGTTGATTACACCAAAATCAAATTTTTTTAATTGATTCATGCGAGAAAACTGTGGAAGCAGAAAAAATGAAGTTGATTACACCAAAATCAAATATTTTTAGAATTGATTCATGCAAGAACATTGTGGAAGCAGAAAAAATGAAGTTGATTACACCAAAATCAAATATTTTTAATTGATTCATGCAAGAAAACTGTGGAAGCAGAAAAAATGAAGTTGATTACACCAAAATCAAATATTTTGAGAATTGATTCATGCAAGAATATTGTGGAAGCAGAAAAAAATGAAGTTGATTACACCAAAATCAAATATTTTTAGAATTGAACAATACTGGTGTTTAAATCAGCAGTATAATTGATATTTAATAACCAAAGTGACAGTTATAAAAATGTCATTTCATGGATATGGAAAACAGTATATTAACAAAGAAATAACGTACCGTGCACTTCTCTTGTATACTTCAAAAACATACGAAAGCTTATTGACTGCTTCATTCTCGTATTGCTTCCCACTTCTGTAAATTCTGTTAAAAGTATGTTTAATTGAACTGGTATTTGTATTATATATTTACAACCCCTGAGCGGGTACCGCTGCTGGTGGAGTAAAACTCCCCGAGGGTATCCATAACTCAGTAGGCAGTACTTTGCGCTGTCAGAAAATGTACCATTTAGCAAAATTTGCAGTCGTCTAACACTTTGCAGTTTGCTTCGTTGTAGAAAGTCCCCCATACTGGGAACAAGCTCTACTATAACAAATTAACTGTAAAAAAATTTATATACACTTTACGCAGCAGACGCAGGGATATTACTGCAAAGAAACGGACAGTTGACAATAGAAAAATTAAAGTCTTCTCGTTTGTCGTATATCCAAAACTCGGTAGGCAGTACTTTGTGCTGTCAGAAAATGTATCATTTAACAAAATTTTCAGACGTTTAAAATTTGAAATTTATTTTAAACTAAGGTTTGTTCCCTTATGCAAAATATTCCTTAGCTGGATTTGGATTTATATAATTTTGAAACTATAGATTCATTATTTTCAACTGTTTGGCTTATATATTTTTTATGTATCAAACTTTTCGGACTTAGTGTCACTGATGAGGAATTAATTTCCGAAATGTGCAGATCTGGCACATCAAAATTTAACTGGTATTTGTATTATATATTTAATAGACATTTCTAACAGCGGCCGTTTGTAAATTATGTGGATGTGTACACCTGAGAGGGATTTTCTTAAAAGAATATAAACAAAACAAAAACCAGGAGTAGAAATAAGAAAATAGAAGGAAGGAGTCAAAAGGACTCCTAAAATGTAGTCCTGTACTTGTTTAAGGAGTCTGTTCAGCCCGCTTGAGCAGTGGTCCCTACGGCCGGGGGTCTGGGGGCGCTTAAGACCCACAGAAGCTCTGGGGTATTTGGTGCAAAATCCTGCATTCTAGCAAGATCCTGTGGCAATTCAGACCTGCTGGAAAACTGCAGTTTTTGTGCGACAATTTTTTAATTTGAGTATTTTTCTTTGATGTTTATACATGCGCTGCCAGATATTGACGTGATAAATCATACATATCTCTAAAAATGTGTCATATGACGGCTATTGATATAGTCAATAAAAAGATATCATTTTTTACTGGAAACAATAATTATTATTGTTTCCAGAATTAAATGCTATCTCTTTATTGACTATTTGCTAAATTTTTTTTTTGGTTCTATATCTACATACGAATTTGCATATTAATTTAATTTGTGCAAAGCTTTAACGGCAGGAATGCTCCGGGAATTTAATTTGGCATTGTGTTTCAAAACATTTGAGACAAGTCCATCAGACTTTTCATGCTTCACAATAGCACTTTTTTGTATTTTTACAACGGAACACAAAGCTGCAAAGGGTAACGTAATTAATTCAAATTTAACATGTCATGCTGGCTTCTGCTTTGCAAAACAAACAATCAAATTGCTTGTAACAAATGACTAAGATAAATTGTAAGAAAAGAAAATGGTACGACTATGGGTAACAATTCCGGTTTTGATTTTCAATGGGATTCGACAGACTAAATTTTGTGTAAGTCTCATCCATTACATTCTGTTTGCGCTTGCCGTAATTAAGCTTTAATGGCTGCTTGCTACAGTATGGCTTCTACACATCATTATCACTCTTTTGCGGATTGTTCATTTCCATATTTAAATATTTTCGAGAAAGTTTTTAATAAAATTTGGGGTATGGCCTTTAAGACCCATGTCGTGCAGATCTTTAAAAATATGGCATTCTTAAAGATCTGCACGACATGGGTCTTAAAGGCCATACCCCAAATTTTATTAAAAACTTTCTCGAAAATCGAGAATTTCAAGTTCGTTTAGGGTCAACATTCTCTGATGTCTTCCAGCAAGAGATGGGTGTCCCTCAGGGTAGTATTTTATCTGTAACCCTTTTTAGTATCAAAATTAACAGCTTAGCTAAAGTTTGAAAAAATAATATAGATGGCTCTCTTTTTGTTGATGACTTTGGCATCTCATGTAGTGGGACTCATATGCATGCTATTGAAAGGCAACTTCAGCTTTGTCTCAACAAAATTCAAAAATGGTCATTGGAAAACGGTTTTAAGTTTTCTAAAACAAAAACTTGTTGCATACATTTTTTGCAACAAACGCAAAATACATCATGACCCGGAGCTGTATATCAATGACAGCCTAATTAAGGTTGTAAAAGAAGCTAAGTTTTTAGGAATCCTATTTGATTCCAAATTATCTTTTATCCCGCATATAAAATGCCTTAAGGCAAAATGCCTAAAGGCATTAGATATTTTAAAAGTTTTATCCAATACGAATTGGGGTGGTGATCAACCTACATTACTTCATTTATACAGATCGCTTATTAGATCAAAACTTGATTATGGATCCATTATATATGGATCTGCTTGCAAATCATATTTAAAATACCTTGACGCAATTCATCACCAAGGTTTACGTATTTGTTTAGGAGCTTACAAAACGTCCCCAATCGATAGTTTATATGTTGAGGTTAATGAGCCTCCATTACATTTACGGCGCAATAAACTAACCCTGCAGTATGCTATAAAATTTTATGCAAATCCATGTAATCCAGCATTCGATTGTGTTTTTAACCCGCTTTATCAAGACCTCTACAATAAAAAGATCAAAGCTATTGCACCTTTAGGTATCCGTTTAAAACCTGAATTGGAGGAATGTGGACTTAATCTGAAACTTATTAAAAAACACAAATTAACAGATGATCCTCCTTGGCTTCTTGATAAACCAGAAGTTAATCTGGATCTCACCAAATTTAAAAAGTCGGAAACAAGTGAAGAAGTTTACCAGCAGGAATTCGCTCTGATTAAAGATAAATATACACGACTGATTCCTACTGTAATTAGACAGGAATTGCGGCACTGGTTTCTTATATATCCTGATGGATCAAAAGATAGTGGTCAGGTAGCTGCTGCTGCCATTGTTGGGGACGAAACTGTAAATATTCGTCTTCCAAATGAAAGTTCTATATTTACAGCTGAGGCTAAAGCAATAATTCTTGCTTTACAATATATTTCAAAATCGCCTCATAACGATTTTATAATATGTTCCGACTCTTTATCTGTACTCCGGGCAATAAAGAGCAAGGAATTAGATCACCCCCTAATTCGTGAAATTCTGGAACTGCATACTTCAATAACATATGCAGTTTCAGATTTTAATAAGATAATTAATTACTGTTGGTTACCTAGTCATGTTGGTATTAAAGGTAACGAAAAAGCCGATTCAGCTGCTAAGGCAGCTTTATCTAAAGAAATTACATCCTGTTTCATTCCTTATACAGATCTGAGGCCTTTGATATATACCTATATCAATGGTCTCTGGTCAGATCATTGGAATGGACAGGAACATAATAAGTTACACTCTGTGCAGCCTTGTCTAGGATTTACACCTTTGTCTCAATATAGTAGGCATGAGGGTGTTGTCCTTAGACGCTGTAGAATCGGCCATAGTTATTTAACTCATTCTTTTATTTTAAAGGAAGATCAACCTCCCCAATGTGTCCCTTGTCAAAGTCAACAATCTGTCCAGCACATATTGCTGGACTGTGTTGACTTTGCTCCTACAAGGGATACTTTTTATTCAGCATCATCGATGCAAGATCTTTTTAATAATGTTCATGGACATCAAATTTTAAAATTCCTACGGGAAATAAACTTGTTCAATAAAATATAGTTTTTATCATTTATTATCCAGTCTTTTATGTCAACTTATCTGTGATATTACTGTTTTTTATCAGTTTAGTAGTTGCATTAAAATCTATTGTATTTAGTTTTACATAAATTGTAATTTTATATATTGTTATATTTTTAACATTCTCTAGCCGCGAATAGCTGCAATAATGCTGATGCGGCTTTAAACCAAAACTCACTCACTCACTCACTCACTCACTCACTCATTTGCATTCCTAATTTTTAACTATTTTACTTTTTACATTTTGTATCCTACAAAACAATACGAGCTGCATGTTACTGTTAATGCCAAGTATGTTTTTATATTTTTGAGAAAATCCCTCTCCGGTACACGTGTACATACACTACCGCATAAGATCGATGTTAGAAAAGTCTATTAACCTGTTTAGTTTATTATCACTACTTCCGTATTGTTGAAAAATGAATTTTATTGCTGCCTTTTTAGACATCATTTTTACTTATAAATCAAGTAGATGAATATGAGTATCAAATGGCACATACAATTGACAATGACAACATACTATTTATCAATGTAATGTTTGATCTAAGAATATTTAGAATGTTTTTCGAATTTTGAATAATACAATGCATAGTTAAGTGAAATAATTTGAAATATGAATTCAAAAGTTCAACTAATACATACAAACATTTAATTGGTATTATGTTGTTTTCTCCGAAATCAAATTTTATGTAGATATAGGAATTGTTTACTTTTGTTCTGGAGTAAGTAACCATAAAAAAATTCAAATCGTTATGAATTCTCTTTTCTGTCTCCCCGTCTACGATCTCGTTCTCATGAATGGCGTCTAGTGGACGTCCTAACATGAAATATTTCTTGTATGTTTGTAAAACTGTCAGGTTCTGACGCATCTCCCCTGAAATTAAACACAATGAAAACAAATTATTTATTATATCGTGAAAGCTAAATAAACATCGATTTAGTAAAGTTTTTGGCATACACTGACCAAGAACTTCATTATAATTATCTTTATCATCTCAAAAATAAATCAATAGAAATTAAAAATTTCTGTAAAGGTTTCTATATATAAAAGGTTGTGTTGTCTTCTCTTAAACAACGGATTGAAATTTAAAAAATATATGTGCTTGTGACATGATCATAGATCCGTCAGTATCTACAGATTAAAAGGCAATTGTAAAAAAAAAAATTGATTAGCGCATGGATGTTTTCAAATAACGATATAATACACCTGCAATCTGCCGAATGTAACATATGAAAGCCCCATACGTTTTTTATTCTCCAAGTCTTCTGTTTGACCCCTCATCAGAAAACTCTTAAGCAGACTGACCGTTTTCTTTAGTTATGTCCTACGGACAAAAATTAATAATCGATAATCGGAGAGGCTTAATCGATCAATCGATTAATAATCGGAATTACTTAGTAAATGTACATCAGTATTCAATAAACAATTAAAGCTGAATATAAGTATTTTTATTGTAAAAGCCAAGTGTTCTTGCCTAGTGATTGTAAGTTAAAGGCCAGATAGCTCCTTGCCCTGACAGTGATAGTGGCCAAAGCATCTCACTGGGGTAAAAACTGTCTGGATACGGATAAACTTTCCAATCGCCGTCCACCATTTTTGTTTTTAGTATCAAGAAACGGAAAGGAAACGGACAAATCCGGAAACTATTCGCCGACATGGCGAGTATCTATTATTTATCTTGTGATCGTTTATTAGTTGAAAAGATATCTTATCGTTAGTTTTGACTGCATAATATGTTAACGGTGTATAAAAACCGTCTTATTTTTGTAATTGATAAACCTTATATAAAATGTACTGTGATTTAGAAGCCTTCTAACAAGTGTCAGACTCTCGGTTTCTGTCCGATATTAATTTTATTTTCATTAAAGTACACATTATTTTACTAAAGTTAATATAGATCTAAATTTGAATTTCATGATAAAGAACATTTTTATTGTGTAAAAATACACACATGACAGAGAGAGGATTACAACTCTTAGGAATAGAAACTCATTCTGAAAAATAACATTTTTATTGTGTGAAAAAGCACGAGAGTGATGTACTAGATTTATGGATAGAAAGCCTTACTTGGTATAATCCTATTCTTTCCTGCTTAAAAAATCTTTTATTTACCATCAGTTGCGATACTTAAGAAACCAATTAAAATCTGACACCAAGTCCATTTTGTAAAGCGCTCATTCCTATCCAACCCAAGAATAAAACCTCAAGTAATGTCGTGATAGATAAATACAGAAATATGTCTTCAAATTTCTTGCAAAAATTGCTTTGAACTGGCTTTTACACAATTGATGTTGCACATTTGTGAACTGAATAGTGACAAAAAGTTGAGTAAATGCAATTATTATTTGTTTTTGAGGTTTTGTATTTAAAGAAGTTCGAACAATTTTTGTTTCTTGTTTCCTTGCATTGTTTCCTAAAAACGTCCTTCCTAATTCAAAATTTTTCGGTTTCCTCATAAAACATTCTGCAGTTTCCCGAATTGTACATATGTGTGTTTTATTATGTACAAATTGCAATTTTTAAAAAGGTCTGCGGTTGATTGAGACGTTTATTTTGTCTGGATTTTTGAAATGTTGTTCATAGATTCTGCATTGTTTTGCTAGTTTTGGATTTATTTTTATGCTGTACATTTCACTGCAATTTTGATTTAATTTGTGTTTCATAATATTTAAGAAGCAGAGTATAATGTGTTTAAAATTTCTAAACGTCTTAACCAAAAATTAATTCTTTGATGTTCATTTTTTCACTTCGCTCCTTTTAAAAATACAATTGGAAAACATACACAAATTGCATTTATCAAAGCGTTTTTTTTTATTATCACTGCATATCATATTGTTAGTAATCCTGATATCTATATCACTTATTTTACCTTGATATTGGAATAAAAATAATAAGTTAAGAAGTCAGCTTTTTGTGCAGACAGCTTTTTGTGCAGAAATACCGGCCCATTGAAATGGATGATCTATGGAATCTTTCTAACAACTCTGTGAATGAGATATTAAGTGCCAAAAAGACTTCCCAAAATTATATTACAATTAATTCCTACATGTGCATTTTTTACATTTCCGCAGCAGTCTGATCTTAGGTGCTAAGTTGGAAACATCTGGAAGTCGGTCCCGTTGAAATCAAGACTTTTTTTTAATTTGACTGACATGTCAGGGCAGTATAAATCTGGTGCATTGTTAACACTTGTGATGGTTCTGGCTGAGGATCGAGTGGTATAAATTTAACTTTCTTGTTAACCTGTCCTGTACAGAATTTCTTATTGCTTTCCATCACACTTATCTAATGCATACTAATTTCTTGATTTGGCTTCTTTCGCTGAATCCTAGTTTATTTCCTCTTTTCAGCTCGACCTTTTTTATCTATCAATCAAATAATTGTCTTTGTCCCCTTTTGGAATTTTTTTTTTAAAATTCTGAAGTCAAATTTTTACATGGGACTTTAGTACAACTGAGAAAATAAGAGACCAAAAACTGGTAATGCAAACAATCTTCATTATCACCTTTTTCAACCTTATTAAGTAGGTCACTAAGGAATATTTTTAGTCCCCCTACCGGCGAAAGCCGAAGGGGACTATAGGTTTGCACTTTGTCTGTCCGTCCGTCCGTCCGTCACACCTCAGTTTTCCACACTTTTTTCTAAATGCTTTTAGATAATGAACTGATTTTTGGTATATGAGTCTACCATGGTGAGTTCCAGATCAAGTTCACGTTTCGTTTCCATCTGCTAATTTTTACCGGAGTTATGCCCCTTTGATCTTTGAAAATTCACAGAAATTTTATTTTTCCGCACTTTTTTCCTACACGCTTGCAAAAATGGAACTAATGTTTTGTATGTGACTCTACCATGATGAGTTACAGATCAAGTTTATGTTTCGTTTCCATCTGCCATCTTGAACAACATGTATAATTTATAACTGTAAATCTTTGTACCATATAATAAGGTACATTTTACCTAAAACTTTGGGATTAGTGAAATATGCGACCGGTAGGGGACTTTGTATTGTTTTGCAATACTCTCAGAATGCTTGTTATCAGTGTTGCCTCAAAATATGGTTTGCATTTATTTAGTTTTGAGGTTGATGTCTTGAAGATTTCACCTTTATTTGGTTACAGGATATTGACTAGTTTTTGTGGCATATACCCAGGTACTTTCTTCTTCATTTGACTCACTGTCCATTGTGACAATACCTCTGTGTTGTTTTTTTGTGATTTAGATCTCCAGATTTCATGGACATAATCATTTGACTGCACATCAATGTAACACATTGTGGTACTACTTGTTTTACTTCCCTGCCAACAACTATCTTGTTAAAGATTCAAATTAATATCTATTTACTGGATAGTATGAACGGATAGGTTTACTCAACACTGATGATGTAGCATACCTTGATAGATATCTATTTACTGTAACTGGTGAATAGTATGAACGGATAGGTTTACTCAACACTGATGATGTAGCATACCTTGATAGGTTACAAGCCTTAACACATCTCTAATTTGTTCATGGAATGAAAGTGTCATAATTCGGAAATCTTCAATAAAAAATCTAGCGATTCCTCAATGTGATCGGAACTCAATCATATCTAATGTTCCCTAAGTTTAGACAACCTTTGTATTGTACAGTGTTATTTAACACCTCAATGTAATTGTTTAACACATTTACTAAGTTGTTCGAATTATACTCAAAGTTCTACAATAAAATGACAAAAGAATGTAAAAGAAAACTATATTAATATAAACACACAATGCATTCTATACATGGTTCAGATATAAAGGGAGATAAATAAAACAGAAGCAGGGATATTACTGCAAAGAAACGGACAGTTGTCAATAGAAAAATTAAAGTCATCACGTTTGTCGTATAGCTTCAGATGCAACCTTTCGTGAGGGTCATTATTGAGGTATAAATCCAAATATGAAGCAGAACATGGAGAATATGTCGTGTCTTTTATTTTAAGCCAGAACTTCTGTTACAATCTAAAACTTCCCCATTAATTTAGTTATATGTAAGTCTAAAAAAAACATTTGTGGTGCAACACTTTTTGACAAAACATTTGCGGTGCACCACTTTTTGACAACTATATCCTCTTGTCGCTGTAAAATATTGTTGCTAATTATATTTGAAGGTGAATTGTAAGTTAATAGTAAAATAATACAACAGAACATATTTAGACAAAACGCTTGTGATGTTATTTTGAAAAATGTGGCTAAAATGGCTGGGAGACTGGTTGAGAATATTAAAGAAATTAGAGCTTATATTAAGTTCGCACGAAACTCTGACATTTAGTATTACAGATAATTAATGAACTGGAGGAAGTTTATGGGTCTGATAAGATCAGACACTGTCTGACAGACACTTTTCTTATATATGACATAAATTACATCGTTATTAATTTTACTATCCAGTTTGACATTTAAAAATTTAAACTGGTAGTCAATAATATGCTGCATACTAAGGAAATAATGTTTTTTTGTATTTCATGAGATAATATAAATGAATCTGTAAGAAGTTTTGTTTTTTTTTATCTCCAAAAGCCTTCTCCCCGTGGGGAACCCGGGTTAGAATAGGTCCCCAGTACCTCATGTTTGTCGTAAAAGGCGACTTAAATGGGGCATTCCGTTTGCCGTGGAATGCGATCCTTAATGGTGGAGGACGGAATTCTGGTGATTGAGGACCATGTAGGTTGCCGCTTATTTTGGACCAACACATCACTTTGACCCTTACTTCACCTAGAAGGACGGTTGTCATCGATCCGTGTTCAACCAATCGGCTGGTCACGCCAAGCCCTACATGCAAGATAATTGCTATTTCCTTTCTCTTACCCTTTACTTTTTTTCATCATTCTTTCGATATATTCTTGATCTGCTGCTCTTGCATGTAGAAGGCGGTGGCTTTGTGATGTTAGATTATATCTCTTAACTTGACATCCATGGACTATTTACTCGCTAAATATTTCTGGATGTTAACTTATCACTGATGATCGTGAATTTATACTTGTTCATCACAATTTTACTACGGTGTATATCTTCTTTGTAGTCCTTGGTGCTGTTCCGAGTTGGTTCCCCCGGAACATTAGGCATTGCCCCTGGTTGGTACTCCGGATTGGTGGGTGAGGAGCAAGGAAGATAAAATACCCACTTCCTCAATATGGGTACTAAAACAAATCTTTCAAATAGTTCAACTAAAAGATTTAGATCGGATAGCGATGAAGAATCTGATGTCTTTGTTGCTTGGTCTAGATTTGTAGTGGTGCAATCTACTACTGAACAACCATTAAAAATAAACCCTTTTGCTGTCAGTAAAGCCGTTAAAGGTATAGCAGGAGATGTAGAAATTACGTTCTGGCTCTCTCCTGATTGAATGCAAAAAACGACAACAGTCGAATAATTTATTAATGGCAAAACATTTTGCAAATATACCTGTAAAAGTGACTGCACATTCAACCTTGAATTCCAGCAAAGGTATCATCCGAGATCGCGATCGTTCAATGGCTAAGATGAGCGAATCAGAAATCACTTCTGAACTTGCTCCTCAGGGTGTTATACACGTTCGACGATTCTCATTCAAAAAAGATGGAAATTTTATTCCATCAAATACCTATCTGTTGACTTTTTCAAGGTCATCCCCCCGAAAGGGATTAAAGCTGGATATTTTAACATCTCAGTGGATACATATATACCAAAACCGCTGCGATGTTATAAGTGTCAAAAATTCGGTCACGGATCGAAGTCCTGCAAATCTGATGAATTTTGTTGTCGCTGTGGCGCTAAAGGTCATTCAAGTAATGATTGTTCAAACCCAGTTAAATGCGCCAATTGTAAAGGAAATCACATGGCTTCCTCTAGGGATTGTCCCAAATGGAAAAGCGAATATGAAATCAATAAATTAAAAGTTAATAAAAATATTTCATTCGCTGAAGCCAGAAAACTGTATTTACAGACTGAAAATCATCCATCCGCTTCATATGCTTCAGTAGCCTCTGGATCTTCGACTAAAAAATTAATATCTAAAGCTTGTCAAACAAAATATGAATTTAATGCTGACAAAACTTGTAACCAAAGAACAGGGACATCGGAAACTTCAACAACCATTACTGATAAACAATCTTTATCCAATATTGTAAAAGACAAGGGCAATTTTTCGTCCTCAAAATGTAATTCTCATGCAAAAAATAATTTTCAAACTAAATCAAATAGACAAAATAGGGACCCAAATAAAACAAAACAAAATCCTCGGGAGTTAAAGCTTACTCCTGCTTCTTCTGATGCAGAGCATTCGTCGCAAGACATTACTGCATCAAAGCCAGTAACAAAAGATGCAAAATCTGAAAAGTTAAACCTTTAACACCTCATACAAAATTAAAAGCAGGAAAAAATGATCAAACATTTTATATTCCTGATAAGAGTCCTGAGGCTTTGCTTCAGAAAAACCCAATATCGGAAACCCAAATAGATTTGAGGCATTAGAGGATGACGTAAGTTTATCTGATGACAATTCTTCATCGATAGGAACTAATAAAGATGATTTTACTGAAGTACGTAGGGGACGTAATAGTCGATGGCAAGAAACTGGTCTCTCATGGGGAAAGTGGATCAAAATTAAACTGTATTAGATTTAACGACAATTCTGCAAAAGTCTTCGCCTATTACAAGTAACACCCTGTTACATAACAAAGTAAAAAATTAATGCCACTCCAGAAACCTCAATCAACAAAAGAAATTTCATATAACAACAGAATATAAACATGAAGTCATGTTATTAACACATTAAGTTCATGGCACATGTTTTGGTATGAGAATCCTCTCCATAAATACTGCACTTTAAAACTTTGCATTTTGGCCTTTTATAATCAGCAAACGTTGCCATTCTGTTCTGTTTCTGCATTATTTGTTTCAAAGCAGTATTCCCTCTATGATTGGTAGAAAGGAAATATTGCTTTGTAACATTATCATTAAGGTTTTCAAGCCCTTGCTGATTAAACTTATAAATATTCCCATGAATGCTGACTAATTCATGCACATGGTATTTCATAACACGAATATACGGAGTAACATCTCTTGCCTGATATGCTTTAACAAACAATATGCACCACTGGACTACTTTTTCTTTCATTTCTTCTGTGTTTGCATTATCACATCTAAATATGAAGTTTAGTTCATAGAAACCATATCTGCTGTATTAAATTGGCCCTTTTCTGATTATCTAGAAACTCGCTCTCTGGACCCTTTAAATCTCGATACTGCATCTTTTTGTATCTCTGTCAGTTTCCAATTCAAAGTGAATTCCATACAACTTTAGTTGTTTTTTAAGCTTAGCAACATGTTTAAGTTTTTCTTTATCTAATACTCCAAAATTACATGAAGTATTTGCTGTTACATAATCAAAAGTTCGCAATTCTGCCACCAACAAATTAAAAAGCTTATCAGTTATTCTTATAAACATAAATGTTGAAAATAATTCTCACGTTAAAACTGATCAACAACTACATCTAATGGTGAATTGCATGGAAAGAATGGCTCATTAACCACAGAAAAAAAGTCCATACTACTTTTTCTTTGACTAAATTTACTTCCTGTTTTACCACAATGCTTGTAAGCGACAAGTGCACCAATTTTTTCATCAACCATGGACCACTGCAACTGCATGTTCTGTCTATCATTATTGCTACATTTACGATACAGACACACATATTAACAACTAATACAGGGAATACCAACAACAACCAGCAAGAATTTGTAGTCTCCACCTAACAAAATTTTCAATGTAAAATCATGTTCCTATACTCTTATTTTTCTCCCTTTAATTTCTTGTACCTCGTGTCGCAGATCTGCAAGTCCTTCCGACAGTCCTGCATATGATTCTTTACATCTTAAAATACAAAATGGATAGTTACCTTCTGCTGAGCTGCACTTTTTATCATCAATAATGGTGAACGTAACATTTACAAAATGAAGTTGTTTACCAACATTTGTTCAATCCCCTGACAACTTAATTTTAATAATACCATCTGAAGAAACGTTAAGTCCAGCTGATGAAAGATGACTTAATACTTCAATCAACTTATTTCTGAACGATTATTTTACACCTAAACCATCTGCTGTCTAAACAATTTGAAAATTACAATTTAACTTTGAAATAAAATCTTGCAAAACATGTCTTCTAGGCAAACATTTGAACAACATGCTCAATTCACCATAAGCTTATCGTTACATATTGAAAGATTCTAAAATAAATGTCAATGAATTTAATTGATCTATTTCACTCTGAGTCATTTAATTAACATTCTCACCGTTTCCATCTTTAGAAAATTAATTATTTCTTGACAACCATTTCTGTTTATAGTAACAGATACTGGCGTAACACCCTGGTCTCTTACAAATTTTAAAACAGTGTTATATTCTTCTTTTTCAAGTTTACGGCGTTTTGATTTAGAACTATTTGTGAGATCTTGAAAAACTTTTCGTTTGTTTTTTCTCTTTCTTTTTTTTCAGCACTAATATACTGTTGCAATTTCTTTTCAACTGTTTTACTTTCCAATTTTTAAATTCTTCTTTGAAAACTTGAATTTCTAAGAACAAATCATTTTCTAAACAATTTGTAAACTCGGAAAGCTTTGAGTTTTTTTTTATGAAAACCAATAAATTGTTCATTTCATATTTTGATTTTTTAGTAACTGCTGACTCTGAAATCTTGTTTGTTTACATATTCATCATATCTCTTAGGTCATCCTGAAAATATAAAACAAATTTTAAAAAAGAGAGAGAAAGAACACATGTGAATGATGTGATTGTTAAATACTAATGCCCCAATGGGCCTGACAGTCACCTGAGGATAAATGAAGTGTGTGATTAAAATGTAAACAAGAGACCCATAGGCCTTAACGCTTACTGTAGGATATGTTCACAACTGTTTGAAAACTGCATATACAATAAAACAAACATACCAGTCTTTGTCCATATCACAATCCCAAAAACAAAGTAAAAACTTTGCAAACTGGCAAAATAGGTGATACACGTGAACTTCCATCAAGGAAGTGAGGCCGGGTTCTCCGGAAGGGTAAGCACCTCCTGTTTAGCTAGCTACACCCGTCACGTGCAAGTCAATTTTGAGAATGAAAGGAACAAAGAACTATGGTAAGTCAAATATATCCAGTATAAGTTGGGATACAGTGACTACATACTTATCAACAATATTGTGATGACGGCCATAAAACTTTTTAAGGGCCCTGATTAGCCTAGGCTTGCAATATCCTTGTGTCAACAATTTAATTGTAAGTAATTTGCTTCGTTGCAGAAAGTTCCCATAGTGGGAACAAGCTCTACCGTACCGTATTAACTGTGAAACATATACACCATACGCAGGAGAAGCAGGGATATTACTGCAAAGAAACGGAAAGTTGACAATAGAAAAATTGAAGTCATCACGTTTGTCGTATAGCTTCAGATGTAACCTTTCATGGGTGTCATAATTGACGTATAAGTCCAAATATGAAGCAGAACATGGAGAATCTGTCGTGTCTTTTATTTCAAGCTCACAAATTTATTAATTACAAAAACCTTTCCCAATTTTCTCGGGCAATTTATGTATTCTTATGCAGTAATGACCTTGACATTTCGACTTTTGTCATTGAATCAAATATCAAAATGATTGTTTTATCATTATCTAAAATATTCTAATATACATTTCTATACAAAAAGTAAATGTATATAGTTTTCAAGATAATTAACAATAAAGTTTTTTATGCAGCATTATCATTATCTACAATATTCTAGTATAGATGCTTATTCAAAAAGTTAACAGAATTCATGATAATTAACAATTATGTAGTTTTTTTGCACCTATGACCTTTACCTTTGAACATTTGACCTTGAATCATACAGCAAAATTACAACCATATCAATATCTACTATTTTCTCATATAAATAAAAATAAAATTTAACTGGTATTTGTATTATATATTTACATGTCTATAAAAAAAGTTGACAGTTTTCAAGATAATTTTCAATGTCAGTCTTCTTTTGCAGTTATGAATTTGACGTTTGAACCCATGACCTTGAACCATATATCAAATTCCTCGTAATATCAATACCAACAATAGTTAAATATAAATGCATATATAAAAAGTTAAGCAATTTCAAGATAGTGTACAATTTAAGTATTTATCAGCAAAAATAAAATTTCAGGGACAGCAACTACTACATGTGTAACAGGAGGAAGGAAACAACTGAAAAAAAACAAATCCTCACCGAGTGCCCCGGCTAAGGAACGAACCCAGCACTTCTGGGTGATAAGCGAGCGCTCTACCACGAGGCTAAAACATCCGTACCAGATAGTCTGGCAGTAAATCACTCTATTAAACTTACTATATATACAAACATCACGACTAGCTCAGTTCCGCTACATTCCTCCCCTGTTATCTTGAGATTTCTCATCTTGGAAATCTCACACAACCCCTTCCGTGGGTTATTTTGTCGCGCGCTATATTATGGAGCAGTTTTTAAAAATAAAATGATTCCGTATATAAAAAGTCTTCCATTTTATTTGAATACAGTAAAGGTAGGGTTTCATAGTTAAATTTCACCCTGAAATACAAATAACAACACATAACAATAATAAGATACCAGTTTTACCAAAAAAGTCAAAGTGGAACGATCCAAAAATAACGATGTATCACGTGATCGATTCTACAAACTATGTGATCACGTGATAGAATAAAATACACAAAAAAATACGTTTCACATATAAGTTTCAATTACAAATTTCGTTAAATAAAAATATTGAAGTTAATTGGAAGGTATTGTCAGTGGAAACTAAACATTATTGTATTAAATTGAGTATAAATAAACACTTGACAATATATGTATATTTTATATTATGAGCTTGTAAACTGACCATGTAGAATGGATATCAAGTTCTACCGACAACAACATCGATAAGCAATACACAAAATGTGTATTTGGAAGGATTGATTACAAAGATATACAAAATTAATAATAACACAAACATACAAGTCCTTGTCCTTATTACAATCCTAAAAACACATAAAAACTTTGCAAACTGGCAAAATATGTTATATACGTGAACTTCTATCAAGGAAGTGAGGCCGGGTGCTCCGGAAGGCTAAGCACCTCCTGTATAGCTAGCTACACCCGTCACGTGCAAGTCAATTTTGAGGATGAAAGGAACAAAGAACTATGGTAAGTCAAATATATCCAGTATGAGTTGGGATACAGTGACTACATACTTTTCAACAATATTGTAATGACGGCCATAAAACTTTTTAAGGGCCCTGATTAGCCTTGGCTTGCAATATCCGTGTGTCAACAATTTAATTGTAAGTGATTTGCTTCGTTGCAGAAAGTCCCCATAGTAGGAGCAAGCTCTACCGTACCGTATTAACTGCGAAACATATACACCATACGCAGGAGAAGCAGGGATATTACTGCAAGGAAACGGAAAGTTGACAATAGAAAAATTGAAGTCATCACGTTTGTCGTTTAGCTTCAGATTTAACCTATCATGGGTGTCATAATTGAGGTATAAGTCCAAATATGAAGCATAACATGAAGAATATGTCGTGTCTTTTATTTCAAGCTAACTTGGATTGATGACATTCACATTTTCTCCAAATTTGTGGTTATTTAGAGATAGAACGTCATCTATATGTAGTTGAATGATTTAGCGACAGTTTTTTCTCCAGATTTGACAAGGTTGTGTAAAAATTCTGATTCATATGAATACGGAAACAAATCAGCAAGCAAAGGTGCACAGTTTGTCCTCATTGGTATACCGATTGTTTGTTGAAAGATAATATTGCCAAACACAACAATTATGTTGTCTATCAAAAACTCTAACAATGTGTTGATGGTATTTTCAGTATATTTTTGTTTGCAGTTTGTATGGTGTTTTACAAAATAACCAGAATCCCTGTTGAGCACTAGATAATTATATCTTGGTTTACCGTTTTTGTGAAAGAATGGAAAGTGAATGATTTGTTTTAGACGTTCTTTCAATTTAGCATGAGGGATAGTGGTGTAAAGGGTAGAAAAATCATAAGTTTTTATACTTTTTACCGAAGAAAGAGTATCAGAAACAAAATGGTCAAGTAGTTCTTTAGAATTTTTGAGAATCCACATTTGGTTGATGCCAGATGTAGAAAGACTTTATCTGAATAAGTCTGAGGGCCATCTTTGACGACGGTCAAAATTTGTGTTAGAATTACTGATAATGATTTAGTAGTACATTTAGACGAACCTGCTATATATCTTTCCTTGTATGGATTTTTGTGAAGTTTTGGAATCCAATACAAGTAAGGCAGGTCAAGTTCTACCTTTTTTAAATTGATACCAAAAGACTCAAGGACTCTCCTATGATTAGAAAGAACTTCATCTTTGGTAAAATTAGTTTTGGGATAAGTAGGATCCTCCGATATACTTTCTAAACCAAACTCCTTAATAAGACATTCAACATAGAATTTCTTACAAACGAAATTAATGTTGTTAAAAGCTTTATCAGCCGGGACAACAACATACCTGTTATGTATGTCAGTAAGAATTGCAGAACTCTCAGGGTCCCTGAGCACTAAAGAAGGTTTAGTATCCATAGACCCTTTGAGTTTTGCAATCCTTGACTTGACAAAATTTCTTATTGTCCTTATCCAGTCGGATAAAGTATCAAGCTCTACGTCTTCTAATTTAGCCCAACCTCTAGCATGCTCTTCAACAGAATCCATAATAATTTTGAAATTCTGTCCCCAAGTGAAAGGTTGAGCCTCCCTGTATTTAGAGCCTTTTGAAAGAAGACATCTTAATTTAGTATTCTTAATTATATTGAGATTACCTGTAACTACATGCCCAGCTGGTTTATAAATATATGGGGAAGCTAAGCACGAGCAGGTAGGTGGAGTAAAGTTATAAAAGTTTAGGCACTGCAAAGTTTGTTTATAGTTGAAAATTTTGGATGCAACGGGTTTATTATTTATTTATACCCAGGATATGGTCTCAGGGTGTATGAACCTTTCCAAAAATCCCGTGCAAACGATGGTAAACAATGGCAGTCGACTTGTTTTCATATATGAAAAAAGGGCGTGGCATTAATAAACTAATAGACAGGGATAATATCTATTGCAACCATATGTGTATTATGTTTGAAGTGAAATAATTTTGTGTAAGTTACTCAATAACTTTTAAACATGTAACATTGATAATAAAATTATTTTCAAGGTCAAATCTTGACAAACTTGATATAAGTGAATATTCTTTCTCAAGTCTAATATTTCTTCCAATATATTATAAATATGAATTGTGATAATTTAGTAATAAACTTTATCTCTTTCTTTCTCTCATTCAAGTTAAAAATGTTAATTGTGCAGATAAAATAAAGTAATGGACAAAGAATGACCAGAATAATGAGACACAATTTCATTGGAATAAATAGCTTAAATTCAAGTAAATAAGACTAATGAATAAATGAGACTAGTAATGTCCAAGTATAGATAAAGGTATTACTTACAGAAATGGAGTTCCTAAGACATCATGTTTCATTGATATAAAAAGAAAAGCACGTCAGGTCTTCTTAATGACCAGCAGAAAAGTGAGTAAGGTTCAAAATAGCCAATGAAAAATGACTTTAAAACAAGGGACTTAATTGCCTAACTGATCTTGACAAAAGAGAGAAAGAGGGAGAACTACAGTACAGTACAAAAGTTATCGAACAGCAGAAACATATTTTACAACACAAAACATCACAAAGACACCACAAAAATAAACTATAAATTATAACAGCTACAAGACTTTATCTTTAAAACAAAACAAAGGTTTAATATTAGAAATAATGAAAATAATTAAACCTAAAATAAAATAAAACATAATTATTATGAAAACACGAAAACAACACTACCACACATGGATTATTATACAGTTAAAAAACTTGGTACCTTTTTAAATTTGTCATGCTGAACATTCTAAAAATGTTTTGATTTAAAAAATTTCCAAACACTGCAAAAATGCCATGACCTTGATCTTTGACTCCATTTTAAAGGTCAGTTCAAGAAAAAGCCAAAACTGAAAGCCCAATGGCATTATTTGTTCAAATAATAAAGTAATAATAATTTAAGGCCATTTCATGAAATTCAACACTAAAACGCGTAACCAATTTTTCGACCTTATTTCACGAAATGAACAAACTAAAGGCTTAAGACCCTAGAGAAGCCAAATATCACATCAGATTTTTTCTCCAATCATAAGTTCCAGAGAAGATTTTTCAAGTTTTATGCACCCCTAGGTCATGTTGACCTAGTTGTGGTAACAAATACATGCTTCTGGCCAATAATCATTGAAATCTGTCCAACAGTTTCAGAAGAGATGTTCATTTTATGTTTTTACTGACTAACGCACACACGCACGCACGGACACACCACACCATGCCATAAGCTAACACGGCCTTTGGCAAAAGCTACATCTTTTGAAATTATTATAAGCTTTTTTGGTTCATGAAAAGATGTTTAAAGGTTCTATCACAAGAGCCTTGAACATAGGCCAAATAGGTCAAATAATTTTGCAGAGCTTCATATTCTGATGCTATTTTTGACGTTTTGAGCTTCTAAGATTTATTTTATCCAGACAGTTTAAAGTTTTCAATATTAAAAGACATTGTGACCTTGTATTTAGGTCAAGGCAACCAATTTTATGAACTTTTAAGGGCCTTGGCCTAAGAAAATCCAGGTTGTGTTTCACTATAACTGTCTCTGTTTCTGGAGAGGTAATTTGAAAATGTGTGAAAGTTTGCAATCCATGACAAACAACAATTAGTCACAAAAAGCCACCTTCAGCCATGGCTTAGTTCATCAGTAATCAGGTTACAACATAAAGAATTTATTTTTGTTTGACTGGGCAAGACCTTGACTTGTCGGATGTGTTGGTGCTCAATTCCACATCAGCATTTTTCTTATAGTGCTTATTACGCTGAAGCACATGTGGCAGACAGTCATAAAACACCACTCAGTCATATTATACGGACAATTAGCACACCAGTTGTTCTAACGACTAAATTTTGAGTTCCGGACACAATTGACCTCTCTGCGGATTTGATTCACAGCGGGCGTTAACCAATCACCAATACTTTGACGTAGACGTGACGTCGCCGCTGGATCGGCCGCCATTTTTTGATAATTCCTCGTGTCTAAGCATGGCGTGGAACGTATGTTTGTTTTTTTTAAATTGTTTGCGTTTGACGTGAAATTATCGGTAGTGTAAAAAAATCGAAGACATATATCAGAGTATGGTGAAGAGATGCAGTCATGGGACATGTAAAACGGACGACAGATACTCGGATCGCCTGTCAGGTGGTGTGAAATTTGTCCCGTTCCCCAAACCAAAAACAGTAAGATAAGTGTCTGCGATGGATCTGACTGTGTGGCCGACCCCATGATCAACTGAATCCCACGAAAATTAATGCTAACAGATATGTCTGCATTAACGTAAGATATATTTATATGTATATTATTTGGAGAGTGAATGCTGATCGGGCTATATTCAGATTTTTTTTTTTCCATCATCCGAATTTGCAACTGCTGTATCTGTGATTAAGTTAGCACCTAAAATATTCCCAAGTGCAAAACATACTCCAACTAATTAGACCCCGAGATCGATTGTATGATTTGTATGAATTTTGTTATTGATCCCTACAGGAACCTAGAGGGTCAATGTTTTATTGAGATTCCAAGGGCAGGTTGTTTACTATCAAAATCCCCTGTGTTCCTGTAGTAGCCAGTAGCAAAGACAACAAATCCATTGCACTAATAATATATACAACTTTTATTTTACAACATCTTGAATGTTTTTAATATGATGAGATAGAATGTACTATTATAAGTAATAACTATACTCTGATACAAACATGTTCTCCAGGAGTGGTGGAAAATACTGCTTTAAAATTTAAGATTGTTAGAGGTAATGGGGCTGTCAAAATACTTTTAGAAAGTACTGTGGTATATTGTGATACAGCTATGGCATATTGCAATATGTGCCAGTTGATATATTGCCTTGGATTTAACTTTTTCCTGAACCTGGAGTTGACATCTGACTTGCAGATTTTTATAATTTTATTTTTAAAAAAATCTTTTTTTTTTTAAAAAAAAACTTTTTGTCAATCAGTCTTGGCCAACAAGGGATTTTCCAGATCCAATGTCTGCTGATCCTTACAAACCAAAAGTTCCAAAACCTGCAAGAGCACCACCATCAAAAAGGAGAAAACTTCATTTGAAAGAAGCACTTTGTAAGTTAATGCTAATATTAAAATATCTCAAAAATAATGACAATAATTGAAAATAAAAATTTAAAAAAAATTCTTAGAAAGTCTTCTAGTATATGTGACATGCATATATTTTGTTGACACTGAACTTTTCTGATGTTTGAGAGCAGTAATGATCAAATCAAAAAAAACCAAAAAGAATTAGCAAGATATTTGATCCATTTTTTGCCCCTGGATCTACGGATCCTTTACTTTTATCATTACTTTTGAATACAGGGATGAATTGTAATGAAACCTGGCACAGTTGTTCAACATCTGAAGAAAAATTCCTCTCTACAAATTTCATGTTGATTATCCAAGGTCAAGGTCAAACTCAAACTTGTCTTATGCCTCATTAGTTACAGCTGCTGCTACAGGAGCATATATATTGTTTCACAAACACGTCTTTTTCAATTTGTGTTTGCGTTGTTAATTCTAATAAAAGGAAATGATAACATCTCAGTCTTTAAATTTAGCACTAATCCGCTGACCAGAGGCTAATAAAAATGATTTCAGGCCAGTGAAAACTGACAAATAGCAAAAGGTTTGTTAAAATCACAAAAACCTTTAGGTTATGACTAGATTTATTTCTTTATCTGTTTACTGATTTGAAACTAGAGTCAGAAAAAGTATCCATTACATTTTCACAATTAGCAACATATTAAGCTTCTTTGGACAAGTCTACCATCTGATAATTAGTGCATGAGTGAAAAAAATATCTGGACCTGTGAAATTTAATTTGGACCAGTGAAATTCATTTCTTTCCTGGTCCAGATAGCCTGCAAGTTTCAAACCCTAAATTCATTAACTGATATCTAACAGCATACATCTCTTTTTATAACTTAACCATTTTTAGTAATTTTGTTGTATATAAATATGCTCCAAAATGAAAAATTGTATAGCTATTCTTTAGAAGTTAATTGATCTAACATTGATTATAATATGTTATTATATTATGATATTGAATATTTTTAAGTGCTACCTGTTTTGAATTTTGTTCCAAGTTAACAGGGAAAATTTTATTTTAAAAAAATCTCTTTTCATGAGTTAACATGAAAAAAGCAAACTTAATTTTAAAAAAATTAACTAGTCGCCTACTAAGGTACTAAAATGTCTTGTAAACTCAGTCTTTTTATGTCATGTACTCATTCTTTTGTATATTTATAATTTAGTGTTATAGTCAAGAGGTGCATTGAAACTTCCAAACTTCCAAATTTAACAATTCGAAATGCATGTATTTTGAATAATGCTGAAATAAATATTTATTATGCCCTATACTCTTTTTAGACAAGAAAAGATTTTACATGAAATTCCTATTGAAAGTACATGTATTAGTGCTAGTGCAGAAGATAATGAAAACCAACATTGAAGCAGGTCAAAGGTCAAAATTTTTCATCGTTAAAAATTTGTTTAATAAAAATTTTCTGGTTCAGATTATGCAAATGTAAAAACTTGATTATTGTAAGAAATAATGATAGGGTGCTTGGTACCGTTGTATAAATGATTTATATTTCTATAAATAACTGATAGGAGCATGTGACCAGGGGTCAAATGTCAACATAAATCAAATTTTAAGTGGAGAGGGTGTCTTTTTCACAAAAAAATTGCCAATTATTTAATCCATAAATCAATAGAGTCAAGTGACAACTGGTTCTGAATCAATAATCAGTTCTCTACATATTATTGTTGAATTTTTTTAAATGATTGTCCATAGCAACCAAATGGTCAAAGTTCATGTACACATTTTACCTGATTCAATAATATAACAAAAATGTTTTTCATCCTCTGAATGAAAAGCAACAAATTTTATAATAACAAAAAATTACAACAAAAATACAATTTGTTGCATTTAAGAGAATCCACAGTAGTAAAATAAAGTCATCAACCTACAAACCCAATATATTTCAAATGTTCATAAGATATTACAAGTATATAAAAATTTGATATCCCAAATGCCTTTTACTATTCAATCACTCTTTACATACAGCACTTCATCAAAAATGTACATATATATATGTAACAGAGGGAACTTCAATATCAGAAGTCCCAGATATTTATTGACTTTGACATATGAAAGCCTGACTGTAATATATTATATTTAAACACTACAATTTTTTATTTAAAAATAACTTTTTTTTCAGATATACCATCTTATTATGTGGAACAATATCATTTTATTATTATTATTTGTATTTTTACAAAGTATTCGATATCATTGTGGTTTGATCAAGTTGATTTAACAGTAAACTCACAAATGTACAATCAAATTCTCTATACAAAATACACCTTGTATATAAAAACATACTTGTAAAAGTATAATTGTTTATTGATGCTTTACAATTCTTTTTCTTAGCAGTAATAGCACAATTAGGAATAATAACGTAAAATTTGAATATAGCACAATATAAGATTCAACCGATTTTACAACTCCTGACTTTTGACAAGACAACTTTACTTGTCATCGAAATCACGTTTACGACCATAAACTTGAGCCAATTCCTTGACCATTTAACCTTCATCTAAATGCCATCTCTGAAAGCAATTTCTATCTTTTGTATAACATAGGGAAACTTTGCATGAAGAACAATAATAAGTAGTTTTAACACTTAAATATTTTAATTGTAGATGACGCAATGCAGAAAGAACAATCTTTTCTATTGCCTAAAATACCAGGTATACAATTCTTATTTAATGTTTTGTTTTTACTTCAAGTATTAACATCAAGCAATGACATAGCTAGACATTCCCTGTACTCTAACTGACTAAAGTCAGGAGTAACACCTTCTATCTGCTTAGATTTACAAAATTGTTGTGGTAAGATATAAGAATTACCAATCATAATATCTAGACAGTACAAAAAAAGAACTTTTCAGCAGTGAAGTTGAGACCTTATAACAAGGATATTTATTTAACAACTGATTTTATTTATCCACACACCCCATGCCATTATTATAAGCATGCACAATCTGTGGCTGTTGAACTCTCTTTTTTTAAACCCTGAACTCTCAGAAACAGTTCTCATACAGTCTGATACAGATGAACCTTTGTGAATAGGAGACACAAAAGTGACTGTTCTTAATCTTTCCGCTGCAGAAAAACAAAAGTACTTTCCCCATGCCATCTAAAATCTCCTTTGGCTGCAAATTTATTAAACAGATGAAGATCTTCGAAATGTGCACACCTGGCACATCAAAATGTAACTGGTATCTGTTTATATATTTACTACCCCTGAGCGGGTACCGCTGCTGGTGGAGTAAAACTCCCCGAGGGTATCCATAACTCAGTAGACAGTACTTTGTACTGTCAGAATTGTACCATTTAGCAAAATTTTCAGCCGTCTTAAATTTGAAATTTATTTAAAACTAAGGTTTTTTCCTTCATGCAAAGCATTCTTTAGCTGGATTTGGCTTTATATAATTTTGGAAATTTAGATTCATCATTTTCAACTGTTTAGCTGATGTCTTTTATCTATCAAACTTTTCGGTCTTAGTGTCACTGATGAGGGATGAATTTCCGAAATGTGCACACCTGCCACATCAAAATGTAACTGGTATTTGTGTGATATATTTAAACATATTGGCATTGGAGTGCTGTTAGCTTTAATTGCTCCAATCAAGTATGTATGGTCTTGGAGTTAATCATTAGCAAGATGTAGAGAGGTATAAAAACAGTCAGTATATAACCTATATCCCTGGTAAAAAAGTGGTTTGGTTAATTCCATAACACCATTTTAAGAAAGACCTTTGGATTTATTGATAAGATAAGTACGTTTTTACCAAGGTATACAAAAAATGAATAAGTGTAGCCAGTAACAGTATCGGCTAAAACCTATAACTTTACACCAAATCGGATAGGTTTTTCTTTAACAAACTGTCTTATTCCTTAAGACTTGTGTTTGGAAGCAACCATTCCTTCGTCCATAGATATAGTTTCAAAAGGATAAAATACAGCAGGGATGTTGTTTGTATATGATCTATAAGAGGTTGTATTCTTGTAAGTTTCTCATCTGTGTGGGGAAAAAATTTAACATTACTAAAATTCGTTTTCCAACTGATGCTTCATATTTTGTACTGCAAATAACAGTTTTATTAATCGTTAGCTGTACAAAGTATTATAAAACTTAAACTTTAATAAGACATGGTTTAATTAATTTTTGTTCAAAATAGATAAATGTAAATATGCTTCTTGAAAACATAACTTTAGTAATTTAACTTTTAGATCTTTAACACCAAAAGTAGTTTATACAGCCTATATAAATATTAAAGGAGTAACTCTATCATAAATATATTTTACAATCAGAAGTATATATACATTTTCTCTTGAAGAGAAAAACCTGGTTGTTTGAATATTTCTAATGCTGTTCTACAATCAACAGTAATCTAATTAGTGTTTTCTACAAATGTTTAATCTTGTTATTATATTTATAAACTGTTTCTTGTCTTGATATGCAGGTATCATTCTTATTTGTGTGTGTTTTTTTTGGCAGTCTGGCAATATCTAATCTGCATTTCATTTCATTGAAACTGAGAAATGTATATATAAAAAAGTTTTCTTTGTCAGGGTAATCATTTATCTGAATAAAAGATAAAATAGCTTAAAATCGTTTCAGTGTTATTGTGGAAGGTATTATACTATTTCAACTTTTATAAAGTGGACTTGTACTCCAGTATTTGTCTGTGGATGGAAGTTGGTTGAAAGACATATAAATAATGATACCAATAAATATTTAATATAATGTCAAGTCTTGAGAATTGTTGACAGAAATATTAAAAACATGGCATAAAAATAACCTAAAATTTATTTATGATTATTTAAAATTGATCTCAATTTTTCATATGTAAATTTAAAAAAAAATCATTTAAATCATTTTTAAATATTGTAGGGTTTCTGAATAATTTGTAAGTACCTAGAAATATTGATTATTACTTCAAATTACTGAATATATGCATATATTATTATATATTTATTTCTTACACGAAAACTTTATATTAATGTTGAAATTTAAAAAAAATCTAAATGAGATCTGTGACATTCTTAACACAATTATTACAATTGGATATGGCAATTTAGTTTACTTAAATCCAACCACTAGAATTACCCCCCTTTGACCATTATATATGGCAAAAATACTTATAAACAATAAACATATCAAGTCACATGATCTAAGGGTTAAAAGATATATTTGTTATAAATTAAAAAATCTGTAGTTATAACACTTTGTGTAAAAGAACATTTATATATTGTACATTAAGAACTTAATTATATTCAAGACATTATTTCTTTCGAGTACACTTTTGGATAAAAATTGTCAGAGTAAATTTTTTGAATTTTTTTTTTATTATTGACATAAAATGATAGAGATTTGATATATTTTATCATTTTTTCTTTTACTAAAAAATCTGAAATATATTTAACCTGTACATTTCATCTACTGTAACTTGAGTTCAAGTGCCCATTGTATTGACATACGAAAGGTTTTGACCCTTAGCAATTAATGATGCTGCATATTAATTGGTGTCAATGCAAATAGATAAAACCAACTGCTGTGTCAGAAAAAGAAAAAAACAAATCTACTGGTTTCCTGAATTCTTCTGAGGTTTGTCGAGAAAACAAAATTTAATAAAAATATCATTGCTATTAAATAGGTCCTATTGCCATTCTTCATTAACTTTAAAGTTTCAAAATTGTTTGTCACAACATAAAAGGCTTAAGTGTATGTGTGTGTGTTTGGTTATAAAATGATAACTGACTTCATGTAAAATGTTAATACTTGAAAGCAATATGTATATACATGTACCAGTGTCTAAAGTGATAAGTAATTCATGATTAATTTGAGTGTTTGATATAATTTTATTTTGGTATAAATTGATGAAAATTCTGAAAAAAATAGTTAATTAATTACAAAAGAAATGGCAATATGGAATCAATAGGTATTATTCGCAACATGTATTGCCAGTATTACATTATACATGTATCTACAAAGTTATAAAAGTTACCTGGTTATGTTTGAACCAAGCTGAAGTCCAGTCTGTCTCTTATGTCTGAATGGGACAGATCTTGAATCTAAACATTCAGTATCTTCATCTGTTTAGTCCCTCCAGTAATATCTGGCCTTGCTAGGGGGGTCTTGACTACCTGATGTCTTTGTGAGCTTGCTTCAGAATCCCTATTTAAATCGGTTATCAGAGAACTTTTTTTTATAAATGTATGCAAACCAACCACTAAATGATACACATTTGGAACCCAATGTATTTAAGTTTTATTTGGAACCCAATGTATTTAAGTTTTTCAAGTGATGTGAAAAATTAATGAAAAAAGTTGGAAAAGGCAAAGACTAAACTTTCATCAGAGGGAATTGAACTATATATTTTGTATATACATGATTACACTTGGCCATTACTTCATAACTTTATTAACTTCTAACTGAATTGCAAAGTAACATCCCCCCTTATATATGTATGTATCAAGCAAGCACACACACAGAGAAGGCGAATATGTGAATTTATTTTGTGGAATCATCTGAATTTATACTTCATTAGCAAATTTTTATTGTGGTTTGGTGCCTCAAACTTTATTAGATGCTGCAATTAATTATGCATTTAAAATTTGATAAGTTGACAATATAAGGATTATTAGTTTTTATTTAATTTGTTAACTGTACACAAGTGCTGCAAAAGTATTCTAAAATTCGACGAGGATAAAATCAAGAAGATATTTGTCTATACAGAATACATGTTTACATTGCACTATGTTTAAAACGTGTATATATGCACCCTATACTGTTGCCTGGAATGTCGACATAAGGAATATCTTCATCGTCTTCATTTCTTGTATCTCCAAGTAACAAATCTAAATAATCTTCCTTTCTTCAGACAACGGATTTTCCATGCTTTCAAATTGTTTTAGCTTTCTGAATTGACCGCGGATATTGTAAAAACCCGGAAGTGTAAACATTTGTGATATGTTTGTACGTATGTCGTTTCAAACAAAATGTAAAATATCGATATTTAAATCATCCAATAAATTAATATTTTCTATTCATTTCATTTTTGCGATTATCAAAATTAATTCGAATTTTTTTTTTTTTTGCATAGATGATTTGTTTTCTAGTATAAATTTTGAACAGATAGACTTCATATAACAACATACAGACTACATTTGATTTCCTCATTGGCATTTCAGAAAACTTTCATTAGCATAATAATCAAGATGTTTATTACAAAATCTAAGAAAATCATGTTTTGGTATATTTTGAACAAATTAAATAAAAATTTATGTGATATTTAAATAAAATTCAGCATTTCAAAATGGCACCAAAACTGCGACGATATTTGAAAAAGTTTTCGTATATGCCTTTCAATATTCTGGAATTCCCTGCGTTTATTTGCGTCAAGGTCACCATTTCACATCGTAAAAAGAATTAGGTTTACATCACAGAATAGGTTGTAATATATACCAAATGAAAAGGGATATACTAGATTTTCTGTAACTGGTTTTTGTTTTCCTTATTTAAGTTTTTAGAGGCGATATAATTTTGAAAATAAAAAAATACCAAAATTACCACGAATGAACAAAAATTTCAACCGAGGACAAGTTTAACGTTTCAAAGTGTTTTGATATGATTAAAAGAAAAAATATATTTTAAAAATACACCATTTTGAAGCTAAAATTATCAAGATCCTGATTATATAAAAAATTATGTAATTTGCTACACTATAAAAGAATAACGGCAAAGTGAAAAGCACTTCCAGCCTGCACGTCGTCGAACTGCCTGGCAATGAAAAAAAGTGTAAAAAATAATGTTTTTGGTTTATTTAAACTCGCGATTTTAAATTGTTAAATCAGTAATTTTTAGTGCAAAAACTATAGTTTTAATCTGCTTGTGATGCCGATTCAGGTGAGACATCTCTGGAAAAGATAAAGTTAACAATAATAGAGCTTTCGTAATTTTTCAACAGACTACACGCTAAAAATATGCTTACTGGTACAATTGTACCGGTTTACCACCGGTACAATTCTACCGGTAAGATGAACAGGTAAGAACGGGAAGGGGTTAAACTGACGATATGCCAAACATCAAACCAGTGGTTTATACTGGGCTGTTCTTCTCTCATATATTTCTTCACTTGCATGTGTCTGTCACAAGATCAGCCACATGCATACCCTTGTTTAACAGAAAAGAAAAACTTCTTTTCAGGCCTTCCAGTTTCATAGCATTTAAAGTACTGACCTCATTGCACTGAAAAAAATCATTAACTACTTTCGAATCGTAAAATTGATGAGGCTGCAGTGGTCCAGTGGATATGATGATGGCCTCTCCACAATGCACACTGTTCTATCCCTTGTTGGGGCATATGAGAAATACTTACCTGAACAAGTTGAATATCAACAACTTTAGCAGACTAAAGGTCCATCATGGTATAGCTACCATACTTGGCAGTGTGCCCTGGTGATAAGCACCTTGCATCTCCACCAAGTTTAAGTTGATGTCCTGATCTCTTGTACTGGTTCAGTATGGTACTTTGTTGTAACTGCCAGTGTGAAATGATAGATGCACTATACAGTAGGCTTGTATGATGTTGTATGTACGCTTAGATATTGTTGCTATGTTGCAATTTTAAAATATGCTGGGCCTTTATAGGCACTGCAAAATATACCAGCTGACAATAGCAGATTTCCACATGGCATCTGGTTTGCTGTTGGTTGACTCTCCCAAAGCCTGACATGGCCATAAACACATACGGAATTAACTGTCAACAGTGTACCAAACACTTTTGATGAATGTTCCATGCGTTTTAAACTGCACTCTGGACATCCAACAACTCTTTTAATGCTGATTGAAAAACAATTAACTTAAGTTCCTTGTGTTCACTCACGGGAACTGTATTTAACTGGCACTTAATTTTTTCTTCATCATCAAATTCTGGCGTCCAATCCGAGTCATTTAAATCATTATCACAATCATCATCACCTCTATCATCAAAATCAATATTACTTATTTCCTGATCATAATTGACACGCACCGAGTTCAATGACATTTTATCAACTGTTTTAAAAGTTTCTTTTGTCTGAGTTTCCACACTTCTGCTATCAGGCACTACTTGCACTTCTTTAGACTGATTGGATATTGCCATTATCCTTGTCTGGCATTTGAAACTACGTCGACTTTGAAGTCGACAAACCCGGGTCACTCTGAGGCTCATGATCTGTCTGTGTAGATATCACTAACAAAGTTTCCCTACTTCCAGTGTTCACAGATTTTCTCTTGCCTTTTAATTGTCTTCTTTTGTTTACACCTGTGTCTTCAATACTTATTTTTTGAAGTACTTGTAATTGATAAATTAAATTAACTAAGCTTTTGCTATAAGGCATAAGTAATAACTTTTGTTTGAATTGTTAAGGTGGTTAAAAAAACAAAACAAAACAAATAAAAATATGTAGGCTGTTGAAAAAATCAACAAATGTATAATAAAATTTGAATGTCCTGTCAATACTTCAAGTTCAATTTCAACGAGATACCCATTCAATAATACCCATTTTCCAAATTGCGTATAAAAAAGTGAAAATAAAACACATTCGTGTTGAGTTTCTTGCATTGTGACCAGAGGCGCTTTAAAATTATTGTCAACGTTAACATCATTTTTAAATAAAAATTATATCTTAAAAGCGAGGTGGTGAAATCGAAAATTGGAATAATTAAGGAAAACCTAAAAACGCCGGTGCTTCTTTTTTTGGCGTCTCCAGTCGTGAATCACTAGATGAAAGGGCTGATGTCACATTCTTATAATCAAAAATTGTAGGTACTGCTTCTTTCAAGTCCAGGATTTTGGTGTAAATCCAATTGATTTAGCTATTCTCGGGTCATTTTGGAAACACATCGGCTCAAAATGCTGATGACAATAAGTCTCGTCTGTTTTGTTATATTGAAACTTTCACGTTTCAATTTCACAATCCATTTATTTCTCATCTTTTCATCGCTAGGAAACTTGTAAAACCTTGCCGTATCTCCTCCCTAATCTGACCTAGATGTACAATTAGCGCACTGAACCATAACTTTAAACTTGTAAACAAACTTCGACCTCGACCTTGAACAAAATCAATATCCAGATATAGGACGCTAAATTGATGATTAAGAACCCGAATTTGAGTACCATTTTGCTAAAATTCTTCTTATGGCCTTTAAATTAATGATTAGAGGCAAAACTGTTTCTTATTCTTCATATTAAAAAGGGGAAGAGTTTGGAAAAAGATCTATCTTGTCTTCATTCACAAAATAATTATGATGAATTAAAAAAAAGATATAGAAAAAATTTAATCCTAGCTCTGAGAATAAAGAGAGAAAAATCAAAGGGGTAAATATGAGAGAAAAGGCAAAATGGAGTGTTGAAAGCAAAAAAAGTACAAAATGTTTTTGCAATTTAGAGAAAAAGGCATTTTACTGAAAAAATTATTCCTAAAATAATTCTTGACGAACTAACCAAAATGACATTCTGATTAAACAGAAAGACTATTATGAAAACCTCTATAAATAAAACAAACATACCAGTCTCGTGTCCACATCACAATCCCAAACACAAAGTAAAACAACACTATATCGACTGCGCAAGAAAAACCTTTTTTGATTAAAAAAACCATTTCTTGAGTTTTTTAAAATATAGAAACACGTGACTCCCTTGAGGAAGGCTTGAGTGTAACGAATATCTTAAAACGCTTAAAAACATGAAGAATGGTATATCTCCGGCGCAAAGGAAGGGGGCCATTCGTCAATACTGTAATCTTCCACAAATCGGTACATTGTAGGGCCTTTTGCTCACCTGACTCCTAGTAAATTAGATGAAATGATGAGAATTTATTAAACTATACATAAATTATAGGGCCTTTTGCTCACCTTACTACTAGTAAATTAGATGAAGGATGAGAATTTATTTAACAATACATATAACTATATAAATAAAACAAAATATATAGCAAAACAAATAAAGCACTATTTATAGTTAAATAAAACAATACATACAGCTAAATAAAAAGGAAGGGGGCTAAAAGCTTTAATTAATTGAATTTAAATATTAAAAAAGAGTTAAACTTAAGTAAGAAAAAAAGATTCAATAATAACCAACTGCCTTGCGGGCCCGCGAGGCAATCTGCCCACTTTGAACCGTCAAAACTCAAAATAGCCTCGGGAGGGAGTCGAACCCTCGTACAAGGCAGAAAGTTATTATTGGAGTGAAAATCACATATCTGACCTAACTGCCATGATACATTGTTCTTAAAATTCTTGCTGCTTGCAAATGGCTAGTTCAAATTACTGGTGATCTCTAGTATTAGTTTTATTTCTTTTTTTATGGAATTTCCTTCACAATCAAAAACACAATCTAAAAAATGTAATTTGAAGTGAAGAGACACTAAAATTGTGGTATAATAATGCTACACATATATGAAGCACAAAAAATGTTTCCTGGAGTTAAATACACAAATTTCCGAGGCACTAATATCTATTGTTTTGTAGTGTTAATTAAACAAACATCCGAGACAGAATAACTTGTTTTATATAAATGTCTGATGCACAAATGCCTAGTGTTCTGTAATGTTTTCTACACAAATATCTAAGATAGAATAATGTTTTAATACTTAAATGTCTGAGGCACAAATACGTTTGTTCGCTACATATATGTCATGAGACACTTTTATACAAGTATGAAGTCTTGTTTTGTCTTGATGCTATCAAAAAATCAGTATATAATAACTGTGTATTATTGTCAGCCATGTCCTTCAGCTAAGTCAAGCTTCACCAATATACTGCTGTCTAAAGTTGCTGCTAAATAAATATACTCCTTCATGCAAAGTATTTCCTTAGCTAAATTTTGTAAAATATATTTTGGTCCTGTTGGTATCTTTTCTTTGTTTTGAAAACAAATTTGGTTTCATAAATTTGGACTAAGCACTAAAGATGAGGAATTGTATTCCGAAAAAACTATATAGTGCTGTAAAATTGAAACTAGTATAATATGTTTTATTGGTAAAATATATTTTGGTCCTGTTGGTATCTTTTCTTTGTTTTGAAAACAAATTTGGTTTCATAATTTTGGTCTAAGCACTAATGATGAGGAATTGTATTCCGAAACAACTATATGGTGCTGTAAAATTGAAACTAGCATAATATGTTATTATTGGTAAAATATATTTTGGTCCTGTTGGTATCTTTTCTTCTTCTTAAAAACAATTTTGGTTTCATGATTTTGGTCCAATTAGTACTCACAGTGAATTGTATTCCAATACCGTATAGTGCTGTAAAATTGAAACTACTGTTCTATTTTGTTAACTATATAAATGTTGGATGCAAAAGGATTTGGTTTTCATTGTTTTTAAGTAGTTTAGTTGTCTTAGATCACCTTTTTCTTTGTCCATAACCCTTTTTAATTAGGGCAGCCTTCCACTCATATTCAATCTTTGAGTTTTCAGGGCAAAACACATTGCCATAATACTGCCTGTGGCCTCCAGAATTTTTATCCTGTTTACATTTTCTGCAAGCTGTTAATGTTGCAGATCTGGAATATTGTCTTTTAAATTCTCCCGCCTCTTCTGCTTCTGCCTTTCGCTTCCTAAAGTGTTTAGTAGAGTAGGGCATTGGTAAAGCTGGACAAGGCTTAGTTGCAGTAATGATTAATGGAGAATAAGCTGGCTTCTGCAGTATGGGCACTGGCCCTGAAAGGTTGAAAACTACAGGCTGCTGTGGAAAGTAACGTTGACGAACTTTTATGGCCATGCCTGTTTGGTTTTCCTGAATCTGAAAAGAATGAGTTTCACTGGTTCCAGATGGTAAAACAGGAGGCTTCTGATGTGGCAATGGCAACGGATCTTGAGCCTGGGGTGGAAAACCCTGTAATGTTAAGCCTTGCTCAAGGGTATCCCTCTCTCTTTTTTTGCCTCTTGCAGTGAACCTGAAATAGAGGATAAAGAATATACTTATCTCACTTAACCATGAAGAATTTAACCAAATGAAGTGAATTTGAAAGTAAAAACTTACCAAAACAACTTTGTTTAACATCGCATCAACAATGTTTTTAGCCATTCATGATGAGATCAAGGTTTTTTATCTCTAATGCCATAAAGTATGTGAATAAGTGCTGTGTGTATATCATGGCCTGTATTGTACAGGTGTGCACTGAGTTGGACTTTGTAGGTGTGGTTTCACCAAAGTAAAGAGCCATACACAACACCCAACCTGGTTATATTATACTAAGATTGAGCAAACAATCAAGGCTTACTTGGGGAAATCTATAAAAGCATACATTTTTGCTAAATTTTTTTGTCACTTATTCAATTTAAAGACATTAAAATAGCTCATAAGGCATTTCAGTTGGCATATACAGGCTGGCAGATTTGACGGATTTTTGGCAAAGTTATTGCTTATAAAACAAGATTTACAGTATCACATACCATGCAGTCAGAGTTCGCTGATTGATCACGGCCAATTGTATGTTGGTCAAACTCATCACCCGGTGGTTATTAAACACCATTTCCCTGATCTGATTATAAGTGGAGATGACTGCAGACCACCTTGCTGTCTTTTTTTTCCTGGATGTTGAAGCAGGAAAAGCAAGACATAGTGTTGATATTAGTGCTTCCTGATATCTATTGCAGTCTGGCCATGTCGCTGGACCAAGATGAGAAGCCAAAGAACAACTGAAAAAAAAAATCAGCCATGTATAATTAACCATGATAGATTTATGTATATAATACAAACATAGTGCTAAAATTGAAAGATTAAAATCACTGCAAACAGAAATCAAAGGCAAGGACATTATAATAAGGATCCTGACATACATGTAGGTATATGACCTTATTTCTACAGATTGGTGGTTTTTAGGAAAAAAAAAAAAAAATATATATATATATATATATATATTTACAGTGCATTATAGAATATTTACAAGCATATGCAAATGATTGTGAATATTACGCCACATACCAAACATAAAAAAGCACACAAATCACACTTTAAAAGCAAAACAAAAATGATTAATAGATCAATAGACCCCTTATTAGACTGAAGGAAAATTAAAAGATGACACACTCACATAGTATAAATGATTGATACATGTTGTTAAAATCACTACAATATACATCTTAGTTCTCTTAGTCAAAATTTTTTTCTTTGGCAGAGCTATATCAAAAATGCTATTTGCTGTCCGATAACTGTGAAGACAGACATCACAGCCAAAGATCTGCAACCAATGTTAAGAAGCAGATCAAATAACATGTTGGTCGAAAGACTGTTGACTATCCAAATGTAAATAATATGGAATGTACAATTGGTTTAAATCCTCAATATCTTCAAAGCTATTGCACAGAGAAAAGTATTTTCAGTCTAACTCTGACTCTCCAAGTTTGTGAATTTATGCTAGGTGACAATGATAAAGTATCCAGATTATGGATAGATGACAACACATCTGCATGCAGTTTAGGATATAAAGGTTCACTTATACTATAAGCCAAAACCAATATACTTACCAACTTACCATTCTACAGTATATCCACATGGAATCTATTTATATAAAAATTTAAGTAAATTTAGGAGATATTCAGCATTTATAATAAAAAAATTACCGATTTTGCTAAGTTTTCATTAGGAACAAGAAACTAAAGAAATCATGCGCTTAATGTTAAATTTTGAAAATAAAATGGAAAATTATTTCATTTAAAAATTTTGAACGGCATAATTCCTTCAGATAATTAACTATTTTATTTAATTCCAGGATTATAATTTATAGAATTATACCTGATGCACAAGCTGCCTCTATTTTCTGAACCTCAGCACAGAGCACCTTATCACACAGCTCTGGCAAAGGAGATGGTGTGCTTTTGCCAGTCATGGGGACAGATGTACTAGAGGGATCTCTTGTTCTCATTGTTTCACATGAGACTCTTGGCTGAATTTGTGGTCTTTTCAGGGCAGCCTGCTCCCTTGTCATCTTCCTTGCTTCAGTGGGAGAGTAAAGTTTATGTAGCATAGGTGGTTTAAGATGAGACAACGATGAGCTTGCTTTAGCCTGTTCTTGACTCTCTCGTTTCTTTTTTTTCATATCAACTGCCACAATGCCTGCAAATGAATACAAAAGTATTATCTTGCTGTGACTTGTGAATGCATTCATTTTACCTGTACAAAAATTTCAATAGATTGGTAATGTTGGTTGGTTGAATATTGCTTAACGTCGCATCAGCAATTTTTCAACTATTAGCTACAAGAAATATTTAATTGATCTCTATGTATTAATCTATGAACAATTTTGTGTATACATGTGAAGTGCGAGTGTGATGTATGATCTGCTGTGTACTAGTGCGCACTCAGGGTGACTTTAACAAGCTAGCTTACAGGGTCAGTACACCGCAGACAAGCGTACCTTTCCCCCAGTACATTATACTGACAAGTAAAGGCCAATGGAAAAGAAAATTCACTTTCCCACATGTGGTCTGAGTGGGGCTCAAACTCACGGTGGTGAGAGACCCTGGAGTTGAAAACTGTCATCTTATCCATTAGGCCACCAAGACATCTAAATAGATATTTACACTGATTGCTTATAACCCAAGTCTGCTATAAAAACCAGATATACTTCTTTGTTATAGTTTTTTCCTTGAAATATTCCAGGATGACACTTTAACTAAGTGTTCTGACCTAAACTTGCCAACAAAAGATTGAATAGGAATTTGAAAATTAAATGAGTGATTTATATTGAATTTTAATGATTTGCTGAAATGTATAGCAAGTACATTGTTTTGTTCATTAAAAGCAAATGTAAAATAGAACCAACCTTCAAATGATAGCACATATTCCTTAAAAAAGAACTTGTTCTGTGAAAGAGGCGCCTGTGATCTCGACTCCTTCCTCATGTCGTCAATCAACCAACCAGCATATCCCAAACAGTTCTCTATCATCCACTTAAAGGACTGCCCGCTATATTTGCCAAACTGCATAGAGAACTGGCCAAGGATATGCTGGCGGCCTCACCATTGGACATGCGTCTAAACTTGGGAAGCAATTTACTAGCCATAAGCAAGTTACTTGCCATGTCTGAAACAACAAATTAAAAGGTTGTGTTTAAAAATAAATCTATAATGGTATAGACTTAATTGTATTATAGTGCTAGTTTACCTGAGTATTTTAATACATGAATACTCAATTGTTTTATAAGATTATAGAAGTTCATTGCTGCAGAGGTGAGATGTAGTTTAACATCATATGATGTTAACAAGTGTCTTATTTACCAACCCTCTCAAAATTTGCTCAATTTGTAAATAAAAAAGGTATTTGTCTTAGATATTCATCTTTTGGTAACAACTTATTCACATGAATGCACATATATTAAGATTTAATAAATTAAATGTTCATTTATCGTGAGTAGCGATCGATATATAACACTTGTAGTAAGAAAATTTGACAGAAACATTGGTATGAAGTTGGTATAAAATATTTGGTACGGAATGCATTGGGTACGATTCGACCACATTTCACAACAACACTATTAAACACACATGTATATACACCGTCAATTTGCATAGATATATACTATAGGGGATTGGATTTTGTGACATTGATTTGTACATTTACATACACGACATATAAAACTGTTAATCAAGGTCATATTGATCGGCGGAAGGGGGGGGTCGAATTGACCCACTTTTTCGCATCGCATCTTACGGGACAGTCACTCACCTATTACAACAATTTTCAAAATTGGGAAATCGCTTGTATATATAAATAATGAAGGAACTAAATACTATGAATTAAAAACATAAACTTGTACGCATTTGTCGATAAAAAGCCAATGTTAATTTGTGGTAGATTTGTGGAAGATTTCCGACGATCTCATTGGTTAATTTGTGGAAGATTCACTGCACCTGATTGTGGAAGATTCACTGCACCTGATTGGTCAGCCCAAACTGAAGATTTGCCTCCTCGGAGCGCAAGACGATTTGACCGTACAGTTTTTTTAAAAAAAAATTTTGGCGGATATTCATGAATATTTAATAAAATCTTTAAACTATGAAAAAGGCTTCTTATCTATAACCAAGAAACAAGGTCTACCAAAGGAAGGAAAACCAAATTATACTTTAAAAACTAGCAACTATTACCCTATAGAATGATGACTAGTAAATAGCATCTGCTTCAATTGCAAATAGAATAAAAACAGTTTAAAATGACTTGATTAGTGAAACTCAAACTGGCTTTTTTAAGAATAGATATATTGGAGAATTTTCCCGTTTAACTGTGGACATAATTGAAAGCACTGAAATTGAAAACATACTAGGGATCTTGTAACTTTTAGATTTTGAAAAAGCATTTGACTCAATTGAATGGTTTTTTATTTAAAAAAACATTACGTTTGTTTGGTTTTGGAAGCTGCATAATATCTTAGTTTAAAACCTTTTATAAAAGAGCAGTCAGTTTTGTTCAAAACAATAGTTACATTTCAAACTATTTCTCTGTTGAACGTGGTGTGCGGCAGAGGTTTCCTTTATCTCCCCATCTTTTTATACTATGCGTAGAACTGTTGAGGGCTGCGGTTAAAAACTACCCCAATATAAAAGGAATCGATCAGAGTACCTGATTAGGCAATATGCTGATGACACATCGCTCACATTAGGTGATAATAAATATTCTTTAAACAGAGCTTTGATTTAAATTGAAGATTTCGCCGACTGTTCTGGTCTGATAAAATTGAGGCTATATGGTTTGGATTAAAATGGGGAATTAAAGAAAAATATAACACCGATATACCAATTTCATGGAATTTTGAAGGGCAATTTAAATTGCTAGGAATAAAATATAACCTCAGCAGGGATGAGGGTGACTTTTATTTAAAAAATTACACTGAAAAATTTAATTCTTTTAAAAATCTTTTGAATCATTGGTCTTTTAGAAATACATCACTTTTTGGCAAAATAACTGTATTTAAAACCCTAGCTTTGCCAATACTTATACAGATATTAACAGTCCTACCTGATCCACCAGAACATCGAGTGAAATACGTTGAAACATCAATTTTAAGATTTATTTGGAGTGGAAAGGAAGAAAAATTAAAGAAATGTCATGATCAGCGATTATAGCTAAGGTGGGCTTGGAGGTACCTCATGTTTGATTATTTACTCACGCACTAAAAAATCATGGTTAAGAAAACTTATTGATCCACTTATAGGGGTCAGCGTGGAAACGTCTCTTACTGGAGGATGTAGGTGGTGACAATTTTTAATGTTAAATGAGCAAAGATATAATATCTGCATGGATAGATTCAATTTGTTCTGGTAACATGTATTCACAAGTTGGGCATCCATACAAAAACAAGGAATCGCAAATGCTTGTGAAATAGTCTCTCAATCCCTGTGGTTTAATCCACACATTAACATTGATAACAAACATGTTTTATATGGCTTGGTGTGAAAAGGGTATATTTTTAAAAACTTAATAGAGGAAAAAAGTTCTTTTTTAGCTATTATCGACTTGATGTAAAAATATGAACTAAAAGTAAATTTTCTTGAATACTATAGCTTAATCAAAGCAATTCCTAAGCAAATTATTATAAAAAAATATATGTATATCCAATATCTGTGATACATAATCCACTAATAAATTCACAAAAGATAACAAAATATTTTTACTCCCACTTTGTAAAAAAAAATATACCAAACTCCTAGTTCACAAGAAAGATGGAGAGTTAAACTTAATAGTTTACAGAAGCACATTGGATATATATATATATATATATATATATATATATATATATTATATATATATATATATATATATATATATGTAGCCCATGGGCCTTATCGCTCACCTGAGGATATGTCCAAAATTGTTTGCAAAGCGCAATTCTAATGCATTTAATTTGTTACAAGTATTTTTATTGGTTAATTGCTTCAAATTTGCGGCATACAAACCATCGATTTACTGCCGCAATATCGCGTTTGTACTGTCGGAAATCATAGCCTTTTCACTTGATACAATGTATTCATACGCTATAGCCAATACACATCGATTACGTAATGGCCGACGCAATAACTGAGCTTGATGATGATCTCGAAATCTGGAATTTTCAATTAGAAATGGCGTCAGACAATGAGAGTGACGATGATTTAATTGCAACTGTTGATCTTATTGAAAAACTTGGGGAAGAAGGGAACATTCCAAATTTAGAAGTAATAATGCAAGAAGAGATGCAGGAAGATTCCTCCCGGTCCCTGTCTCGAACCCCAGCAGACGACCCCGTGCCTCCTATACAAAACAATGATAGATTTGCCAAGTGTAGTGATGAAGACCTAGATGGAATTGTGGCAGCTTCAGTCGCTTCTAGCACTGATAGGATGACAAAATGGGGCGTATCCGTTTTTGTCAGTATGTGTCAATCAGTAAACTAATTAAGCATCCCCTGTGGTCATGTTGTTTTGATTGGTTCAATGATAGAAAAGTCCCTAGAATTGTACAATGTATACATAATGCAATTGCTAATAAAAACATTGTTCCACAGAAATTTGAGTGAAGGCCTGAGCAATCTCCTTCAGTCATTGAAAAATATTAACACCCAGGGTGGCCATGACACCACTGAACTCAAACCTCTGTGTAACATTAATTACAATTTAAAATCATAACACACACACCCTTAGTTTTTACAAGATTTAAATGCAGACCAGAGTTAGCTCTGTCATTTGCCAATTTAACCCATTGCTAAGTTTCATAATTCTGGGCTCCAAAAAATGGCTTTTTGCCAATATATAAACTTCTTTAGCTCTGAAACTTTCTTTATGAGGCAGACAAAAGCAGATTTTTTTTCTTTAAACAAGTATGAAAAAGTAAAACAAGTACTACAAACTGTTAATCAAGAACAATATATTAAATCTGCAACAGAATAGATGAAAAGTTTCTAAAATTGTGACATTTTTTTATACTTCTTAGTTTCATAATTTTTTTCCATTAATATTTTTTTTTTTTTGCTCTTTCACATAGAAATTGGCTCTAAAATTTTAATATTGGCTAACGGTTTGGCTTATATTGAGTCAGAGCTAACGCTGCAGTCATTTAAACTACGTATATCAAAATGTAACACATATGTAACAGAAAGAGATTAAATGCAGGGCCAGACCCGGGATCAAACCCAAGATCTCTGTCAATATAGCGAGCAATGTACCACTGAGCTACCATCAGGTTCCACCCAGAGTCTTTAGAGACCAACCTATTGGTCTGCCACTTCCCATGGTCAGATGAGCCCCAAAATGCAACAGGACAGAGAAAAAAAATTGCAGGGTCAGACCAGGGATCAAACCCGGTACCCCCGCACTATAGGTGAGTGCTCTACCACTGAGCTACCCAGAACGCAACTTATACCCATGTTGATTTTTATTTATTTTTATTTTTTATTTTGACCATAACAAAATTTTTTAAAAAAAAATAGTCAGGATTTGGACTTTACTCACCTGGTAAAGTGTTACAAATATACTTTCTTACATGTCTCTGCAACTGTAAAACATTATTTTAATTTTCTATATACAAGTCAAACTAGTCACCTCTATACAAGGACCACCTGCCTATAAATGAGTTTAATCTTATTCTGATACCATAGCACTCTTTTCATTATTTTAAACCTGTATATACAAGTCACCTCCACATAACCTAGGAAACAGGAAAATGCAGTGACCAAGAAAGGACTCTCAACTTGTAAACTTCCCAATATCAGCAATGTACTCTAATGTTTTTTAATATCAAATATTTTGAGTCTGACCCATCACATACCTGCTTTTTTCCCTCAACTAGATCAAACCCTGGAAACCTACCTATTAGTCTACCAAAGCACAGGGTCATGCACAATAATTTGAATAAATATCCCGGTACCCTAGTTAGTTAAGCAGTCCCTGTTCTAAAGGTCCAGAACGGAGCTCAGCTCTGGTCCACAGTTTAAGCGTCATATTTACTGTCTCCTTAATACATGGGAAGAAACTGATTGTATAATTCTCAATTTGCAGACAATTTCGAAATTTTACCCTTGTAAATTTGTTTGATTGGAAATGAAACAATTTATATATACATACTTAGTATTTGTCTACTCTGACAATAAAAAATGGGATAAGATTTTATGCCCAAGTCAAGATTATTTCACTTATATTTTATGTGTCAATTCATATGATGGCGGAGAAAACTTGAGTGTCCAAAGAAAACTACCATCTTGAGCAAGCAAACTTATTTACAACCAACCTTGAGCAAAGAAACTGACAATAACTCTCATAAGGGGGCAGTCATAGGTTAAAATAGATTTTGCATCTTTTAAGTTTCAAGCTGGAATTGTTTAAACTGACACATAAATATGGTATAATCATGAATATTTTTTGTGAATTAAATTTCGTGGTTTTCAATACAATGTTCAATACGTGGCATAAAATTTTGCAGAATACCTTTATCTCTACAGTAATTATATGGGAATAAAATAATTCAATAGCATTTTTATTGGTGGGTGCGACAGATTCACAAACAAACCGAAATCAAATCCCCCATGAAAATTTGTGATTTTACAGTATGTCAGGTTATTGATATAACTAGACAGAATGCTACTTGAAACTCAAATTTTATTTCATCTCTCTTTTAAGAATGGCTGCAGACAAGGGGGTACAGAAAAGAGTTTGAAGATGAAACACCATCAGACCTGGAGAGTAGACTGCGGACGTTCTATGCAGAAGTGAGAAATGCACAAGGAGAAAGATACACCAGAAACACTTTTGTTAGAATAAGAGCTTCAATAAATAGACATTTACGTAGCCCCTCCATACAATAAAACATTTTCTCTCTTAGATGACAAAGAGAACTATTTTCATTCTTCAAACCAAATGTTTGTGTCTGTTCTAAAAAATATGAAAAAAGATGGGCTAGATAAAACGGAACATTATCAAGCTCTGAGTGATGCAGATTTGTTAAAGGTTAGGTCATCTGGGGTTTTATCCACAGACCAACCACTTCCTTTACTGAGGAAGGTCTGGTTTGATCTTACTATAGGGTTTGCCCGCCGTGGTAGGGAAAACTTGAGAAAATTGAAATTCAATTGCATTGTCATAACACATGGTGGTGATGGTTATGAATGCATTGAAATGGCATTTAATGAAGCAACCAAATATCACCAAGGGGACGATGTCAAGATAGTGACACCAGATTTATCCCCTCGTATTTATGCTACCAATGATGAAATGTGCCCTGTTGCATCCATGAAAAAATACATGGAGAAAAGAAATAAGGGGTCTGACCATCTATTTCAACAGCCCAAAAGAACTATAACACCAAATGATAAAACTTAGTACACCACACGCCCTGTTGGAGAAACGCACATTGAATGACATGATGAAAACAATTTCGACTGAGGCAGGGTTAAGCAGGGTCTACACAAACCACTGTGTTAGGGCAACAACTGTCACTCAGTTATCTCATGCTGGTGTCGAGACCAGAGAAATAATGAAAATTACAGGTTATAAAAATGAGGCTAGCGTACGCAGTTACTCTGCTGATTCGTCATGATAGTCAGAAAAGGTCATACTCCGCTATCATTCAAGGAAAATCTACTTCCGAAAATGCACTCATAAAATCTCAACGTATCGATCAAGTCAATGCAACCCCCACCCCTTGGCTTAGTAAATAATACAATGCAAGTTAATTCTAATCTGTATCAAACACAGTTTCAATACCTGGTAACTGGTATCAGAAGCAGTTCGACATCAGTAAATACCACTGTAAACGTGTATAACTATTATGGCACACACAACTAATAGGCTATGCACAACCCACGTCTCGACTGGGGAAAATGGCGGTGTCCTCTAAATCGATTAAAAAATAGTTCACCTTGGTCAGGCTCTCTCGTGTAAAAAATTTCAATTATTTCCTTGTATGATTGTTGTCAACAGTTGTTGTTATTTTTTGTCAATGCGATATCGAGTTATTTTTACTCATTATAACAATAAAAAGTGATATTTGAACCATATGTGTTAGGACTTATTTTTTTCATGCGCACCAATCCATTACTTGAAGTATGCAAAAAGGCCCAAACAAAATTAGGTACTGGAAAAACCACATGGCTATTTTAGTAACTGAATTTTTTCGAAAACAAATTGAGAGAAATATATATAAATAAAGGGATGAATTATATAGGGATAACTGTCTTGTAATTTTCGATTTGCAGACGTATATCGGTGGGTTTTACTGTCGCAAATAACGTTTATTGGCTTCCGCTAACGCGTCGCCAATAAAACTCAATTTGCGACAGTAAAAACCCACCAATATACGTCTGCAAATCGAAAGTTACAAGGACAGTTATCCCTTAAAAGACAATATATTAGGTACAGTAACTTTACAAGTTTTCTCAAGTTAAGAATGCCACAAAACTTAATCAGAAATATGTGATGCGCCATGAGATTTCCAGGCTTATGGAGGTACGACGTCATAATCAGAAAAAACGTAGTTAAGAATGACGTCGATAAATGGTGATTGAAACGTGCACATGTCAGATAGTTACACATTCAGCGAAAGTAATTAATGTTATGAACTATTAATAAGAGATCGTTTAATTGTTATTGTTTAAGTAGGAAAAATTTTAAAAAATTAAAAACAAAATTTTTTTTTTTATATAAAAATCAAAAATATTTTTTAAATTAAATATGCGATGCAACCCTTCCACGCTCTCGAGTAATTTGATCAATGATAAACAACTCGGTGTTTGCCAATTTATAACTTATGTTTTTTTTTATCAATTAAAGCAGCAGCATTTCTTCTTAATCCTTTCCCCCTTAAAACGATCGTCTTAAGTTAAAATAATTACTTCTTAATAAATTACGAATTTACGTTTTTTTAAATAGAAGCAAGTGATATTATAAAATTTCAGAATTTCCGTGTTCTCCGTTTCCGACTTGGTAAACATAGTATGCAACGCGACATCCTAAACGTTAAAAAGCGAAGCTATCTTGTATTACCACGAGTTTTTATGTCAGAGTTCAAGAAAGAATATTGATGATGTGGAGCGCTGGATAACACTACTAAAATAAAAAATAAATCTAACTTCGACAATCACAAGGACCGTTTCATAGGATCATTTAGAGGATCAAGACGACGATTTTTGTCTGAGAAATAGTCAGGTTGGTGAGATTTATTTTTGCGATGATATTATTATCAGTTTGAGACAGGTTCAGCTAATGACGGCGAGGATGGCGATCTTAATGATGAAATGACAATTAGCGGATGAAATCACAGAATCAGAAATTCTCAAGGAGAACGCTGACAAACGTTGAAAACGAGTTTTTTTCCCTGAAATCTTGTGTTTGTGACAATGACAAGGAAAATCTCAAATTTCCGTATCTTTTTAACACTATGATTCATATATGCTGTCACATGGAAGATTGACAGTCCACATAGACATAAAAGTTACATTATTACATCAGAAGATTAACTAAAAATGACAGAAAGAAGAGTAGGGTTATATTTTGATCTTTTTTTTCATTTTCTATTATTATTTATTCATTTATTTATTTATTCTATTATTTATTTAGCTCTCTCTCTCTTATAGAAGAACACGCCAAAGTCACAATGTATTATGTAAAGTATTGATTTGTTAACTATTTCTGAAAGTATACAGAATATTCACTTCTATGAACTAGCACTATCAATTATAGTTATAATTATTATTATAAATTCATATATATATATATATATATATATATATATATATTTAAATACTTCAAGAGTTTACTATTTAAATTGTTCATTATAAACTTATGATAAAACAGTTCTAAATTTGTTGGATGTAGATGGACAAAGTCTGTACATCTATCTGTCTCTCAAGTTTGTTTCAATTTAAAGATATTTAACTCTCTCTCTCTCTCGGTTTTATAATTTCAAAAAATTGTTTCAACATATATGTCTTTTTCTCCATGGTTTATAGAAGTGCTTAAATATGATTGAATTTTGTTTTTCTCTATTCAAAGGTGAAATGAAGACATTGCACAGCAGAAACCCTCAAGATGTTTGTAATTCTGTTGCACATCATCAAGAAATCGCCATAATATACCACAACTTGTACCAGCATTTAGTAGTTTTCTATAATTGTAAAGAATTTTAAAAACCTTTTCAAAACACTATCAGGAATTTAAAGTATCATCATTTCAGAGTATCTAAAATTATCCAGGTGCTGGTTTTGTCAGAGAATATGCTGACAATGCAGAGATTGAAATTAATGTTTAGAAAGCAGCAGTTTATTGGCCCAATAATTCTACCCACTGTTTAAAAAGCAAATGGATTAGATGCAAACAGACAGTGGTAAGTGATAAGACATTTTTTGTTTTGG
>CM056606.1:37892925-38131551 GCA_029721355.1 Tegillarca granosa | reverse complement strand
GTTAAACTTAATAGTTTCAGAAGCACATTGGATATATATATATATATTATATATATATATATATATATATATATATATAGCGCCATGGGCCTTATCGCTCACCTGAGGATAGTCCAAAATTGTTTGCAAAGCGCAATTCTAATGCATTTAATTTGTTACAAGTATTTTTATTGGTTAATTGCTTCAAATTTGCGGCATACAAACCATCGATTTACTGCCGCAATATCGCGTTTGTACTGTCGGAAATCATAGCCTTTTCACTTGATACAATGTATTCATACGCTATAGCCAATACACATCGATTACGTAATGGCCGACGCAATAACTGAGCTTGATGATGATCTCGAAATCGGGAATTTTCAATTAGAAATGGCGTCAGACAATGAGAGTGACGATGATTTAATTGCAACTGTTGATCTTATTGAAAAACTTGGGGAAGAAGGGAACATTCCAAATTTAGAAGTAATAATGCAAGAAGATGCAGGAAGATTCCTCCCGGTCCCTGTCTCGAACCCCAGCAGACGACCCCGTGCCTCCTATACAAAACAATGATAGATTTGCCAAGTGTAGTGATGAAGACCTAGATGGAATTGTGGCAGCTTCAGTCGCTTCTAGCACTGATAGGATGACAAAATGGGGCGTATCCGTTTTTGTCAGTATGTGTCAATCAGTAAAAATTAAGCATCCCCTGTGGTCATGTTGTTTTGATTGGTTCAATGATAGAAAAGTCCCTAGAATTGTACAATGTATACATAATGCAATTGCTAATAAAAACATTGTTCCACAGAAATTTGAGTGAAGGCCTGAGCAATCTCCTTCAGTCATTGAAAAATATTAACACCCAGGGTGGCCATGACACCACTGAACTCAAACCTCTGTGTAACATTAATTACAATTTAAAATCATAACACACACACCCTTAGTTTTTACAAGATTTAAATGCAGACCAGAGTTAGCTCTGTCATTTGCCAATTTAACCCATTGCTAAGTTTCATAATTCTGGGCTCCAAAAAATGGCTTTTTGCCAATATATAAACTTCTTTAGCTCTGAAACTTTCTTTATGAGGCAGACAAAAAGCAGATTTTTTTTCTTTAAACAAGTATGAAAAAGTAAAACAAGTACTACAAACTGTTAATCAAGAACAATATATTAAATCTGCAACAGAATAGATGAAAAGTTTCTAAAATTGTGACATTTTTTTTACTTCTTAGTTTCATAATTTTTTTCCATTAATATTTTTTTTTTGCTCTTTCACATAGAAATTGGCTCTAAAATTTTAATATTGGCTAACGGTTTGGCTTATATTGAGTCAGAGCTAACGCTGCAGTCATTTAAACTACATATATCAAAATGTAACACATATGTAACAGAAAGAGATTAAATGCAGGGCCAGACCCGGGATCAAACCCAAGATCTGTCAATATAGCGAGCAATGTACCACTGAGCTACCATCAGGTTCCACCCAGAGTCTTTAGAGACCAACCTATTGGTCTGCCACTTCCCATGGTCAGATGAGCCCCAAAATGCAACAGGAAGAGAAAAAAATTGCAGGGTCAGACCAGGGATCAAACCCGGTACCCCCGCACTATAGGTGAGTGCTCTACCACTGAGCTACCCAGAACGCAACTTATACCCATGTTGATTTTTATTTATTTTTATTTTTATTTTGACCATAACAAAATTTTTAAAAAAAAATAGTCAGGATTTGGACTTTACTCACCTGGTAAAGTGTTACAAATATACTTTCTTACATGTCTCTGCAACTGTAAAACATTATTTTAATTTTCTATATACAAGTCAAACTAGTCACCTCTATACAAGGACACCTGCCTATAAATGAGTTTAATCTTATTCTGATACCATAGCACTCTTTTCATTATTTTAACCTGTATATACAAGTCACCTCCACATAACCTAGGAAACAGGAAAATGCAGTGACCAAGAAAGGACTCTCAACTTGTAAACTTCCCAATATCAGCAATGTACTCTAATGTTTTTTTAATATCAAATATTTTGAGGTCTGACCCATCACATACCTGCTTTTTTTCCCTCAACTAGATCAAACCCTGGAAACCTACCTATTAGTCTACCAAAGCACAGGGTCATGCACAATAATTTGAATAAATATCCCGGTACCCTAGTTAGTTAAGCAGTCCCTGTTCTAAAGGTCCAGAACGGAGCTCAGCTCTGGTCCACAGTTTAAGCGTCATATTTACTGTCTCCTTAATACATGGGAAGAAACTGATTGTATAATTCTCAATTTGCAGACAATTTCGAAATTTTACCCTTGTAAATTTGTTTGATTGGAAATGAAACAATTTATATATACATACTTAGTATTTGTCTACTCTGACAATAAAAAATGGGATAAGATTTTATGCCCAAGTCAAGATTATTTCACTTATATTTTATGTGTCAATTCATATGATGGCGGAGAAAACTTGAGTGTCCAAAGAAACTACCATCTTGAGCAAGCAAACTTATTTACAACCAACCTTGAGCAAAGAAACTGACAATAACTCTCATAAGGGGGCAGTCATAGGTTAAAATAGATTTTGCATCTTTTAAGTTTCAAGCTGGAATTGTTTAAACTGACACATAAATATGGTATAATCATGAATATTTTTGTGAATTAATTTCGTGGTTTTCAATACAATGTTCAATACGTGGCATAAAATTTTGCAGAATACCTTTATCTCTACAGTAATTATATGGGAATAAAATAATTCAATAGCATTTTTATTGGTGGGTGCGACAGATTCACAAACAAACCGAAATCAAATCCCCCATGAAAATTTGTGATTTTACAGTATGTCAGGTTATTGATATAACTAGACAGAATGCTACTTGAAACTCAAATTTTATTTCATCTCTCTTTTAAGAATGGCTGCAGACAAGGGGGTACAGAAAAGAGTTTGAAGATGAAACACCATCAGACCTGGAGAGTAGACTGCGGACGTTCTATGCAGAAGTGAGAAATGCACAAGGAATAAGATACACCAGAAACACTTTGTTAGAATAAGAGCTTCAATAAATAGACATTTACGTAGCCCTCCATACAATAAAACATTTTCTCTCTTAGATGACAAAGAGAACTATTTTCATTCTTCAAACCAAATGTTTGTGTATGTTCTTAAAAAAAATGAAAAAAGATGGGCTAGATAAAACGGAACATTATCAAGCTCTGAGTGATGCAGATTTGTTAAAGGTTAGGTCATCTGGGGTTTTATCCACAGACCAACCACTTCCTTTACTGAGGAAGGTCTGGTTTGATCTTACTATAGGGTTTGCCCGCCGTGGTAGGGAAAACTTGAGAAAATTGAAATTCAATTGCATTGTCATAACACATGGTGGTGATGGTTATGAATGCATTGAATGGCATTTAATGAAGCAACCAAATATCACCAAGGGGACGATGTCAAAGATAGTGACACCAGATTTATCCCTCGTATTTATGCTACCAATGATGAAATGTGCCCTGTTGCATCCATGAAAAAATACATGGAGAAAAGAAATAAGGGGTCTGACCATCTATTTCAACAGCCCAAAAGAACTATAACACCAAATGATAAAACTTAGTACACCACACGCCCTGTTGGAGAACGCACATTGAATGACATGATGAAAACAATTTCGACTGAGGCAGGGTTAAGCAGGGTCTACACAAACCACTATGTTAGGGCAACAACTGTCACTCAGTTATCTCATGCTGGTGTCGAGACCAGAGAAATAATGAAAATTACAGGTCATAAAAATGAGGCTAGCGTACGCAGTTACTCTGCTGATTCGTCAGATAGTCAGAAAAGGTCATACTCCGCTATCATTCAAGGAAAATCTACTTCCGAAAATGCACTCATAAAATCTCAACGTATCGATCAAGTCAATGCAACCCCCACCCTTGGCTTAGTAAATAATACAATGCAAGTTAATTCTAATCTGTATCAAACACAGTTTCAATTACCTGGTAACTGGTATCAGAAGCAGTTCGACATCAGTAACTCCACGGTAAACGTGTATAACTATTATGGCACACACAACTAATAGGCTATTCACAACCCACGTCTCGACTGGGGAAAATGGCGGTGTCCTCTAACTCGATTAAAAAATAGTTCACCTTGGTCAGGCTCTCTCGTGTAAAAAATTTCAATTATTTCCTTGTATGATTGTTGTCAACAGTTGTTGTTATTTTTTGTCAATGCGATATCGAGTTATTTTACTCATTATAACAATAAAAAGTGATATTTGAACCATATGTGTTAGGACTTATTTTTTCATGCACACCAATCCATTACTTGAAGTATGCAAAAAGGCCCAAACAAAATTAGGTTACTGGAAAACCACATGGCTATTTTTAGTAACTGAATTTTTCGAAAACAAAATTGAGAGAAATATATATAAATTAAAGGGATGAATTATAATAGGGATAACTGTCTTGTAATTTTCGATTTGCAGACGTATATCGGTGGGTTTTACTGTCGCAAATAACGTTTTATTGGCTCCGCTAACGCGTCGCCAATAAAAACTCAATTTGCGACAGTAAAACCCACCAATATACGTCTGCAAATCGAAAGTTACAAGACAGTTATCCCTTAAAAGACAATATATTAGGTACAGTAACTTTACAAGTTTTCTCAAGTTAAGAATGCCACAAAACTTAATCAGAAATATGTGATGCGCCATGAGATTTCCAGGCTTATGGAGGTACGACGTCATAATCAGAAAAACGTAGTTAAAGAATGACGTCGATAAATGGTGATTGAAACGTGCACATGTCAGATAGTTACACATTCAGCGAAAGTAATTAATGTTATGAACTATTAATAAGAGATCGTTTAATTGTTATTGTTTAAGTAGGAAAAATTTTAAAAAATTAAAAACAAAATTTTTTTTTTTTTATATAAAAATCAAAAATATTTTTTAAATTAAATATGCGATGCAATCCTTCCACGCTCTCGAGTAATTTGATCAATGATAAACAACTCGGTGTTTGCCAATTTATAACTTATGTTTTTTTTTTATCAATTAAAGCAGCAGCATTTCTTCTTAATCCTTTCCCCCTTAAAACGATCGTCTTAAGTTAAAATAATTACTTCTTAATAAATTACGAATTTACGTTTTTTTAAATAGAAGCAAGTGATATTATAAAATTTCAGAATTTCCGTGTTCTCCGTTTCCGACTTGGTAAACATAGTATGCAACGCGACATCCTAAACGTTAAAAAGCGAAGCTATCTTGTATTACCACGAGTTTTTATGTCAGAGTTCAAGAAAGAATATTGATGATGTGGAGCGCTGGATAACACTACTAAAATAAAAAATAAATCTAATTCTTCGACAATCACAAGGACCGTTTCATAGGATCATTTAGAGGATCAAGACGACGATTTTTGTCTGAGAAATAGTCAGGTTGGTGAGATTTATTTTTGCGATGATATTATTATCAGTTTGAGACAGGTTCAGCTAATGACGGCGAGGATGGCGATCTTAATGATGAAATGACAATTAGCGGATGAAATCACAGAATCAGAAATTCTCAAGGAGAACGCTGACAAACGTTGAAAACGAGTTTTTTTCCCTGAAATCTTGTGTTTGTGACAATGACAAGGAAAATCTCAAATTTCCGTATCTTTTTAACACTATGATTCAATATATGCTGTCACATGGAAGATTGACAGTCCACATAGACATAAAAGTTACATTATTACATCAGAAGATTAACTAAAAATGACAGAATAAGAAGAGTAGGGTTATATTTTGATCTTTTTTTTCATTTTCTATTATTATTTAATTTATTCATTTATTTATTTATTCTATTATTTATTTAGCTCTCTCTCTCTTATAGAAGAACACGCCAAAGTCACAATGTATTATGTAAAGTATTGATTTGTTAACTATTTCTGAAAGTATACAGAATATTCACTTCTATGAACTAGCACTATCAATTATAGTTATAATTATTATTATAAATTCATATATATATATATATATATGTATATATTTAAATACTTCAAGAGTTTACTATTTAAATTGTTCATTATAAACTTATGATAAAACAGTTCTAAATTTGTTGGATGTAGATGGACAAAGTCTGTACATCTATCTGTCTCTCAAGTTTGTTTCAATTTAAAGATATTTAACTCTCTCTCTCTCTCTCGGTTTTATAATTTCTAAAAAATTGTTTCAACATATATTGTCTTTTTCTCCATGTTGTTTATAGAAGTGCTTAAATATGATTGAATTTTGTTTTTCTCTATTCAAAGGTGAAATGAAGACATTGCACAGCAGAAACCCTCCAAGATGTTTGTAATTCTGTTGCACATCATCAAGAAATCGCCATAATATACCACAACTTGTACCAGCATTTAGTAGTTTTCTATAATTGTAAAGAATTTTAAAACCTTTTCAAAACACTATCAGGAATTATAAAGTATCATCATTTCAGAGTATCTAAAATTATCCAGGTGCTGGTTTTGTCAGAGAATATGCTGACAATGCAGAGATTGAAATTAATGTTTAGAAAGCAGCAGTTTATTGGCCCAATAATTCTACCCACTGTTTAAAAAGCAAATGGATTAGATGCAAACAGACAGTGGTAAGTGATAAGACATTTTTTGTTTTGGAATTGATGACAAGGATGTTGTTTCATCAAAACAAAGTGTTACGAAGCCAGTATTATTATTAAAGAGGACAGAAAAAAACTTAAAAATTATAGTTACTGTAAAGAAACTGGACATGACACATCTAGCAGTAGCAAAATTATTTGTCCACTTTCTGTCTAAATAACTGATAAAAACGTCTTCATTGATTTAGTAAATGAGTAATAACAAAAATAAATTAGATTAAATGATTTTATAGTTTTTTTTAATAATAACCTCTTATTTAGTTTGGTTTTAAAGGGCTCAGACCTTAGATTAGCTTCATCAACTACAGATTAAATTGCATAAATTGGTATGTGTTATATATGCTGTACTCTCAAGAAGTAATTACATTAATAGTCATATAACACTCATTTTTCCTTTACAGCAAAATGAAGATAAATTTGCAAACTGCAATGGACATATTTGCTCATAAAATATTATATGGTTTCTGAAAGTACAATGGTAATAAGTTTAAAGATGATTGAATGTTATCCAGACATTATAAGTTAATTGAGTTGAGTTTTGGTGTTTTATGCACCAGTCAAGATTTTTTTATACTTTTATGGAGATGTTTAGTTCTTGCTAGTGGAGGAAACCAGAGTGGCCAGAGAAAACAACTTATCTTTTGGCAAGAGAACTGACAAACGTACTTACACTAGGATAGTAGGATCTGTCTGATTGAGATTTGAACCCACACAGTTACCTATAGGCACTGTGATCCCCAGGTGCACTTAGAACACTTGATCACAATAAGTAACATGATGCTGCTGCTATTATTTTATTTAAGAAAAAGACTAGTTTAATGCTTGTTCCTATATTTTGTCCCTTGTCTTTTTACTTGCTGTGTAGCATACACATGTATGTCTTGAGATTAAGAAAAACTCGGCGATTCTTTCCAATCAAAATGAATTTGGTATTGTAATGGGTCTGTCTCATCTTCATTACTGATCATCATTTAGAAAACGAGTTATCTCCCTTGTAAGTAAATGGATAATTTAGACCAATTTGACTGTCCAAAAACATCAATGAAGCAATGTGCTTTAATTTCTTTATATATGCACTTATATTTGCATAACATATGTCATTCTTTACAGTGTATGTAATTTATCATTCTCAAATATCAATCAAAAAAAAATTTTAAAAGTTTTCATTTTGTTTTAGATTTTGTTCATAAAATTTAAAATTGTGATGAATAACAACATATGTGAATGTCCGGTGTCTTCGAGAAAATAAAATTCCATTAAAAAAGTTGAACAACAAGGTAAATTTTCTGTTTTGAAGATTTATTTTCCCAAACAAATGTGCATTTGAAATACTGTTTATATCGTGAATGTGGTGTTTGCATTTGTTGCCATAGCAACAAAACCACTGCAAATTTGGAAGAAATATTTTACAGGGCGATTTAGCACATGAGTAGGAATAATAATCCACCAAAATCTCATTTTCGGTTTTGTACCTCCATAAGCCTGTTTTTCTCATGGCTGGTCACATATATCCAGTCACATTTCATTTATAAGTAGCTTATATAATATGCATGATGAAGTAACTGTAGTGCAATGAGTAATTTCCAAATCATTAACAAAATTCTGTATAATTATTCAGCTATGTCCTTGACCTTTAAACATATGCGACCATGAACCATATATGATCGTCATTTCAATACTTACAATATTGTAATATACATGCCTATACAAAAAGTTAGTTTTCAAGATAGTAAGCAATTTATGTCTTGTTTTGCAGCTGTGACCGACCTTGATCTTTGAACACATGACCTTTGACCTACAACACATGACCTTAACCATCAAAATGATCGTTGCCACAATACCTACAAATATTCTAATATATATGCCTATACAAACAAGAGGCCCATGGGCCTTAACGCTCACAAAAAGTTCACAAATTTCCTCAAGTTTGGAAAATCCTGCAATAATAAATCAGAAATGTCTAGTCACATTTCATTTATAAATAGCTCATATGCATGATTTAACTATAGTACAATGACTAATTTCTAAATCATCAACCATATGGTTATGCAGCCATGACTTTGATCTTTGAACATATGAACTTGAGCCTTATATCAAAATGGTTGTAATATCAACACCTACAATATTCTAATAATCATGCTTGTACAAAATGTTAATAGTTTTCAAGATAATTTACAATTTCAGTCTTCTCCTTCAACTATGACCTTGACCTTTGAACAAATGACATTGAACCTTATATCAAAATGATCGTCATATCAATACCTACAATATTCTAATATACATGTTTATACAAATAATTAGTTTTCAAGATAATTCACAGTTTCAGTACACGGTTGCAGCTATGACCTTGAGCTTTCAACATATGACCTTGATATATAGATGACGTTTTTTCTCTAAATAATCACAAATTTGGAGAATATGTGAATGTCATCTATCCAAGTGAGCTTGAAATAAAAGACACGACAGATTCTCCATGTTCTGCTTCATATTTGGACTTATACCTCAATTATGACACCCATGAAAGGTTACATCTGAAGCTATACGATAAACGTAATGACTTCAATTTTTCTGTTGTCAACTTTCCGTTTCTTTGCAGTAATATCCCTGCTTCTCCGGTAATACGGTACGGTAGAGCTTGTTCCCACTATGGGGACTTTCTGCAACGAAGCAAATTACTTACAATTAAATTGTTTTGCAAGGATTTGCAAGCCTAGGCCAATCAGGGCCCTTAAAAAGTTTTATGGCCGTCATCACAATATTGTTGATAAGTATGTAGTCACTGTATCCCAACTTATACTGGATATATTTGACTTACCATAGTCCTTTGTTCCTTTCATTCTCAAAAATTACTTCTACGTGACGGGTATAGCTAGCTAGACAGGAGGTGCTTACCCTTCTTCAGCACCCGGCCTCACTTCCTTGATGGAAGTTCACGTGTATAACACATTTTGCCAGTTTGCAAAAATTTTTCTTTGTTTTTGGGATTGTGATGTGGACACGGACTGGTATGTTTGTTTTATTTTACTTGAACCATATATTACAATGACTGTCATATCAATACTTACAATATTCTAATATACATGCCTATACAAAAAGCTTATAGTTTTCAAGATAATTCGCAATTTCAGTATTTATAAGCGAAAAATAACATTTCAGGGCCAACATGGATTATGTTTTAGTTACGAAACGTGGTACCTTTTGAAATTTTGTCATGGGGAACATTTAAACAATGGTTTGAATTCATATATCTCTTAATATTTGCAAGAAAATTGCCCAAAACTTCAAAAATCACAAATAAGTTCATGACCTATTTTTAAGGTCATTTCAAGAAAAAGTCAAAAGTGAAAACCTAGTGAAAACCTCATTTCATTATCTGTTCAAATAATCAAGTTATAACAATTTGAAGCCATTTACGAAATTTTTTAAATTAAACGCAAAAACGCGTAACCCATTTTTCGACCAAATTTTACGAAATATACAAACTATAGGTTTAAGACCCTAGAGAAGCCAAATATCACATCAGATTTTTTTTTCTCCCATCATCGATTTGGTATAAGATTTTTTAAGATTTTTGGATCCCTAGGTCACCTTGACCTAGTTTTGGTAGCCATGACAACGCCATGAACAAAATCTGAATTGCACCGGCCCATATATACTTCTGACTAAGTATCATTGAAATCTGTCTAGCAGTTTTGGAGAAGTCGAAAATAGTTGTTAACGACACACACGCACGCACGCACATACACACGCCGCGCCATGCCATAAGCTCACATGACCTTTCGGTGAGGTGAGCTAAAAATTTTTATTTAATTTATCAAAATATAAGTTAAAGTACATGTCAACACTAGAAGTTGGATTAAGACAATGCGATGTGATGCTTCATGAACAAGTTGCTTGTAGTCTCTTTAAATCATTCATGAAACCAAAACTTACATATAATGCGAAAATAAGTCCTATAGACTCTTACCTTAAATTTATAGAGCAAATATTAGGGCACAAAAAAAGAAAAACAACTCAAATGTGCTAAAGTTAAAATATTCATAGATAAAACACTACGAAAGTGCAGTTAGGACCTCTAAAATATTTTTTAAGTAATTCATGGAAACCAATTACCAATCCGTGGGAACAAATTTTCATTCAAGGTGATGAAGTACCAATCCGTAGGAACGAATTATAATGTAAACTGCTGAGTTTGCACAATGGCATTTAGAGTGGGGTGTGCTGACATTATGGAGTATACCGACCCGATACAAAAATGCTTTAAAGATGGGTTCTCCCATAAAGAAATTTCTTAATTTCTTTCTATGGTGTATGACATTTATGTCCCTCGAAGACACTTAAGCGAGTGAGTGAATTTTTGTTTGAGGCCGCATCAGCGTTATTGCAGCTATTCGCGGCTAGAGAATGTTAAAAATAAAACAATATAATAAAATAATGTAAAACTACATAGAAAAGATTCTCAAACAACTACATAACTGATAAAAAACCAGTAATATCACAGATAAGTTATAATAAAAGACTGGATAATAAATGATAAAAATAATATTTTATTGAACTATTTTTTTCCTGAAAGAATTTTAAAATTTGTAAAGCAAGTATAATTGCTTTAGCCTCAGCCGATCACTGACTTTTGATCCTTCAGTATATATTAAAAACCAGTTGCGAAGTTCTTGTCTACTAATAGCAGGAATTAACCGTGCATAGTTACTTTTAATGATGATAGCAAATTCCCGCTGGTAAATTTCTTCACTTGTATCCGACTTCATATTTTAAAAGACCCAGATTCACTCCTGGTTTATGAAGAAGACAAAGAGGATCATTTGTTAATTTGATTTTTAATTAGATCAAGGTTTAAACCACATTCCTCCAATTTAAGTTTAAAACGAATACCTATTGATGCTATTGCTTTGACCTTTTTACTGTAGGTCTTGATATGGAGAGTGAGAAACACAATCAAATGCCGGATTAGATAGATTTGCATATAATTTTAGCATACTACAGAGATAGTTTATTGCGCCTTAAATGTAACGGAGGCTAGTTTATTGCGCCTTAAATGTAACGGAGGCTCATTAGCCTCAACATATAAACTGTCAATTGGAGACGTTCTATAAGTTCCAAAACAAAAACGTGGACCTTGGTTCAACCAATGAGCAAGTGTAAGAAAATGTTTGACTTGCATTTCTCTTATCTTTAAAAGAATCCAAACTTTGCAATATTGTAACATTAAGATTTCTGTTATTTTTTATGTCAGTGAAAGTCATTACTCTTTGCAATTATCACTCGGGGCACCTCCAGATACAAAGTAGGCTACACCTATAATAGACATCGTACAAGATCAAAATTGCTAAAGCCCGAGAGAATGGGTAAGAAGTTTATTGGTTGTTATGACAAATCTGCCACAGACGTAGTCTTTTTATATTAAAAAGTAAATTTCGAATAAATACTGATAATTTAATATTGTCAGTTTGTTGTGCAAAACTAGTGGTTAAGCAATTTTTAGTCCCAGACCAATAGAACATAAAGAAAGCGGAACAAATGATAACACTTTAGGATGTAAGAAAAACTATCCGTTCAGCACAAAGAATAAATAGTTCAGACCAAATTTAAAATATTAATATTATTTCACAACTTAAAAAACGTATTTGCTCGTGAATGTGAACTTTTTAGTTTTTTAAGAATATATAGAAAAAAATATGTTAGCTGAGTTGAGTTGAATAGAAATTAAAGTCATATTGAAAAGAAAGCAATTGAGGGAGAAATAAAGGAACTCGAATTTAAAGACGATACAGAAAAAATGGGGAACACAATTTGAAATCGCGAGATTAGAATGTTTGACACAACGATAAAGTGACTCCTTAACGTTACTCTCAAGTCGTGTCTTTCCAATATGAATCCAAGACAGGAGTTCAGAACTGTTCAAAAGTAAAACACTTGACAAATGTTCCTGATATTGTTAAATTTACACTGAATGCAGCCAAAGATTTTGCAGAAAACGGATCCGAGACTTAAACGGATTTTAAGACAGGCGGAAAATGAATAGAAAATGAATTTTTTTTTTTTATTCTAAATTTTATAGGCAAGCGAGTCCGACGAACTAAAAATTTGTTATGGCCTTACAATCGGTCAATCTCTTTACACTACTGCTATCTATTTGCATGAGGCAACTGACACTTGCGAAACCCGATTTCAAATCTAAAATCACACTTTCTCAAATATAATCAAAATTTTTCTAAGTAAAAAAGTGTAAAAATCAATATTATTCAATTGTTGAGACAAATAAACTAAGTATCATATCAGTATTATCATGATGACTACAACAGGTTGGGGAAACCCCACCGAAAATTATATTATATGGCATTTGCCATATTACGTGTCAAATGAGATTTTTTTTGTATGGCAAGTGCCATGAAGTGTTAGGTGTCGGGGCGTTTTGCACGGATAAATCGAAAGACTTCGTGAAGTGCATGAAACTGAAATGTGGCTAGGTTATACCCTATATATAGCGTCGAACAGACGATTCCTTGCTGCACAGAAGAGAACTTCAGATATAGAAGTCATCGGAGGTAAGTTTATTTCATGGATCCGCTGTATTCTGTGTCAAAATTCCTGTTTTAGAGGACTTTATTGCACATTTTTACCACCGGGATTAAATTTTAAGCTACCAGAGCTTCCATTTTAGCGGAAACAATTTACACGTGATCTTAAGGTGACCAATCAGACGACGTTTAATCTACCGAACATAGTCGCTTATCAAATCGTGTTGTAAAATGCCCCTATGCAATATTTTTTCATATTACAATATAGGCAATAGAACACTAAATCATTTTAACTGCATATTATAAAATTAAGTCAGAAAATGCAATTGTGTGATGTTTTACATACATACGTCACTAGAGTATACGTAATTGCTTAGAAAACCATGTTCTGGCATAAACGATTGCAATTTTTTCCATTATAAAAGGTCTGTAGGCAATAAATAGCCAAAGTGTTTGTGACATTTTAACTGATCAAGACATTAAATAGCCTTATTGTTTCATATTATAAATTGCTGTTTATGTTCACTTGCCAGTGGGGTGGGGTGACTGGGTGAAATGTTAAAAGTACAAATTACTTTTATTATTGAATTTGTTGTTTTAGATATCTGTAGTGTATAAAGGTGTAAAAAAGTTTAAAATGGTAAGTTTTTTTATCACAATTACTATATATACACAGCTACCTATTCTAATTCCCTTTTGTGCACTAAAGCAAGTATGGTAAAAATCAAAGAAACCAGCTATGTATTTCTATGATAAAAAGTCTTAAATGTAATAATAATTGTAGCATTCACTATATTTTAAGAAGCCAAATAGCCATATACATTACTTAGCATTTCTGTTTTCTATAATTTAAATGGAAGGTCAATATCATTAGAAACAGATAGGGAAACTATACTTTTAGGCAAAAACACCAAACCATGGGAAGTAAACTGACACATTTGAATTTGACAGATGAGTACGCACAAAACGTTGAGGATTTTTATATGAAAATCATATGTAACAATTCAAACCTGCTTCACTCTTAAGAACTTCTGGTCTTTGGTGTTATATGTAAAACTTGAAGTTACCGTGACTCTGTTTCTGTCACAAGAACAAGAAGTATATATATATATATATATATATATATATATATATATATATATATATATATATATATATTCAAACGAAATTGAAAACTAATTTTTAGCATTTGAAAACAAACTACAACATCTTGAGTTTGTAAATGTATATCATATATTCTTTTAATATCATGCATATCACAAAACATTATATCTAATGGCCTACATTTGTGAGTTACCGCCCCTTTCATTAAAAATAGTGGCGCTGCTATCGATCCGGTCCTCTTGCCGCCATTGTTTAAATTAGATATAGAGTCGTGTGACAGTTCAGTGTAATCAAAATGCCATCTACTTGTTGCTGTGTGCCAGGTTGTTCCGGCCGAGGAGGTCATTCATTTCCAAGAGACCCAGAGTTGTTGAAAAGGTGGATTATAGCGATTCGAAGGGACTCAACTGAGCATAAATTTAAAGTCTGAGAGCCGAGTAGGAACAGTGTTGTATGCAGGGACCATTTTTTGTCTTCTGATTATATCAGTGAAACCATCTTTGGTATATCAAACTTAAAATCAGAGTTCTTTACCTTTTTTTTAACTTTGAGCAAATGTACGCAATTTGATTTCCCTGTTGATTAATCTCATTGTGCTTAAATGCCATCATCCTGCCAGACCCCGCCCCAACCACCCATTTAATGTTGGTTTATTGTCAGCACTTATGTTTCAGTGTTCACCCAACAGCATGACATGGTTTTACAATGATTTATAATCATAATATTAACATTGAAGATCTTGATCATATGGTCAGATATAAACTGATTCTGTTGTCTGTTTCTACCAGGGGTATCTTTTGATTGGAATTGATTACATTTGCTGTTTCCAAGTTTGTGTACATCTTTTTTTTATTATTATTTGACATCATTATCATTGTGCATGTTTTCTTTCTTGTTATTTATTTTTTTCTATATTTGTTTTTTATGTTTAGTTTGATATTTGACTCCTGATGTATATAACTTGGCAGGAAGAATTAATGGTTAGTGGAAATATGTATATCATGTGTCCTGCTGCGTGTAAGTATGAAGAATAGCAACAATGATAACACCAGTAAGTATTCAGTTTAGTGTTAGTTGACCATTAATGCAATTGTACATGTATCAGTTGAGCAATCTTCCATTTAAGTCATTGGTACGTAGGTTCGATTCCTACCCAGGGCTTCATACATTGCAAGTTATTGATACATCATACATTTATTGGTTCTTGTTTATTGTTCAAAATTGTTTTTTTTTTTTTATTGTTTTGATTTATTTGATTGTACATAACACTAGTTTTAATTAGAGGAAAACAAATAATTTTAATGAGACAATATTTTATAGTTACTTTTTTATTAAAATAGTGGATCTCTGTATAAAGATGTATTTATAATTTGTATGGCTGGTGCAAAATGGAGGGAATTGCCCTGTGCCTCCACCAATAGACTTTCAAAGCAATGACAATGCTGTATTGTAAAAACTTAATGTCTAGCTCAATTGATAAAAATGAATTTTAAACAAACCAATGACTTTATGTGTTGGTAAAATATAAAAAAGATTAAATATATAATTCTACAGGAACTACACCAACAAAGAAGCAACTGAAAAAGAATGCAGTGCCCAGTGTGTTTTTTGGACCCAAAGTAGTTCATGTAGTACCAATGAGAAAGAAGTTGGAGCACTTCGTTCTGGACGGGAATATGCTGTGGCTTCAGCATCCTCTTCACAGGAGTTGATAATATATGCAGATGAAGATATCAAGGTAAACATTTTCAATTAAGAAAATAAAACTATGTTATGTATTTACACTTCATGATATACATTATTAATAATAATTTGTGCAGATGGAAGTGGAATATGGTATTTTACCACTATTAGCTACAATGTGTAATCTCCTTGTGATATCTAGTAGGAATACACACAGACTGTAGATCAGGTGAGTATAATACACCAACATGTTTATATCTCTTGATAGTATTAATTTTTCATTTTTAGGTAGAAGAAACAATGGAATGTAAAACAGCTAGTGAACCTACTCCAGAGTTAAAGTTTGAAGAAGGAGGTCTGGAGCAGATGTCTGCTACTTCTGCTTTCACTCAAACACCTGTATATCCCTTGCTGTCTGTTTATAATTTTGTAAATGATAATGCTGGAATTTTGTTTTACATTGGTTTATCTTCTTATTATGATTTCATTTTTGTTCTTTTCACTTTAGGTGAAGCTGCTTATCATTTAAATTATCAGTACAACAATGTTGATAATTTGTCGATTAAAAATCAATTTTTTCTAACATTAATTAAGTTGCGTCAACATAAGACTAATTTCGAGCTTAGCCGTTTATTTAACATTTCAGAGTTTTCTGTTTCCAACATTTGGATAACTTGGGTAAATTTTATGGCACATCAATGGCGTGAGCTTAATATATGGCCAGACCGAGATTTAGTCAAATATTTTTGTCCATCTGACTTCAAGTCAAAATTTCAAACATCAAGGGTTATAATTGATGGTACAGAATGCCCAGTTAAAAAAACCCAAGCCTCCAGTTGCACAACAAAGTACATTCTCTACTTATAAGAATAGGAACACAATTAAGGTACTTGCAGGAGCAACTCCAGGTGGTCTTGTTTCTTATTTGTCTCCAGCATATGGGGGTTCCTCCAGTGATAGGCAAATTGTTGAAAGAAGTAATCTTACAAAGGTTGTGATCCTGGAGACTCTATTATGGCAGACAAAGGATTCAATGTTCAAGATAAATTTGCCCCATATGATTTCACTATTAACATCCCAACATTTTTCAGCAAGAAAAACCGCATGAGTGGCAAATCTGTTTAACGTGATCGTAAAATTTCTAGCAAGAGGGTGCATATTGAGAGAATTATTGGGCTTGCTAAAACTTACAAAATTTTAACAACCCCTATGAACACCACAGAAACTAAATTAGCATCAGAAATAACATTTATCTGTTTTATGCTTTGCAACTTCAGGAGATGCATTGTATCTGCTAATGCATAGACACAGGTCAAGCTCTGTGGGATTTTGTATCTGTGGTTTTCTTCTAAATATTGTAAATATTTAAAATATATGATCTTTTTAAACATATTTTACAATCTATATATTTTAAGTGCAATTTTCTTCATTTTTAAACATAAGAAACCTACATAATATTCTCATTATGCTCCTCAATATCCATGCAGTTGCATGGAAAATAATGCATCATGTGTGGGATTGATTGTCATAGTAAAAAAAAAATATTTCACTTTTATTGAGGTAGCAAGTTTTTTAATTGGTGGAGGAAACTGAGTACCAACAGAAAACCCTACACAATTTATAAGCAACCTGACAATTTTTCTCAGTTTTGAACATGTAAAAGTAACCTGACAAACTTTCTCACTCTTGAACATTGACCATTTAACTGACAAACTTTCTTGTCTTATATTGCCCTGCAAGTAAGAGATTCGAACCCAGTTACCTTGGGAAAATTCTTGTACCAACACTCTCGATTTATTTATTAATTATTTAACTAATTATACAGTATAATTTTAAAGAATCACATTTAAAAAAAAATAAGAGATCATTCGATTTAGTTTACAAATTTATTGAAGTTTACACATATCACAGTTTTTGTCTGATTTAAATTTAATACAAAAAAAATCATGAAAGCAAGAAACATGACACACAATTAATGTCAAAAAATATTTTGTATACATCATCGTATTACAGCATTAGAATATCTCCCATGGTGCTACTGTTCATCTTTTATTTGTAGAAATATCTTAATGGAAAATTAAGTACAGGATCTGAAAAAATGAGCTGAGCAGAAAATGCTAAATTATCATCAAATGTGCATACAGGGATAATAAAGGGACATGTGAATTGGAAGTTTCATTGAAAAGGTTTCTCTATGTAGATAAATAAAACATGTAAAAGAAGGTCTAAAATACAATATTATTGGGTTTCAAAATTTAAAAATCTATTTGAGGATGACAGTTGTCCCTACACATAAAATATGTAAAGTAATACATGTAAATGTGCATTTAACTTTACATGTACTTTTGATTGGGACATTATCTTTTAAATTTTATGTCCAATTCAAGAAAATCTTAGTAAATAAATATCCCTATTTTTACATTTAGATAATGTAATGGTATGTTTTTTTTTATATAAATACACCATATATGCTTATGTAAAAAGGCATATCTAGGATCTACACATACTAGGTTTTCAAACTTTTAAAAATTAACTGTCATTTATATAACAAATTTGCTAAAATATGTTAATTTTTGAAAGAATATAGCAGAAATTAGTACTCAATGACAATGTTTGCTACAAGGAATGAAAAGTGTATACTTGGCATTGTGTCAGATTTTTAATATTTTTGTAAAATTTAGCTCTACATAGACTACTTTTTAAAATCTAACAGTAGCCATATTACAATGATGCACAATACAGTACAACCTGTGTATAAAGTCCATTGAGCAAAAGTGATCTTAGACAGGTGGAATTATAAATAGGGTCATTATTTTGTAAAATCCAGAGAAAATTTGCTATAGACAGGTGTGTGTGGACTCTATTACAGGTTCTACTGTAATACTAACATGAAAACTGATCATATTCTTTAAAGAAAAATTTCTGCAATACAGCATTTTTGAAATATTTTTCATAAAACTATGTGAGTTTTGATACCATCTCAGTAATGAAAGGCTCATTTCTTTTAATGTTGACAATTTTAAGATCATTGAAAGTGTATATAACCAAGTCACATTCAGTTTTATTGGTACAAAAAAGCTGACCCTGAATTTGATAGTAATAATCATGAGTTAAATTAAGCTGAAGATCACCACTTATATATTTAAGATAAGGAACAGTATTTTCTGAAATTATACCATCCTTAGCACTATAAGGACATTTAACTTCAACAAGTTTGTCAGTATTTTTTACCAAAGCATTAGGAGAAGCAGCAATAAAAGGATGTGTTTTGCTAACAAAAATCCCACAAGATTCTGTAACTACTTCGGTTTTATTGGAGTACTGATCCAAGGCAACTGACTCATATTTTCTTCCATGAATAAGTGGTGGGGTTGTTAATTTGCAGACAGTTGTAAGGGAATTTGCCAAGTTAGTAAAGTCAGTCCGGTCAGTTGCCTTGCAAATTTTGCCAAATTTGGAAGACTGTAATCGTTTACATCGTTCAGAAAACCACTCATTATTTCTATTTTGTCCTGTTGTAGCCACCTGTATATCTTCAATGTCTTGATATGAAATTTCAAAAATCAAGTTAACCTTAAGCCATTTTTCTGAAAGTTTTTCTTGGAGATAGTCATGATCTAAATCTAATGCATAGGGATTTGCTGGAGGGAAAAGCTGTGAGATTGGCATGCAATTGACTGAGGGATGATTAACACATGTATTTCTAAAGAAATCCAAGTAACAAGCTGAATTTCGGTACTGTTCTGGCCTTGGATCAAAATTTACATTAATTTTATCATTTGAAAGTGGAAGATTTGCTGCTTTAATTGGACTTCCAGAATGGGGTTTTACTTGGTGAAATGTTTGCAACCTTTGTGTACATGTCTCTTCTGTAAGGATTTTAACCAGAAGAACAAAATTTATATAAACATAACAAAACTGCACATACATGTTTGCAGTGAGCATAAGGACCCATGCCTGCTCCACACTCGCATTGAGCTTCATTTATACAACCAGATTTCTCTATTGAAATATCAATGTTATATGAAACTTTTCTTTTTTATTTGTGCACAGCATTGTGATTTTACATAAAACTTGTTGTTATCATAGCATGACCTTACAAATTTAACAAATCTGTTATTACATAGATATTTAGCATCATTATCAATGGATTTATCATAAAGATTTAAATAAGAGTCAATGGCAGAAAATTTCATATCAACAAAATCAGAGTCTTTATTCAAATCTTTGAAATTCTTTGAATCTGGAACAACCATACTGTATTCTTCCGCCAAAATTTCCCTACCAAAATCTTTATTTCTGTCATAAGCTTCTAACCTAAAACAGGACCCAACATTTTTACCAAGATGATTACATTGTATTTGTTTCCTGTGCATTTTTAAGAGATATAAATGAAATTAGGTAATTTTTTTGTTGTTTTTTTTTTTTTTTTGCTACAAATATATGTGATGCTGTGCACAAATGAAAACAAAAGTTTCATTTTCAAGAAATTTTCCAGGTTTTACTTGATATAGATGGAAAGAAATATTTACTTTCCATATTAAGCATTTTTTTAATTAATAGATTTTAAGTGGTATGTTTTTTGTTTTGTTTATGAGACTTTAATCACTAAATACACTATCTTATTGTGTATATCAACATAAAATGCACATTTTGATTTCCAAGTGGAGATTTAATATTAGAGTTACTTATCATGAGTGGCAATGTAAAAGGGTTACTTGTATTTTAAAGTAATATTTAAATGAAATCATTTAAAAGTGGAAATGTAATAAAATACAAATTCTATAATTATAAAGTCTTCTTTTATAAATTTAATATACTAGCTTTTGGGTTTTTAATTCCAGTAAAGTCTAAAGAGCATTCCACATACATCAGTATAAAGTGATGTTACTCAGCAGCTCTGAGCAAAGTGAAGTGATGACTTGCATGGTAGATGCATGATATAACCTTTATTATTATTTCTCATGTAATGACACGTAAAACAATCGAGGTTTTTGCAATATGCACGTCGTAATATAGCGATCCGAGGCACCCGCGTTTCCGATATTATTATCCTGTATCAACTATCATACTGGAATGGCATGAGACATGAAATACGTTGGCTCCGAACGTTTTTTAATAACACAGATGTTGAAACAACATCAGTATGTAATAAAAAAAAAAAAGCTGTTTCGTTTTTTTAAATTATTTTGGCCGTTTTAAAAGCTTTTACTTCGTTTTGAGATTGAACTTTGATGCATACGGATCGCTACGTAAACAGTGCCTATGACCTTGAACATGAAAAAATAGCGATATTTTAAATGTGTACCTCTCAACTAACTCCGATTTACGTCCAGAAACTCTCGCACCACGTTTTTTAAGTTCTTCCTTTAACGTAGGAAGGTCCATAGATTCGTAGTTTAAACAAGCCATGATAACATTAGTTGTTAATAAAATCTAACAATGGCGGATCAAGGACCGGATCGATACGTACGCCCCCTGTATTCAGGGGGACATAACTAGGTCAGTCAAACGACAAATGTCCCCCATTACTAAAGAGTACAAAAAGGACAAATAGATCAGGCAGAGTTACACTTGTCGCCATGCTAAAAGAGGGAAAACCAGCCAAAAAAACACACAAAGAAAGTTAACCGTGCTAATTCATTAAGCGTGAGAAAGAACGCGATTCTTTCTAAGGTAAATAACTATATTTACAAAATATACAAAATGTGAATTAATGTTATTTCATTCACATCACTTATATATAAGTCATTTAAATCAATTTACAAAATGGCATATATTGTCTACTTAAACACAAGTTTTAATTAGTTCATATTATCGTAAAACACTTCAACCTAGTAATTTTTTAATTAATGACCAATTAATTTCTCTCATTTATTTCTCAAACTCTCACTTGCCAATAATTTACAAGGATCTCAAACTCTAACTTGCCAATCTTTCAAAAAATTTACAAGGATAACCAATTCATGAAATTTTTTACCATAATTCTCTCCAAAAACTTTATGTTTATGCGTAAAGAATTCCATCCAGAATAAAAAAGCATTAAAAATGGAATATTTACAAAAAAAATAAATATACAGTTTTACATCATGAGTCATATAAATAGATTGAGCGAAACACAAAATATTTCCTATTAATTACAAAATTATCAGTTGTTATTCTAACTGGACAAATGTCGTCACTCTAAAATGCTCATTTATCTATCAAAATTATCCATCGAATTTTGGGAAAATATTTATTGTTTTTACAAATTGCGTAAATTATTATCATAATTGAAAAAGGTAGTTCGCCAGCATTTTTAAACAAATAATAGCAAAAATTCCCATATGTTTATATTTTAAACAATTTTCGAGCGAGTATTTAATTTTGACTACATCACAATCACGTCTTTTCTAATTCACTGGATATTAACAACATCTTGCTAACGCTAACTTCTACCATTTACATCCCTTCATTTCGGGTTTTACGTATTTACAAAACTACTTACAAGTAGTAGAAAAGAAGGTTCTGAAACTAGCAGAAATGAGCAGAACCATTCGCACTGAGCTAATCAAATACCAAAGCTTATCATCTCCGGTTTTATTGGAGATGATCATCTAGTCAGTCACTGCGGAAGAAATAACTGACACTATTAAGTTTATATATGCAAAAATATTCACAAAATGGCACATATTTTATAGTGCACATAATAAATTTCATTAAAAAATTTACTACGAATGTAATGAAAAAATGGCTGTTTAAATCTGATTTCATTCCGTTGGCAACATGAAGCGAACGTGAACTTTACGTATCCCTCAATAAACATAACGTCACACGATCATATAATGTAATTATTCTTTTCAATTTTGCTTAAGTTTATGAAAATTTGGAATCAATGCAGAGAAAGAATACAAAAACTAGATGGCAGAAATCTCATTCAAAAAGTTCAGGATATCACTTTTTTTTTTATTTGTTAAATTTTTAATTTTTTCATAAGATGCCTTAACATCTTCAGACAAATTTGCTATTCTAGTATCCACACATTCCAAAAGTTCCTTATAGTTTTATTTTCTATGGAATGAAATTTGGCTCTCTCTTCCTCAAGGATAAAAATAGGAGTAAAGTTTTTTTTCTCAAACGTGTTACTTTGAAAATGAAAATATTGATCGAATGCTTCTTCAAAATTTTCCTGACAAGTTTTGGAAAAATTTGGTAAGTAATCATCTAGTTTCTGGCCACAAAGATTTTTCTAAAATTTTGACATTAAAAACCCCCCGAGCCTAATTAATTTTCTTAAATGAAAGATTTCTCGGTTAATGTTAGGACAATAGCTGTAATCGGGATCATCATCCTTTATTTCTAAAATTGTGTTGAAGTTTTGTCGAATCTGAAATAAAATTAAAACAATTTTAGGCAATGGATTTATACACAGCAACAGAAGCTGAAATAAAGGTTACAATCAAAGCCGTATGGTATAATTCATGAATATACCAGTCCGAATTACAGCATGGAACAAAAACCAGAGGTAAAAAATTTTATTGAAATTCATTTGACACACTGACAAGAAATTTTGTTGTTAGTTTTTAAAATTGCAACAACAATTTTTCAGCTTTTAGCGACAATAAGATTTTGATCTTTATGATCAACATTTTTCAGTGCATGCTAGTGCATGATCTATTTACTCTAGGACAGGTGGTTTAGGTGGTTTTTATAACTTCAACCTCAGTGTAGCTGCTTGCAACAGATGGACATATACACCTCGGAGACCCACTGAGGAGTAACGGACTGTTACAAAGTGAGATAAATGTTTTACGTATCCTGTTTAGAGGGGAACCTGATGTGAGATGCAAGTGTCTAATTCACTTTGCAACTGCGGACTAACAATTCGATGTCGGATAACGAAGTTTGAGTTTAAAATTGCTGCTACCTAAATGAATGTAAAAGCCACTCAAAACATATTGCGTATTAGGCAATTTTTTAGAAAAAATGCCTACTTTAAAACTCTTTGTTTTATATAAGTAGTAGAAAAAGAAGGTTCTGAAAATAGAATTGAGATGAACCAATTAACATTGAGGTAGAAAAATAAAAAGCTTATCATCACTTAGTCACATTGAAGATTCCACAGCGACTGACTAAATGAACATCTTGTATAAAATAAAATAAAATGATACGCTTTTGATGTGTGGATATCTCATTGTGGATGGTTCTAGTCAATTCTACTATTTTCAGAACTTTTTGTGTCAGGCGACATATAGGGATTACTTTGACGACGCCGCCAGGCGGCGTCCGGATTGCCTTGTTCGGAGCATAACATTAGTGTTGTATATTTCCAAACTTGGTGTGCATGTTTCTGGCAATGACTCGAAGTGCAGTGCACAAGAACCGCAACTCTATCTTTTTCGTTTTTGAATTATTTCCCTTTGATTTTTATACAGCATTTCTTGTCTGGAGCATAACTTTGGTATAGCATGGCAAAGACTCGAAGTGCATTGCACAAGAACCACAACTCTACTCTATCTTGTTCCATTTTTGAATTATTTCCCTTTGATTGATTTTTACAAGACATTTATTAATCACTTCTATATTAAAAACACCCTTACACACTTGGATGCCTGAGTAAATGTAAGGTGTGATTTGATACAATGGCTGCTTACAACAATAGGTGAGACAATACCTCTCACCAACGAGTCCCAAATCAGTTGATTATTGGCTTTTGGGACCTGCAAATTTGTTTGCAAAATTGAATACTTCTCAAAATAGGACCTCCAAAAATTGAGACCTTTTTAATATAGAGTTAAGAACAAATATTGTTGGGACCTGAAAAATACCTCACAAAATTGAGTACCTCTCAGAACTGAATCCCTCGAAATCAGGACCCGGCTGTACTATGCAGTGTCAGGCGACACATTTGTTTCAAAGAAACATATCTAGTTTTTTGTAACTTCTGTCAACTGATTGATGTTGATATTGTTTCTGGTGACTTCCATATTTAGTTTGCTGGCTGCCAAGTTATCAATATTAAACTGAATTTTTTTAAATAATAATAATAATTATTAAGAAAATTATATCCGCTGTTTCAGGCAAAAAACATTGACCAACATCAAGAACTGACTGCACAATTCCCTTCACCACAAAAAAAACAAAAAACACAAAAACTTCTATTTCTGTTGAAAGCCAAACAGAAGAGACATCCCTATTATCTGGGAAGGTAAACGACCCAGTGAAATGCCGTGTTTGTGGTGAAGGGAATCTATGTGACAGAGGAGCTATATTGATTGGATGCTTCACACCTAAATGTAATTAATTGGTCCATACTCACTGCATTGGTATTCAAGCCAAAACCAGAGCACCGTTGTGCAAGATAAAATATATGTGCCCACACCATTAAATGACCAAAAATAAAAAAAAATTTAATATTATGGAATTTATTGTTATGCATTGGTAATATTGAACAACAAAATGCATTACTTTAAAAAAGAGCAAAATACCTTTGATAATCTGTCTAAATTTCTACACACATTTTTCCAGTGCTTTTGTTCCGGTATTCCTGGTGATATGAGTATTTTCGTCATCTTATTTTTGCATTCCAAAACAAAAGCACCACCTTCTCCCTTACAGTCATTTTCTGATAAACTGTGCGATTCATGTTCCTCAATAAACGCAGATATCTGGGGCGGACATTGAATACGAACAAGTGAATCTCTATGAATATCTCCTGGTAAAAAGGCATGTTTAATCCAAAGAATAACGGAGCAAACTTTGCTTTACCAGCATGGATAACATTCGCGTTATTACGCCGAACCCCAGCCTGAAAAACATGTAGAGCAAAACAGTAAGTAAATACTGCCTCGTACATGAAGATCAGGTTGGGATTTGTTCTTTGTGACAACCAGGATTAGAAACTATGAAGGGAGGGTTGCACCTTTTGTTCAATTACATCCCTAACGTATATACAAATAATTTCCTCTGTCATGGCATGTAAGAATATCTGAAGGATTTGCCAGTTCTTGTGGTGACCTATGTTGTAAAAGGACTTTTTTAAAAATTGGTGCTAATAAATTAATTATATATTTATACGCACATGCCATCATACTATACTAAAATTAAGTTAAAGGTTTTGTATGTTCAACTTAAAATCCGCCAGTATAGACTAGTTCGCGATGAAATAGTTGAGGAAAGTGCAGTCCTCTCAAAAAACAAATTACTTTTAAAAAGTAAATTGACAAGTTTTTCGCCACTAAAAATCAACCCAAAACCTAGTAGGTCACACGCAACAAGCCAAGCAAACGCTTTAAACCACTCAGCCAGCTTAACATAATTAAACTATATGCAAAGTTATTATGATGATAAACTATATTGAATATAATTCTCAGCATACATAAACAATACTCGCATGATTGATTAATAACTAATGATTATCTTTAATTAACTTATTAACATAATTCTGTGTCAAGTGAGAAAAAGTGTAAATGTTTTGCTCAAGATTATTACAAATGTACCAACTTGTACAACTTTGGCATGAGGCTAATGCTTTAGGGCTAACAAATCCAAGCATCTTTGCAAGATCGGCCAAACCAACATTCCATAGCAGCTTACACAAAGCCTTCGTCATATTAATTTTGTAGTGACCAAGGCCTGAAATGTAACGTAATAATTAAAAGACTGAAAATATTATTTTATACCTATTTGCTGTTTTCATACATTCGAAAACGGAAGAACAATTAGAAGATTATATACTGACTAAATGAACATCTCCAATAAAACCGGATAAGATAAACTATTGGTATGTTGTTAGCTTAATAAGAAAAGTTTTGTCTAATTTTACCGTTTTATAGCCTTTTCCACTAATACTATTGCCGTGTTCATTTAAAACAATAGATGAGACGTCTTTTTCAAAAACAATAGAATACTTCATAGTGTTAAAAACTTGATACCTGGTATCATTATTATGTCCTTGTATTTTCTGCAATGGTTTGCTGTTATTTCATTGCTATGTTCAAAATCTCGGACATGATTTTTAAATTCCGAAACATCGCAAAATTCTCGGGCACAATCTGTAGAGCAATGGACGTCTTGAACGATTCTGCTAGGCAGCCCATCACATCCAAGAACTTTCCATTGCCTGCCATTTCCTATGCCCGTTTTCTCCAGGATGTGATCAATGACCTTAGAAAAATATAATTAATTCAGAAATAAACCACTTTTTATGTAAATTAATTAGAATTCAGATAATTAAAATTGTAGTCATTCCATTTTTGTTGCAAAGAGATAACTCAACTAAATGTGGAATGTTTACCTACAGCCAACAAACTTCGAAAACAACCACAAAATCTGGAAAGCTAGTCATTGAACATTATTTAGAGAAATTCAAGTACTATACAGAGGAACAGAGATCCTCTATAGAAAAGTAATATATAAAGACATGCACCTCTAGGAGGTAGCATAAATATAATTAATAGTAAACTGTATAACATTTCCTGTACTGTCAGTCCTGAATTTTTAATCCAATAGAAATAACATTCAAAACTGCTTATTCCACCAGGACTGTAGCAGAAATCCACTTGTAATATAGGATGAAAATTTTAAATTAGCAGGAATATGAAACAGTTGAGTGTAAAATGCATTTTATTATTAATTTATCACTCCGTGTGATACTTATACATCATACAGTTTCCACAGCTTCATATGAGCATTGGATCTCAAAACAGGGTTCGTCCATTATTGCCTCCGGCTTTTGTTTGCCGTATCCTGATGGAACAAATGTGTACCTGAAAATATGAAATTATCATGGCGTTAAGAAAAAGTGAATTAAAACCATTTTACAAATCGTTTGTAACAATATTTGGGAAAACATGATTCAGAAATTTTTGGAGATTATACTAATCTAGATAAGAACAATATCAGATTCTACTTATCTGTACATGCTGTGTGATAATTAATCCTGAGATTGCATACATGCAAGTTATGCAACACATCATGTGCTGGTAATTAGAAATGATACTCTCAAAATTAACATGCATTTGGACTGGTCATCTAAGACCTAATTTGGCCTGCATATCAAATTTAAGGATGAAAGAAACTTAGTATAGCACATGTTCATTAGATATAAAATGAGAGAGTTTTGAAGGAGAGAGTCAGATAGGGATTACCCTCTGGACTGTACAGAACGGAATAACCACTGGAAGTAACTAAAAGGGATTAGAGCGGGTACGGGTATTTCCGGACACTTAAGCGATTTGACGGTGTTTTCACTAGTTTATGTGTTTAATCTCGTGTTTTATTGCAATACGTAATGTAAAACCTAGAGAGAAGCCGATGGATACGTCATCTCATTATTACAAGGTCAAGGTCAAATATAACAGACAATACTTTTTGTTATTAAGGAAGGTGCACTTCGGACATGGTCGTCCGAATACGGACACATGTTATTGTTATATCGGACATATAGCATTGAATATGAAAATTCCAAATTAAGCTGCCACAACTGTCGGCGAGACCTTTGTAGAGAATCATGCGGTCACCCATCCAAGCACTGATTGCTTAATTTCCGAGCTAAATATTCAAAACAAAAGTACCAATCCTTAAATTAGCTTAAATCCGAAAGTAAAATTTAAAAGGATAATACATGAACAAGTGATCATGAATTCCAAGTTAAATAGGTTGTTTGGGGAATGTCTATCAGATCAAGCAATATAAATTAAGCACAAACACACCAATTCAAGATCCAAATTATAACTCTGGAATTCTGAAACGGCTGTCTAGTGCTGTCCAATAAAAACTGTCGATATTGATCATGTATCTTAGACAATTATGCTCCACCATATGTATTGTATGAAATTTAGGTACTCTGGTTTTCTCTATTACAAAGCTGTCTCGATATAAATGAAATATTCTGACTGACTTAAAACGTTAAATACAAATCTGATCCAAAGGCAAATGTTTAATGTACAACAACATTATCAAGATCTACAAAATTATTGTTTTGTCAAATTAGAACAAGACAGTGTTTCAACAGATCAAACATCTTAAAGACAATAGATAACGTTAGTAACAGAGTTTTGAGGAAATACTTCAAATTCAGCAATAATCGCATTCAAAATAAAGATTTTCAATTGCTTCTTCGTCGAGAGATAAAAGATCAACTGAGGTTACACAAGCTCTGTGTAGCCAACGCGCACTCCTTGAACAGCCTATCCAATTGGACGGAATGCCATCCTCGGGCCCGTTACATCTATAACATTCTGAAACAGATATTGGTGGCATGTCCAATTCATTATCCGAATCATTTTGTAATGGAGGTTCTTCTGTAGCAGATTCATCGGTCTCAGATTCTGCTTTTCTCTTTCTTTTCATACTCTGTTTTCTTTGAGTTTTCTCTTGAGTTTTCTTTTGATTAAGTAGTTTTTGTTTCATTTCTTTTATCATTTTCTTTTCTTCCTTAGCTGCTTCTTTTCTCTTTTTTTCTTCATCTTTTTCGCGTTTCTTTCTTTCTGTAGTTTCCTTTCTCAGCTGTTTGGCTTTTAGTTGCTCTTCCTTTTTACGTTGCTTTTCCAGCATAATTTCTCTAAACTCATTACTTGTAATGGCTTTTGGTAAGGGGATTCTCTGTTGATTTGTCTTTTTGCGCTCAATGTTTGGTAAAGTAAGCATGTCATTGAAAGCAGATGACACCCCTGTTGTTTTAGGTGGTTCATTTTCTTTTGATGTACAACTTGAAGTGTTGTCAGACGTCGTTTTTATGTCGATTGTCTCGCAAATATTATCGATGAAGACTGCATCATCTAGCAACAGATCTAAGGAAGATTCGCTTACGCTAATACTGTAATTATGTTCGTCATGAAATAATGGTAATTCTATCAGCTGGTATATCTCCCGATTGCATTCCATGTTTTCGTCGATATCCCTGTTAACTGTCACTTGCATATTGTTGTCAGTGGTCACTGTGGTTGGCAATAAACTCTTGCTAGAACCTGCAATTGGGCTAACTGGCTGTGATGGATTTGATGATGGTGGAGACGTAAACACTGTGGAAGGCGCCAACTTCACTGTGCTCAGCACGCGATTTATATCCAAAGGGAAGAGCCCAGCATCGCGAAAACCTTTGATAGAAATCTCCAAAGTAGTAGATTTCTCCCACGCGCCCTTAAATACTGTCGCAAAATCTCTTTTGGTTACACATTCACCTATGTGTTCCATTTGAAAATCGCGCACTGCTTGCTTCCATGACTCTTTCAGAGACGAAAATAACTTTAAATCGCAGGGCTGGATTAAGTGCGATGCGTGTTCCAGCAGACAGTATAGTACTATATTGTTATCTCTACATATATCCGATACTTCAAGCGACATGTGTCGAGTGCCCGTCTACAAAAAGCACAATAGGCTTTTTTACATTTCTGGAAGCGATCTCGGGAACGAAAACATTAGATAACCATGTTTTAAACAATTCGGAATCCATCCACCCAGACTCACTTCTACCAAAGACTGACTCGGGAAAGGCTGCGACAGGATTGTATGAGAATCTGTGCCCAGGGTATACGATCATAGGTTTCAGATAATGGCCAGATGCACTCATACAGGCAAGGACAGTAATTTGAGTTTTGTCAGAAGAGGTGAAATTATATACATTTGTCTGTCCACGAAGTGCCAAAACTTTCCCGCTCTTTGGACAAAGTGGGAATCCCGATTCATCAGCGTTATACCATCGTGTAGGGTCATTGAAAATTGTATCATCATTAACTTCCGAGTCCATAAAACTCTTAAAATCGTTAAACCATCGGATTAACTTTTCTGGGGTTATAACCGCTCGTTCTTTTGACAATTGCATTGGTGTGCGACAACTGATTTCAGGATGTCGGTTGATAAAACCCGAATACCAATCTTTTCCTGGGTAATTGTGCTTGAAGGGCGTTTTTCTGCCGTCAGCGTCCAACATTTTCTTAACTGTGAGAAGAAGCTCTTTTTTAGTTCTACCATATCCTATTTTTGACATATCAGTTACCCATGTAGCCAATTTTGTTACCTCTTGTGGTGTCAGTACAGTTCTTGGTTTTAGTTCTATTTCTGTTTTATTATTAACCTTGTCACTTAATGTACTTTTCGGAATTTGGAATTGCTTTGAAGCTTGTCGAAGAGACATTGCTTTTGATTTAACCATTGAGACTGCATGCTTAAGAGTTGATATTTCATAATTCTTTTTCTTTGTTATTCGCACTTGACTCATTTTGAAAGTCTGAAATCAAACAAATATAGCTGCATTGTACTTTCTGAAGATTTGCCAGTTTATTGCATAGTTTAAATCTTTGCAATTTTAGACTATGATGTTGATCTTGGAATGGTATGTTTGTAAATAAGTATTTAGCTATTTATTTATTGAAGTGTGATGTTTGTGGCTCTGACTGTTATTTCAGCTACAATTTTAGATCTACTTTTCATTTTATTAATTTTTCCAGAGTTTTTATCCCTTCACATAGACTACAGATCATAACATAATATTTTTATGTTGATTAAATATTGTAATCAGAATTAATTTAATGATCTTTTAATTTTAGACCAGCATATTTTAATTGTCCGAATGTACACGAAAGATAAAATTATTGTAGTGTCTATCCGGACACCCCTTTTAATAGTGACATGAAGGAATGGTATTTGACATTGAGTGTTCTTGTGAAACTTTTGTATATGTTCTTTGAAAAGTTACAGAAATCAGGCACTAATGGTAATGTGTTAAGCTGTCGGGGTCTTACGTTTTCTACTTTCGTTTTAATGCACATGCGTAAGATCAACGTACCTGTTGGGGAAGTGTAGTTTTTTTGGCATGTGGATAAGCAGACAAGCAACATGGAGTCTTGTTTGCAGAAAGAAAGATGATAACATGAAGAACACACATGATAATAAAAGTATACTTTGTATAAACTTTAATAATTTCATTGGTTAAAAAATGTCCGGTCGCACCCGACGTCCGAGAACACCCACACCCGCTCTACCCATTAGCCGGAGAGAGTGAGCGTTATAGAATATCATTTGTGAACAGTTTATATACTTGTTTGTTTTACCACCCTAGTAAAAGTTACCATTTAAAATACCACGCCTTTAGTTAAAGTGTTACACGTTGTAAATTATATTTTACATCAGAAACATTCATGGTTTGCAGTTTATCTTATTTTCATATTATATAATATTATTATCATTTTAAGTCGATTGATTGAATAATCATAGAAAATGATGTTAATCGCGTTCTAATTATTTGTATATTGTTAAAATGTATATATAAGGGTGTGTGCGTGTGTGTGTAAACCTTTCATCGCCGCAGTTGTCTTCTTGCAGTGCAATGTCGTTCAATGAATCAATAAAATCTGTGTTTTTTCCCAGACTCTGTTGATGTTTGAATGCAACGTTTAATTTTTCTTTTATGAATTCATTCCTGCAAAAACGTTTTTATCACTAGAAAAGTACATTATAAACTGCTGGTATTTATTAATAGCTGTGATAGATAAATATAGAAAAATTTATATTTTCCTATATTGAAAATTATAAGCTAATTTTTAGCAAATCATATCTGTTAATTGTTTTAATGCAGTTAATAGTTGTTGTCGTGTGCTTAACGTCACTTCATTAATGCTCCAGTTAATGCTTACCACATTAAAACTCTGCTAAAAAAACTTCATACAAAATATTTAATATTATATTACATATACTAAAAAATTAAGCTTGGATTTAATAATTGTTCATACATTGTTGTTATTATTATTGCAAACGACGCTAAGTAGGCTAATAGCAAGGATTTGGCATTAAGAAATTACCGAAAGAGATAAAAAAAAAATTTTACCTGTATTGTTGAAAAGTTTCGTTATAGCATTTTAATTTGTAAAGTAATTTGTCTTTTAATTTATTTTCAGTTCCACTTGTCAAATTTCATTGTCTAGGAGACAGGAATGGATCGCTCTGTGTCATGGATGGTGTGATAAAATGCAGAACGGTCGTCATTACACTAGCTGCAGACTTAAATTCATACTCAACTCTCCATTTCTTTTCAATTTTCTGAAAATGTTTTTTTCATAAATGAATGAAGTAATTTATTACTTTGGTTCAAACTGATTATGAGGGGTGACATTATGTTGCAAAATGATGTTTCCTATTCTGTACATTTCCTCAATAATATGAAGAAGTGAAAATAGTCAACTGAAAAATGATTGGTTGACTGCTTGCCAACATGGAAGCCACCATTAACAAACACTTAATATAAACACAATAAAGAGAACAGCTAAAAACCCTTAACTAACATGGTAACGACTTAAGACGTGCATTAAAGAGGAGGTTCAACCTTCCCACTTTTATTTCGAAAAGGGTCTTAAGAACAACTTAATTCAAAATCTTAAAATAATCCTTCTGTTACTTAACAATGTCCAAACTACCAGGAAAATAACCAGTGTCCATTAAAATATAAATACAGATGAAATTTAACTGCATATAAGAATTAGAGATTATGAATAGCCTGGTGCTCTGCGATTTACTGAAAGCTAGTGAAGGGACATCATTTAAAGAAGTCCGACTAGTATACAGAGGAGACAGATTATCAAGCCTACTATGATGAGAGGTTTTAGATGGAACCTGTCATGGAGTCGACAGTGACATGTAGAAGATTGTCAACATTAGAGGATGTAAAGTGACCCAGAAGCCATTGACAATGTATGCCTTATGATATTTCTGTTTGATTTGCTGTGAAACAGCCGTTTTATATTCTTTTTGGCGATACATATAAGTGAACAATAAAATAGAGATGGCAGTGTCATTTATATTTTCGTATATCATTGGAAGAGAAAGAGACGTATAAGTGAAATTTAGAATTGTTAGACCGTTTCACTTCCATGAAAACGGTAGTCTTCAATGATGTGTGCAATTGCTAATATTGCACTCGGATGATTCAGCATTGAGAGTTACATTTTTTCAAAATAAAAAAATATTTTTGTCTATAAAGTTGCTAAACACTAGCATGTTAGAAGTATTTCCACTATTTGAAGCAACTGAAACAGTGTCACGTGAGATAGAACAGTTTACTATCAAGATTTTCTTTAAAATGTCCTTGAAACACTAAAAATCTCGTTTGCAGTTACATAATATATCAAGTTGGAATATATTGCTCGGCATTATGACTTTAAATGTTTAGGTTTATCTTTGTTTTGTTCCTTTCACTTGTTTTATCATAAAGACATTTGTCAATGGCAGCTGAATAAATAATGATTTACCTGATTATTATCCAAAAACGTAACGATGTCACAATCTCTAAGTAATGAAACTTTATTATCGCTGAATTGTTTCAGTCACTTTATTAAGGTTGTGTATGATCCAGCTGGACCAAAGGCTGAATTCAGTGTTACGCAAGATTTACTTCCAGAAACAAAATAGCTCATCAAATTGTGTGTAAAATGCAGTGGGGCTATAAAGTTGGAATTAGTCAACGAGTATATAGCCTCCATACATCTAATCATTGCTACATTGCCACATTGCTTGGAATTGGAAATTTTTAATGCCTTTCAGAAATGCAATTAATACTTGGTTTCTTTCACTCAACCTCAACCAGTCTGAAATAATTAGTTGTAGTATTGTTTTAAAAGTAGTAGTTTGAAACCATTTCTTTGAATGAAGATAAATCATAACAAGTAATTGAAAAATTGCTTAAATTCTTACTGCAGTGATTTGGCCTGATCTACTATAATTCTTTTCGAGTAAATATAAGTTTTATACCATCATTTCAGTTTTTCCTTCATTCTTATTGCAGTTTCAACAATGGTAGTTTAAAATGAAATTTAATCAAATCACTTGTGATAACTATGTCATTGTAAAAGAGGGTTATGATAAAGCTGTTTTACATTCCACTCAAGAATGTTTCATTTATACGGAGATGGTCATTGTAAAATAACATAAATATATAGATTTTTCTATCACATAAACTCTTTTAATGAAATTTGCACCTTACCTTTACATTTAAATGATAGCAAGTAGTCACCGTCTTTGTATGCATTTTGGACGTTATAAGTATCTTGATATATGTAGCCTTTCTTGCTCTTATCAAGTGCGGTCGCAAGCTTATTTAATTGTTGCTCACTCACTTTCCCGCTCTCAATCTCAAACAAAAATTCATCGAAGTAATGGAGAATATTGATTTTTTTTAGGTGTTGGTTCCTCCGACTCTGCCTCCCGAGCACAGGCCATACATAAAAACAACGCCCTCGCCGACAAATGCCCTTTTAATATCAAGCCATTAATTATTGGTTTCGTTATCTTCCTACTGCTTATTCTTAGTACATTGCTTGACCCCTCCAAACCAACGTTACGAGTGTTACAGCTAAATTTTAACTTTGGGGGCATTTTCTAGAAGCATAATATAGTTATTCAATTATTTTTACTTGTAGTTGTAATATCTACAGTTTTTACACCTCATTTCAGATAATTAATGTACTAAACTTTCAATATTTACTAAATTCTTATTTTTAACACACCAACCCATTTATGAGCGCCGAAACCTCCCACCCATTGGAACTTTGCATAAAATAATACTCGACATTCCAATTATAAACGTTTCAAAATACCAAAAGTCCGTGCTCTGAAATGAAGTGTAAAGACAGAAATTTATTTTGAAATATAAAGTTTGAACGTGGTTGGAAAAATGGTGGTAAATTGCCAAAAGTACATTAGGCTAGAACAAAATTGCATAGGGACATTTTACAACACGATTTTATAAGCGACTATGTTTACCAATATCGGTAGATTAAACATCGTCCAATTGGTCAACTAAAGATGACGTGTAAATTGTTTCCGCTAAAATGGCAGCTCTGGTAGGTTAAAATTTAATCCTATGGTAAAATTGTGCAAGAAAGTCCTCTAAAACAGGAATTTTGACACAGAATACAGCAGATACATGTAATCAACTTACCTCCGATGACTTCTATCGCTGAAGTTCTCTTCTCTGCAGCAAGGAATCGTCTGTTCGACGGTGAATTAAGTCGAGTTTATATAGGGTATAACCTAGCCATGTTTCAGTTTCATGCACTTCACGAAGTCTTTCGATTTATCCGTGCCAAACGCCCCGACACCTTACACTTCTTAGCACTTGCCATATAAAAAATATCTCATTTGACATGTAATATGACAAATGCCATATAATATAATTTTCGGTGGGGTTTCCCCAACCTGTTGAACTAACTAAATTAGTGGCTGCATCTATACATACAATTAACCTAGCTTTTTATATCGGCGGATGTATTGTCACTGATGCATGTTGCAGCAGAAAAAGCTTCCAGAACTTTACTTTATAAAAAGCTATTGTATAAGATCATGTGATAAAAAAGAAGTAAACGTAAACACATTTAAAAGCATTTTAGTGGGGATAATTAAGTATGGAATTTCGCACCTAATAAGTGCGTCGCTCCACTTTGAACGACATCCAAACATCAGGTGAAAAAATACACCAAATTTAATATCTTTCAAATTTTCTAATTAATTCTATTAGTTTTTTCCTTCGTTCCTTAAAGTGCTTCTAACACCATGCTTCGTTTCTAGGAGTGATTTTAACTCTTTCAGCGATAAATTATCATAGCTTGGTATTTCAGATGACACTGCCTTTTCTACATTTCAAATTTAGTATCCGCATCTTTTATACTTTTAATATTCTATTTTTTTAGCCAATCTTTGTTTTCTAATCACTCCAATAGCCATCAGAATTTTTTTAGATTTTGTTTTTCCTCTTTTGCAATTTTTGGCTTGTAAATGTTCAATTCTTTTCTTTGCTTTAAGGGCATCCACAGTCGCGTCAAGCTCGTTTGTTTTCTTGTGGTGGATTGTTTTCACTTGATTATTAACTTTCTCCGTGCCTTGGTCACTGTATTTCGCCAATTTACCGCATTTACTAATGAACCAAGGCACGTGGTAAACTAAAGTATGGATATACGGCGTTATGTTGCTGTATTCTTTTCTTGATGCCCCTAATTCAAGGAAAAGATTTGCTCATTCTTTACAGCGTTCAAAAAAGATTTTGCCAATTTGTAAACTCGTGTACATCATGACAGAAAAATTTATAAATAGAAAAGAAATCTTTCGAAAGTTTAACCGTCTTTTCGTGCGTATCATGATGTATTAAAAGGAAAAAAAATTATATCGGATATGCGTAAGAATAAATGTAGTTCGTCAGGTATAATCTGACTCGATTCCAATGATATTAAAAATTTGAATTTTACCCCAAAACATTTAGTGATGTAATTAACTGAGATTTTTGATTTTGTCCTAATCATTGAATTTTCATGATAAAAGTCCCAGACTTTCTTAAAATTATGGCGATCATCCTTATGTACTTTGCACCAAGAACAGGAAAAGTTGGCAAGTGAGCCAAAAATTCCTAAATTGTTTGAACGAATTTCATGTCCCCAACAAAATATACTTCAGTGTCAATTTTCTTATCGTTTATAACAACATGATGGTTAGAATTTAGATCATTGACTTCAGGAAAAATTGGTTTGCAGGTTTCTCCAAGTCGCAATAATTTTCACCACAATTAATTTATAAAAGCTATCACTCGTTGATCGTCTGGCGAGTTATTAGAAAAATCGTCATAGACGATGTTATATGACAGAACAACAAAGTTTGATATGCGACTGACCCTCGACCAATCTCCTACCACTACGGTAGCTCAGTTGGTACAGTGCTCGCTTCGGAAGTAGGAGGTCGTGGGTTCAACCCCGGCCGGATCTGACCCAAGACTTGAAAGTGACTTTTTTTTTTTTTTGTGCCAAGCACTCGGCATTACGAAATGATTGGGAACTTAAAATTAACGAGGTCCCGTGTCATGGCAGGCATGGCACGATAAAGAACCCTGCTGTATAATGCCATCAGCGCAACGCAGAGGCAAAATTTCTGCACTTTCGCCTATAGCTAGCGACGTCTCGATATAAGTGAAATATTTTTGACTGGGACGTTAAACGCCATAACTCAACTCAACTCGTCCAATCTCCAGATTGTTTATTTTAATTTTGTACTTCTTAAATAAGACTCAAGATCATCGCGTATACTGATATAAGCGCCGGGGGTGCTTCCTATGAAAAAAAAGTTTTATTTAAATCATCCCTACATTGTTTAATTAGATTACTCCTGAATAAATCGTCACTGAAAAAGGTCATTTTGTGATAAGCGGCATCACTAACGCAAAATTTTTCAACTGCAAACAGAATCTGTTTTAATTTTTGCTTAACTTCAGCAGAGAGATTTTCGAACTTTTTAGAACTACTATAAAAAATCTACTTTAACAGTGGAATCGGATTCAGTTTTGAATTTTTATGTCTGGTGTCAAACTAAATGCATCAACGAACCATAAAGCCTTTTGTAATTTTGTTTTTAATTCTTTAAAAGTCCGGTACTTAGTTTTGCCCTGTAGTTATCTTAAACATTTATTTTGTAAAGATGATAATCCCATCATCAACAGCAGTTGTGGAAAGACGTTTTTACTTGATGTCAAACTGATGTCTAACTAAAAAAAGAAACAAACTTTCTGAGTCAAATCTAGATTCATTGATGAGAGTGTTTCATGCTAACAAAACTTTGTCAGACAGTGATTTGGAAAATCTTGTAGATATGTTCAAGGGGAGGAAAACAAGAAAGCTTGAACTCTAGTTGTCTTTGCCAACATCCATTGTCGTACAACTGACACAAAAGATTCCATATCACTGTGTGTTCATTTTCAATGACTTTGTTTAATAAATAACAACCAATTCATTGTTGCTAGTTTTACTTTTATTTTCAAATTTTCCCAATTTTGGTGAAAGCGCGCAAATTTTCCCTATTTCAAAGGTAGAAGGTAGTTTTTAAAAAAGGCAACAAAATCACTAAAATCTCAGGTGACAGAGCAACTCATAAGATTTGTAAAACTAGACACAGAGATAGATGATGATTTCTGACATCCAATTTAAGAAAATTAAAAAAAAATGAGTGAATTATACATCGGAGATTAATACAGAAATAGCAGTAATTTCCCATCAAGATGTTACTAGTGGGGTCTAATTTTAGAACATGGTTACGTTATAAAAAACCGGCAATTTAAAGAAAACTTACAAAATGGTGAAATACGATAAATTAAACACATAATTTCGTTATATTATTATATTAGTCATTTGTGACTTTGTAAGGAATAAATAACACCATTGCAAATATATTGGGTATTTTATGACGTACAATTAATGCCATTTGTCAGGTTTCCCTTTGATTCATTCGAGTCTGTACATCATTGCGTTTTCTCCAAGCTTATGTCAATCATGTGACCAACCCGTTAGAGGATTCGGTTTATCTACAGCTACTAGAAATTAAATTTTAGAAAATGAATCTCATTGAATGTGATTAGAAGTTATACAAATAATTTTTCGGAAAATAAGAAAAAACCCAGAAAATTGAACAATCTAATGCAGCTTCAACCAAGTATCAAATTTATTAATTTTTTTTTGCTACCGAAAAACTTTTAACTTATACTTTTTGTCGCATAATGCGATTTTGTCTTCTGATACGAGGGAGTTTAACTCGGCAAAGGTAGGAGCACATACGATTGACGACCACGGTAACATGACCGTAGGAAAAATGAAATTAAAACTCCTTACTTTACTAATATCTATGACGTCCTCGAAAACCTTTCATATATTGTATTCTAATTCTGTAGTTCCTCGATATTAGCGATAGCGCTGGCTATTTCGATTCGAATACTAACAAACTCTCCGGGCACGTCTCCTGGAGTTCTTTGTTGTTCGATTTTATCGTTCTTTCCATCAGGGCACATAAGAAAAAGGTTTCTAGTCAGGAAGTAGTATAGGAAGGGCAAATATTTTCAGCAAAGGATTTTCAATAGGGGCCTCTCATAGAAGAGTGGCTTATGAGCGGCATTGGGTGACCGCTCTTTCTGAAAAACGGCGCATCTGCTCCGCGGCAAATCTGCTCGTTGAACACCAGTTTATTTTACAATAAATAAATAAAATAAAATAAACATTTTGGACATTGAAGAATAAGTGAATTGTTACCACACGGTCTCAAGTTTTCACAAGTTCTACATTCGCCCGGTCCTTTGGTTTCATACATGAATGGACAAGTGTTTATATTCTGTTGTAAGGTTATTTCATATATTCTTAATTACATATTTAATTTGTACAATACAACTCTGAAACTTCTAAAAACGTTGCCACATGGTTAAAAGGTAAGGATATTTCTTTTTTCTTTTGGGGTAAAAACGAAAGCTTTTAATATACTCTTGTTATCGGATGCTTTATAGAAAGATAAAATTGGTTCCTAAATGGATACTGAAAATCCCCATCGCTTTACCAAAACTGCTGACATGTGTATCGATGCTTTAAGATACAGTTCTATCCGTTTCAGGATCTCTAAATGGAATGCAAGTCCATTTTGTGGGATAGATTCCGCGCAAGGAAGCACTATGATCTCTTATATGGATTTTCATATCTTTGTTGAATCTCTGTTCTACGACAAAACGATTGCCGATACTTAAATCTTCAGCCCGAGCTCGTTGGTCTCGCTCGTTGAATTTCCTAAAAAAAAAAAAAAAAAAAAAAAAAAAAAACACAAATGTCAGCTTTAGTACGTGTACCTACCACCTTACCTTTAAAAAGAACTTATAAATAACAGAAAGGTTATGACCAACTGGATACATGAATAGACTATTCAATGTAGTCGGTCCGTTTCGTTCTTTTGACAGGTGTGAACAGGAGAAAAAATGTTTGTATCATATGAGAGTATATTACTCGGTTTTCATAATATTTCAATAGTAATACAATAAGACTTGCATACTTGTTTCAAGATAATATTGAATTTAAGGAGGATAATCGTATGGCGCGTAAACCCTATACAAGATTGTCAAATGAATAAAATAATTTTAGGGTTTGCGCTATAATCTCGGTTTAATATATCCAAGTAAACATATAAAAATATTTAAGTTTTAGTTTAATTTATATTTAATTCAAAATTAACAGACTTACCTGAATCCATACCTCTCTTTTAAATGCAATCTTCCAAAAGCCCGCACAAAAGTCGAATTTCCGATTTAAAGAATCCTTCGACTAAATCGTCCATATTTTCCATTTAGCAGCTAACAAGTTCGGAGCCTAGAATGAAAAAGGCACTTTACGAAAAATAACAGCATAGAGATCTATATTAACCCAGGAAAAAAGGTCTTCCATCATTGGATACACCAAAGGGTGGATATATCAAATAGAAGCAGATAGCAAGTGTGGTGCATTGCGTCCATATATGGAAAAATTAATATGAAATTTGGTCGTTCGATGAGCAGAAGTGCCACGGCTATCCATTGCCGTTCATTTGTTTGGGCGACCTAATGGGAAATCCTTTGCTGATATAATTGCCCTTTTTACTACTTCGGGAAGTCGTCGCTTTTAATCGCTATTTCGTGAAACGCCTGGTCACCTACGGTAAAGCGGTCTACAATATGGACTAACACTTTCAAATTTTGTTTCCCGCATATTGAAAGATTGTCTGATTTAGACATGTTTTTGCCGGGTATCTGATCAGCGCAACAAACATTCAGTCTGACCGTAACTGCCTTGCCTTCTGGGGACCGATACTTAATTAGCGAAGAAGTTAAAGCAGTGTATATTTGGCGTTAAAACAAAACTAATGCATTCATTCGGTTTTCTGTGACGGCAGGAGTTAATTGGAATAATCGAAATTAAATGTCCATTTACAGCCAGAAATATGCGAATAGCAAATGCCTGTCAAGATATCAGGGATTTCTGTTTTGAAAAAATGCAGATAGAGAAATTTCATTGAAAAGAAGTCACATATATTATACCCAGGTTCAAGGTCAACTGCTATTGACTGGATGCAATTTTTGTGAGTTTGTTGTTTATACCCATAAGGATTTTCATGTGGAAAGAATTACTCCTAACAAGGCATTCATGCAATCTTTGCTTCTTAAACTTGCATCATTTTATTCAGATTTTGGATTGCACTACTTATTGAACATGCAAAAACCATGAAAAATACAACATTTAGAGCAAGTTTATTTTGACAAAATGTCAAAGTTTCCAATCAGAGTATTATATAGACAGATTGTTTTTTTTTTTCAGTTTATGAAGATCTTACTCCTTACAATTAGAATAATTATATGGACATATTGTTTGTTCAGTTTATGCAGATCTTACTACTAACAATTAGTATATTATGTGGACAGATTGTTTGATCAGTTTATTCATAACTTACAACTTACAGTTGGGGCCTCGGTGACCGAGTGGTCAAAAGCGTGCGCTTACAGATCACAGTGCCTCTCACCGCCTGGGTTCGAATCCCACTCAGGAAAGATCTAAGTGTGAGAAAGTTTGTCAGTTTGCTTGCCAAAAGTTAGTGGTTTTCTCAGGGCACTGGTTTCCTCCACCATCCCAGAACTGACCACCTCGAAATAAGTGAGATTCTTGACTGGGACGTAGATTGTTTGTTCAGTTTATGCTGATCTTATTACTTACAAGCATCTTCGGTTTGTGTAGAAGTTGTAGTGCTACATGTGGCAGTGCTGTTGGTATTTTGACTACATGTATTATTCAATCTAGAAAATAAAATCATCAGTGATGAAGTTGTTAAAATATAACTTGTACATTTTTTACAAACAATTTTTTTTAAACTTGTTGAACATAAAAATTCATTTATGTCCATATATTACAGCTCAATGATTGCTTAAATCACTTCATCAAATACTATCAAAAAATTATAGATGATTATTAAGCAGATTATTGATACTTCCAAACTGTCTTAAGTAGATGCTTTTTAAATGCACAAAGAAAAATGCAAGAACTGATTAGAAAATTAATCTTAACAGAGTTAAACATGTTTTACTGTACAAATTGTTAATATGAAGCATACATTGATGTGTTTTCTTGTAAAAGCATTCTACGTTTTTGACTTGTCTGGTCCGCCTTGTTTTCTAACACTTTCTTTAGGCGGGTTTCTTGCTGGAGTACATTTAGAACCATCTGCACAGACTGGGTCTGGAAACTCTTTGGTAGGACCATTCCCTCCAACAAAATGCTTCAAGAGAGAGAGATATATTTAAATGATCAGAAACTTTTTTTTATCATTTTTGTGTAAAATAACAGATAAGTGTTACACCAAGTCAGTTATATCATCTCTGTCCACAACAATGAACATCAGTTTGCAGTATTATATCTGAAGCCTGTCAAAAGTAAGTGGTTGTCATTGTCAGCGGTAACTGTGTTCTAATGCAAATAATCATGCTCTGTGTGTGTGTGTGTGTTTTCTTTCTTTTTTTTTTTTTGTGACTCTCTATTTCAAGTACAATACTATAGCTAACCCACTTTTTGTTTTTTTTATATGATGATATTACTGAAAAAATATGCTGGTCTGTATATGTACCCCAGGAGTCAAAGCCTTTTCATAAATAACCATTTCAGGAATTATGATTAACTATGAATCAAGAATATTGATTATAAAAGTGTAATTATTGTCTGGTAATACATATGTAAATATATACCAAATATCTTTCATATTTTGAATGCCCAATCATTTAATGGTGATTCAACATCTCTAGAGTAACTCCACAAATGTATAATACTATAGTAATGAAAGAAAATTCACACTTTCAACTAAGCAAAACTGAAAACTTAAATTAAAAAAATAAATAATTGTTCAAAATGATATAAAAAATTGAAAAGCCCATTGCTTTTCTACTGATCTTGTATGTCATATTTTTGTTACCTTTCTCAACACAAATGATAAATAAAAACAAATTATCTAATTGAAAAATAAAAGAAAAAATGCAATTTTAAATGAAAACTATTTAGATAAATGAAATTGAAATAAAATGGAGAGAAAAACTTTATTTAATTAACAAAGTGAGGGAGCAGTCATAGCTTTTGTGATCTTAGACAAGCAACTTAATTTTATACTGTTCCTGATATACCAAATTTAAGGAAAATAGACTAAAATGAGGCACCTTCTGCAACTTCATCTCATGGTGGTCACATTTGAACCTATTCCTGAAAAATCACGACTCTTAACGGCTTTGCTATATGAATATGATTTTCATTCTAAAAGTCATGATGTGGACCCACCTGTTGTAATCTTGTAGACTCATTTATACAAGCATGATGCATGTGAAATTAGGGGTGATAAAAAAATTATTGAATATCAAATGAGATCCAAATGGTGGCAAATCCGAAACCTTCTACTCTGGAGTCAATGTCATCTTACTACCTAGTCATGAAGTTACCCAGCTCGTGTACACATCCCCGCCCCTTTGACGATAATTATGTCAGCAATAAAACAAGTTAATAAGTAAAAAAATATATATATAATTTCAAAAGAACAATAAACCTTTTACCTTGGAGCAAACGACTTTATGCTGGTTAATTCTCGATACATTCAGTTGTTCGTGTGGTCTGGAACAAGCTTTGATCCACCGTAAACACTTGGCCAAATCCGTTTTTGGGGTAGGGAAATGGATAAAACGGCCCCTTCTAGTCTTTCTCGATACCGCTGGTCGGCATTCAAGTACCCCAAGCACAACGCAACACCATTTCGAAAATTTTCAATGAAAATCAAGTCCTACTGTCGTTCACCACAAACACGGCAACCGGTTTGTTTGTGGTGATTTATGGCGGTTAGCAACAAGGCGATACGGACAAAATATGTCGCTGTAATCTGATTGGTCGATCGATTTGATTTGATTGACAGCGCGGAAATATGAATCCCTTATCGTGTTCATTGAGCTTTAATTTTTTTATAATTTACATAAAAAAGACTATATGTATTTTTCAAACAGATGACGCTTTCATACCATGAGCCCGAAACAAACCTGAGCACGGGATTCGGAAATGCGCCGTTGCCTGTGCGGTTTGACAACGGTTTGTTTACATCAGGGAAATTAACAAAGAGATACGCCACGCAATTTACACATTGCATTTAATCCTAATTGCCATGGGTTTCATGTTGATTTTCGCATTCCTATTGGTTGGAATTAATGAAATAATATACAAAGATATAATGTTCATTTAAGCAGGTAGAAATGCTCATTAATATTTTATTAGAGAATATGTAAACTATTCTGCATTTTGGATAGTCCAATGTCACACGAGACGCATAACAAGAGGGCAATGCCCACATGGCTCTCCAGGGAGGCGTTGAATGTTTTGAGATTTTGATTCAGGAGGCATTTATGAGGCGGTTTTGCTATTTATTCACTATTTCTGGATATCCATAAATACAGAAAATATATGGATATCCATATTTTGATTTATTGGTATTCATAATTAATTTATGAATATCCTTAAATCGAATTATGGCATTCCATTTAAAATATGAATTATGGATATCGATAAATTGAATTGTTGTTATCCATAAATAGTGATAAATAGTAAAACCGCACCTCATAGGCATCAACTAATTATAACATAAGTACACCTGCTTTGGTGATCGTGCATCCTGTTGTCATGAAGTAAATGGAAATGGCATCTCAATATAATAAATCAGTTGGGTGTGAAGAATAGGTGACAATGACCCAGTTCTTATTCATAACAAGAAGGTCCTATCATGACACATTAACAAACCTAGTCCGATGATCCCACTTCAAACCTTCATGAATAGTCTGATCAGGTCATTTCTATCTAAAGTAGTCAGTTGTGAAAAGTAAACCACATTGACCTGTTTTTTGACTTGTAGAGCATAGTGTCATCATGATGCAGAAGTGAGTCAACATCAACCATCAAGAATAACTCGTTTTTGTTTTGTTCATGCAGGTAAAAATGCATAAACTGTATAGTTGCACATTTTTTGTGTTTATACCTCCATTAACAAAAAAAATCAATTCTTATAATTTAATTCACAACTTTTGTTTACAATTTGCTTTGTAAATAAGGTAAAAGTATAATTTATGAATGTGCAAGTATTTAAAACCTGTTTTATTTTGTTAACCAATCGATAATTATATCGAAGTATGAACTGTAAAAAATGACACGTGGTTAGCAATTGGTTTCTACATGTTGTTTACCATGTATTTATATTTGTACTTGTAATGATATTGCTGTTTGGCTTGAATGTATTTCACTTTGCAGATCTGTACCATGATCATGACATTTGACCTAAACAAATTTAGTCATCATAGTGTACCCACCAACTATTTAGCGCTAAAGTTTTAAGTTCATTTCCTTTTAATGATACTCATTTTTTTTGGCTTGAGTTCGACGTCTACAACCGAGAACTGAATTACCTACTCAAATGGTGTTTTTATAATGCGAATTTTCTATGACCTTGAAATTTTAACCTGAAAATAAATAAAGTTCATATTGTATCCACTGACCGTTCAACCCATAGTTTTAAGTTGATATATACAATGATGTCTAGTGCTGCATTTGGTTTGTCTATTGACAGCAAAGACAGAGAAAATGACTGATGTAAAGAGCACTGCTAAATCCCCCAAACTTTTTGTTTGGTGGTTTATCAGAAGTTTATAAGACCATAACTGCTAAATTTTTACTAAACACAACTGTGACATCATTATTCCAATGCTACTGTAAAATGACGAAAAAAAAACTTATAAGATAAAATAAAACAACAGTATGACTTTTCGGCAATCTGGTCAATGAATCAGTATAATGATAACATAAAGAAAGGAGATAATACACTTTTGAAAAAGGGTTATAATGATTACTTAATGAACAAAAATGTTTATGATGTTTCTCAATGAAATCAAGAGGTTCAAAAGGGCCTGTAACACTCATCTGGCCCTATGGGAACCAAGTCTATCAATTTTAGCAACAAGGATCTTAATTTTTTTTTTTTTTTTTTTTTTTTTTTTTTTGAGGTAACTTGACCTTTCAGGAATTCAATCGACCAAGTTTAAGTTCAATCGATTATACAGGTTAAAGAGGAGTTGATGTTTAAATATATGACTTATGTATAGTGACGACAGCCATCTTTATGAATAATCACAAAAATTACCTGCAATTTTTTCAATTTTTAATGAACTGGCTGGAATTTTTTTTTTTTTTTTTTTTGAAAAATCAAAATTTTACAGAATTTTCCATTCTTAGTACCAAAAAGACGCCATCTTGGATGTCCGATATGTAACACGGATACACTTTTAAAGGACCCTTCATTGGCTATATTTCTACCAATTTTCAAAGAAATCTTCTCAGCTGTTTTGCAGAAGACTTTTAAAATGGAAGAGCTATTTTTAGTTACAGCAGTCATCTTGGTTTGTTGGTCGGTAGCTCAAACACGAACATGAAAACGTTCATCTAAGGAGCATTCCTACCATGTTTCTTCAAAAATGGCAAGACAGTTCCATAGGAGATGACGTTTAAGTACATGACCTATTAGCCATCTCTGTTTTAAATAATTACAAATATGCCCAAAAGTTGAAAAAATACCAGTAATTTATCCTACTAAGTACTTGAGTTAAATTGGCTGAACAAAGTATAAAAAATCAAAAGTTCGTAAAATTTCTATTTTTAGTAACAAATGGCGGCAATTTTGGAAACCAGGACAAAATTATTTTAAAAGGACCCTAATTGGCTACATTTCTTCAAATTTTCAAAGAAAACTGCTCTGCGATTCTACAGAGAAGATTTTAAGTGAATCGGCTATTTTTAGTAACGGTGGCCATCTTGGTGAGAGGGCAGAAACCTTGAACACAATTTTGATAGGGCATAACTTACATTTTCAAAGAGGATTATAATGATAATAAGAAACAAACAAGAGGCCCAAAAGGGCCTGTGGAACTCAACTGACAAAAATGGTTCTTGTGCCTCCATTTATATAAACTCGGTACAGGGATTTGAGCTAATGTAAAATGCTAAATATAAAATCTTTAGGCCTTACAGTTTCAGAAAAGAATATTTTTAAATTTGACTTCCCATATAAGTATATATAGATATATGCACTCCTGGGTGGGATCAAAAATGGCCCAGAGGCCTTTATTTGTACAAACCTGGTTAAGGGACTTGAGCTTATTGTGAAAGCTTTAAGCCTTACAGTTTCAGAGAAGAAGATTTTTAAATTTGATTTCCCATATATGCATATGTAGATATATTGGCCCTTGGGGTGGGACCAAAAATGGCCCAGGGGCCACCATTTGTACAAACCTGGTAAAGGGACTTGAGCTGATATTAAATGCCAAATATAAAAGCATTATGCCTTACAGTTTCAGAGAGGAAAATTATTAAACTTGATTTCCAATATATGCATATGCAGATATATGAACCCCTGGGGTGGGGCCAAAAATAGACCGGGGGCCACCATTTGTACAAACTTGGTAAAGGGTCTCAAGATGATATTAACTGCCAAATATGAAAGCTTAAGGCTTCATGGTTTCAGAGAAGAAGATTTTCAAAGTCGATTTTCCACTATAAGCCATATATGCATATGCAGATATATGGACCCCTGGGGTGGGGCCGAAAATAGAACGAGGACCACCATTTGTACAAACTTGGTAAAGGGCCTCAAGCTGATATTAACTGCCAAATATGAAAGCTTAAAGCTTCATGGTTTCAGAGAAGAAGATTTTCAAAGTTGATATCTCATTATAAGCCATATATACATATGCAGATATATGGACCCCTGGGGTGGGGCCGAAAATAGACCGAGGGCCACCATTTGTACAAACTTGGTAAAGGGCCTGAAGCTGATATTAACTGCCAAATATGAAAGCTTAAAGCTTCATGGTTTTAGAGAAGAAGATTTTCAAAGTTGATATCATTATAAGCCATATATGCATATGCAGATATAGAGACCCCTGGGGTGGGGCCGAAAATGGACCGAGGGCCACCATTTGTACAAACTTGGTAAAGGGGCTCAAGCTGATACTAACTGCCAAATATGAAAGCTTAAGGCTTCATGGTTTTAGAGAAGAAGATTTTCAAAGTTGATATCTCATTATAAGCATTATATGCATATGCAGATATATGGACCCCTGGGATGGGGCCGAAAATGGACCAAGGGCCACCATTTGTACAAACTTGGTAAAGGGGCTCAAGCTGATATTAACTGCCAAATATGAAAGCTTAAGGCTTCATGATTTCAGAGAAGAAGATTTTCAAAGTTGATTTTCCATTATAAGCCATATATGCATAAGCAGATATATGGACCCCTGGGGTGGGGCCAAAAATAGACCGGGGGCCACCATTTGTACAAACTTGGTTAAGGGGCTCAAACTGATATTAACTGCCAAATATGAAAGCTGAAGGCTTCATGGTTTCAGAGAAGATTTTCAAAGTTGATATCTCATTATAAGCCTTATTTTCACTTTTTACGAAGTATGACAGAAAAATGCTAAAAACGCGTAACCTAGATTTTGACAGAATTTCACGAAATGTACAACCTATATGTTTAAGGGTGTCTAGAAGCTAAATATCACATCGGATTTTGCATATAACCTATGGTTTCAGAGAAGAAGCTTATTTTAGGTTTTTTACATTCTAGATCGCTGTGACCTACTTTTGGTTGCCATGGAAACCAATTGTACAAATTTTTATCTACTTCTTCTAGGAATCATTCCTGCAAAGTTTTGTTAAAATTGGCCCAATAGTTTTTAAGTTTTTGCTGTTAACGGACGGACGGACGCACGCACGCACGCATGCAGGAGCGCATCATGCCATAAGCTCATCTGGCTTTAGCCAGTTGAGCTAAAAAGATTATAATGAACAAATAGGATTATAATGAACAAAAAAGATTGTAATGAGTATAATGAACAAACAAGAGGCCCAAAAGGGGCCAGTATCGCTCAACTGGCACTTTATTTGCATGTGAATTTCAGACAGCAATACCGCTAGCTATTGCCAGATGAGCTAAATGTTTCAGAAAAAAATTACATGTATGTGAAATTGCTATACATCTACTGTCTATATACCAAATTGTATGATATATAAATGTGTATCGGCCATTCATTACTTTTTGCTATTTAAAATAACGGCGGTCATTTTGGACACCAAAGTTTGTGCAAACTTTAATCTGCATCACCTAGGGACTTTGTTCCTTCTATATACCAAACTGGAACTAAATCGGTTGATAAATAAACGTGTATCAGTAAAACAAACATACCAGTCTTTGTCCATATCACAATCCCAAAAACAAAGTAAAAACTTTGCAAACTGGCAAAAAATAGGTGATACACATGAACTTCCGTCAAGGAAGTGAGGCCGGGTGCTCCGGAAGGGTAAGCACCTCCTGTTTAGCTAGCTACACCCGTCACGTGAAAGTCAATTTTGAGAATGAAAGGAACAAAGAACTATGGTAAGTACAATATATCCAGTATAAGTTGGGATACAGTGACTACATACTTATCAACAATATTGTGATGACGGCCATAAAACTTTTTAAGGGCCCTGATTAGCCTAGGCTTACAATATCCTTGTGTCAACAATTTAATTGTAAGTTATTTGCTTCGTTGCAGAAAGTTCCCATAGTGGGAACAAGCTCTACCGTACCGTATTAACTGTGAAACATATACACCATACGCAGGAGAAGCAGGGATATTACTGCAAAGAAACGGAAAGTTGACAATAGAAAAATTGAAGTCTTCACGTTTGTCGTATAGCTTTAGATGTAACCTTTCATGGGTGTCATAATTGAGGTATAAGTCCAAATATGAAGCAGAACATGGAGAATCTGTCGTGTCTTTTATTTCAAGCTCACTTGGATAGATGACATTCACATATTCTCCAAATTTGTGATTATTTAAAGAAAGAACGTCATCTATATATCTGTATGTGTAGTTGAATGATTAAGCGACATATTTTTTTCCAGATTTGACAAGGTTCTGTAAAAATTCTGATTCATATGAATAAAGAAACAAATCAGCAAGTAAAGGTGCACAGTTTGTGCCCATTGGTATACCGATTGTTTGTTGAAAGATAATATTGCCAAACAAAACAAATATGTTGTCTATCAAAAACTCTTAACATTTTGTTGATGGTATCTTCAGTATATTTTTGTTTGCAGTCTGTATGGTGTTTTACAAAATAACCAGAATCCCTGTTGAGCACTAGATATTTATATCTTGGTTTACCGTTTTTATAGAAGAATGAAAAGTGAATGATTTATTTTAGACGTTCTTTCAATTTAGCATGAGGGATAGTGGTGTAAAGGGTAGAAAAATCAAAAGTTTTTATACTTTTTACCGAAGATAGAGTATAAGAGACAAAATGGTCAAGTAGTTCTTTAGAAGACATCTTAATTTAGTATTCTCAATAATATTGAGATCACCTGTTACTACATGCCCAGCTGGTTTATAAATATATGGGGACGCTGAGCAAGAGCAAGAGCAGGTAGGTGGAGTAAAGTTATGAAAGTTTAGGCACTGCAAAGTATGTTTATGCTTGAAAATTTTGGATGCAATAGGTTTACTCTACCTACCTGCTCTTGCTCAGCGTCCCCATATATTTATAAACCAGCTGGGCATGTAGTAACAGGTGATCTCAATATTATTGAGAATACTAAATTAAGATGTCTTCTAAAGAACTACTTGACCATTTTGTCTCTAATACTCTATCTTCAGTAAAAAGTATAAAAACTTTTGATTTTTCTACCCTTTACACCACTATCCCTCATGCTAAATTGAAAGAACGTCTAAAATAAATCATTCACTTTTCATTTTTTTACAAAAACGGTAAACCAAGATATAAATATCTAGTGCTCAACAGGGATTCTGGTTATTTTGTAAAACACCATACAGACTGCAAACAAAAATATACTGAAGATACCATCAACAAAATGTTAGAGTTTTTGATAGACAACATATTTGTTGTGTTTGGCAATATTATCTTTCAACAAACAATCGGTATACCAATGGGCACAAACTGTGCACCTTTACTTGCTGATTTGTTTCTTTATTCATATGAATCAGAATTTTTACAGAACCTTGTCAAATCTGGAAAAAAGACTGTCGCTAAATCATTCAACTACACATACAGATATATAGATGACGTTCTTTCTCTAAATAATCTCAAATTTGGAGAATATGTGAATGTCATCTATCCAAGTGAGCTTGAAATAAAAGACACCACAGATTCTCCATGTTCTGCTTCATATTTGGACTTATACCTCAATTATGACACCCATGAAAGGTTACATCTGAAGCTATACGACAAACGTGATGACTTCAATTTTTCTATTGTCAACTTTCTGTTTCTTTGCAGTAATATCCCTGCTTCTCCTGCGTATGGTGTATATGTTTCACAGTTAATACGGTACGGTAGAGCTTGTTCCCACTATGGGAACTTTCTGCAACGAAGCAAATTACTTACAATTAAATTGTTGACACAAGGATATTGCAAGCCTAGGCTAATCAGGGCCCTTAAAAAGTTTTATGGCCGTCATCACAATATTGTTGATAAGTATGTAGTCACTGTATCCCAACTTATACTGGATATATTGTACTTACCATAGTTCTTTGTTCCTTTCATTCTCAAAATTGACTTGCACGTGACGGGTGTAGCTAGCTAAACAGGAGGTGCTTACCCTTCCGGAGCACCCGGCCTCACTTCCTTGATGGAAGTTCACGTGTATTACCTATTTTGCCAGTTTGCAAAGTTTTTACTTTGGTTTTTGGATTGTGATATGGACAAGGACTGGTATGTTTGTTTTATTTATTGTAGGAGTAGGAAATTTGAGGTTGCCTTATTTGAAACTTTTCATGTAGAAAAATACAAATATGATATTAGAACTTTCACTTCACAAATGTTTTTTTATGCAATACGAGAGATTTTATTCCCAGTCAGATAAAGTTTACACTGAATTGGCAAAAGTGGAGTGATGTAAGTATTCTGCAATTCGTCAATTCCCGTCGTTGTATCCAAATCAAAGTAATCTATGAACACTCTCTTATCACAACTATATTCACGTTCTATCTCCTTTGCTTGCACAATCAGAACAAGATCTGTTTCCGATTCATCAGAAACAGCCAATATCTTGCAATCATCCAGCTAAGAATTATTGCTCACTTCTTCTATGTTCGCAAGGGTACTGTAGAGATGATGTTGGCACCATGATACTGAGAATATTTAACAATGCCATCTTTTATTTTGAAGCTACAACAACATTTAATGTTTTGTTCAGTCTGTTGATCCGACAATGAAACTTTGACATCACCAGATATGTCAATCAGAGTCAGCTCCTTTACTTTAGTATCCCTAGTGCCGATCTGTACGTCTTTGACGGCTTCCTGAAACATTGAATTATTTATACAGAAGTTTAGGTAACATATCTTGGATTATATTTTATAACTCTATAACTGAAGTTAAACCCGTGTAGTTTAGTTATCCTCATTCTGACCCCCTACATATACTATACAAGGTAGTAGACGGTTTTGAGAAGATGTTTCGTTATCCATTAAAAAATAAAAACATGCATACTTAGATTACAACATGATTGTGTTAATAGGTAAACAAATCATATAACCTGTCAGGAAAAATAAGGATGAAAGACCTCTTTATCAACACTGACTACTGTTACAGACCCTTCCCCGATCATTGGTGTGTATCTATACATCAAAGACCATATGCTTTTTACAAAACCTCATTAAATGATCTGAAGACCACATGCGTTTCAGTGCAAATTACAGGTCTCAAATTCAGAAGACTGACCATCATTGGCGGTCCCTTATGTAAACCTAGTTAACAGGGCTTAAGGTTTCAGTCGAGAATTTTTCACTTATTTCGAGATGTGTATGCAGGTGAAGTGCAAGTAAATTTTACGTGTGTATTTCTGATCTGCTTTTCCAAGACCACACTGATGGTGAGTTTTATAGTGCTAGTTCATCTGCAGCTGAGAGCAATATTTCCTCACATTTCATTTCAAATGGAACTGTGATTGGCTCACATTTAAAAAAATGGATATAGTAAATTTTATAAATTGTTAAGTTTACAGGTACAAAACACTGAACTGCAACAGTAGTGTGGAAAATATAATTATCAAACTTTACCTGAATTTCTTAATAAGGAATATTATCTTGATTAATAAAATAATTTACAAACGGGCAATCAAGTTATGGCAATGTAACCAAATTTTTAACAGACCACAGAGCAACAGCATATATTTTGCAGCAGTAAAAAAATAACCAGCACTACCTGATTGTAAAATTTCATGGCAGATTATCTGGTAATAATGTACAACTAATACAAATTTTGTCTTCATATCATATATTTTATAAAAGTTACACAGTAAAACGTCACTTTTTGTGAGACCTTGACCTTGAAACTGATCAGAATCGCCCTGGCAAAAAATCTGACATAAGGCCAACAATCAACCTGAAAAAAGTAAATAAGTTCTCTTTTGGTAACGTCAGTTCACTCAGTTGAGCATGTTTTAAAGAGACCAATCAGGGCATATGTTGGTCACCAGGAAAATGTGCAGTTGGGCTACAAGATATAGTAATAATGCATAATTTTCAGTTAACCAAAGTAGGCCAAAGAAATGTCTAGAAAAGACAAGATCCTCTAGAAAGAAGTTTTGGAATCGAGACCATATGCTCAAGAAATGTAAGCATAATCTGCTTCCCATACAACTGAAATCTTGGTACTCCTGCAAAAATTGCATGGAAAGAATGTTGATCTTCTAAAGGCCTATTCAATTTCAGTTTTTAAAACTGCTTTATTTTAGTACAGTGTTTTGTTTTACTAGTTTTTTGTCAAATTAGATACATTATGTGTGTTGAGAAAGGAGATATTCATCAATTTCAAAAGCACCTGATCTCCACTTTATGTTTTTTTATTTTTTGGGTGGGGGAGGGGGGTTGATTCATGTTTTCCTTTGTTAGCATACATTATACATTTCATTTACTTCATAGAGTATTATAACTGATTTGCAATTTTGTAGTAACTTAGATTAGCTGACAGTTAATTATTTTTTAGGTCTAGCGAGTTCAAACTTTGCAATATGATATAATGGGAAAGTTTTTGTTTATCAGTTAAATTAGGCATGTGTTGCTGATGTGGATCATACTTAAGTAAGCTAGCTATATAAAATCATTTTATGTATGTAACAAATTTTAAGATATGTGTACATGTAACAGTGTAATCTTCATGAACATTCTTAATACACAAATCTAAATTATTTAAACAAGAATTGCAAAGCAACAAATTTAAAAATTCTAAATTGTAAATTTTCAAAAAAATTGTCAGAAAATTTAATTTGTTTTTAAATAATAAATTCTAAAAGATGAATGGAAGTTTATGAAATTGTTTGAAGACAAAGCAGCAAATATCATAATGAAAACAGCAACTAAAGAAAATTTTCAGAAAATAAAATAGTAATTTGTTTGATTATATTCAAAACCGATATTGTTAACAATCAACTTTTTGGGAGACATTACTCACAACAGCAGGAAGCAAATCTGAACCATATTTTACTAATACGTCCAAATTTTTGTACGTTGGAAAACAAATAAATGTCAGTAAAATTGTAATTATGTTGACAAATGCAACGAAACTATTTTTTTATCTCATTGATTTATTTTTTTTTCAAATAAGGCGATTAAAACAATGCTGTGATATGTAGGGTAATAAAAATCTCATTCAAAGTTTCAAATGACATTGTTACAGTTTATCTCAAAAGGACTCATGTAAACTATATCCATTGGGTCAGTAAAAGCAGATCTTATACTTGCATATTCAATCACAGCAAAGAAATTTGCTCTTTCATGAACAGTGAAACAAATGTACCCACTGTTCATGCTTATATAGGTGTCTGCAAATGGTGGAGAAAACCAGAGTACCCCAAGACAACTATCAACCTTCAGCAGTTATATATAAATCTTAATCTATAAAAAACTTTGTTTAGTTTCATCATTGACTGATAGGCAATCAGTCCTGAAGCGTATCCGTGTTTACTAGTACAATCTCCAGATGCTTGTATGACCTCCGCAGATAGGAGAGTTCTGTTTTTGGGCGCCATGGACAAAATGGTCATGACTGTAGCATGTGTTTGGTAAGTTGTGTTATACTTGATGTCTAGAGGACTTAACACTGGTAGCACAGCGTGAGAAAAATGGCTAACAACTTCAAGAACCCACCAGCATATGATCAGAGGTCAATGAGTTATGAAACATGGAAAAACGAAGTTCAAGTGCGGCAGTTGGTCACCGAGTTAAAAAAAGGAAAAACGAGCTCTTGTAGTTTCCCTTTCACTATCAGGAAATGCCAGACAATTGGCAATGGAAACAACAGCCGCTGATCTAGGATCAAAGATGGCATGACCAAATTATTTGCACAGTTAGATAAAGTGTTTCTCCGTGATGATAAGGATAGGGCATATAGGGATTTTGATACTTTCCGTAGAGCAGATAATATGTCTATGACTGATTATATTCTTGAGTTTGACAAAAGATACAAGTCAAAAAAATATGAAATGACACTCCCTGAGGCTGTTTTGGCATTCAAACTTTTAGACAATACAGTACTGTCACCACAAGATAAACAAATTGCTTTAACTGCATCCATTAACTTTAAATACACAACTATGAAGTCAGCCTTGCAGCGTATATTTGGGGAAAGAGCTTGTGCAAGTAAAACAGGTAATAATTTTTCGAGCATTTTTGTGAAACAAGAAAAAGTTTTTTACACTCAGCAAAAGAAAAGCTGAGGTAAACAATCAGGCACTAATCCTCTTAACAAATTTGGGAAAAGGACAAAATGTGCAATTTGTCCAAGTGTATACCATTGGGCAAAAGATTGTCCTGAGAAAAAGGCTTCTGTAAATATGACAGTGTTGTAGAAACTGAAAAATTGTAATTTGACACTTTTCAAAAAAGAACAACCCTCTGCAAATAATTTTTTGTACTGGAATCTTCAGGATCAGCAATAATAGACACAGCTTGTACTCGGACTGTATGTGGTGAAAAATGGTTCAAGCAATTTATGGAGCAAACAAGTAAGAAGAATATGCTTACATTTGAGAGTAATCGTGCATTTAAATTTGGAGATGGAAAAGAAGTACATTCCATCAAAAGAGCTACAATACCAGCTGTCATCGGAAACACACACTGCAAGATAGACACAGAAATTGTGAAAGCCGACATACCACTTTTATTAAGAAAGTCGTCACTTAAGAAAGCAGGAACAATTCTGGATTTAAAAAAAATGACAAAGCCCATATGTTTAATCAACCAGTTGATTTGGATCTTACATCTAGCGGATATTATTGTGTGAATATTTTAGATAAGAACACACTTACAGAATCAACGTATGAAGACGAAGAAGAAGTGCTGCAGATTACTGAAAACATGAGTCCAGACCAAAAGAGAAAAATTCTAAGTAAACTCCATAAACAGTTTGGACATGCAAACTACAACCGTCTATCTCAGTTATTAAAGAGTGCTGGAACAACGGATATTGAGACTCTTAATTTGCTGGACTTGGTTATTCAAAACTGTGAAATTTGTGTCATTAACAAAAAGGAACAGCCTAGACCAGTAGTAGGACTTTCCTTGGCCACAGACTTCAATGAGACAGTAGCTGTAGATCTACATGAACTGGAACATAATGTATGGTACTTACACATCATCGATGAGTTCACCCGTTTTAGTGCAGGGAGTATCATGAGATCAAAAAGGCCATCAGAATTTGTTAAAAATTTTTGGAGTATTGGATTGCAGTGTACGGCGCACCAAAATGTCTATACAGTGGTAATGGAGGTGAATTTAATAATTCTGAAGTGCGTGACATGGCAGAAAATTTCAACATTGAAGTAAAAACCACAGCAGCCTATAGTCCATGGAGTAATGGTTTACTTGAGAGACATAATCATAACATTGACTGAAATCTTACTCAAAGTGAAATCGGACAATAACTGTGACTGGGATACAGCACTCATTTGGGCACTTATGGCAAAAAATGCCTTAAACAATGTGCATGGATATAGCCCATACCAGTTGGTATTTGGACGTAATCCGAATCTTCCAAATGTTTTGAAAGACAAACTTCCAGCATTAGAGAGAACAACTACTAGTGCTCTAGTAGGAAAACACTATTGAAGCATTGCATTCTGCCAGGACTGCATTTACAAAGAGTGAATGTTCTGAGAAAATACGTAGAGCTTTGAGAAGACAAACACGGCAGAGTGGTTTTCAGTATCAGAATGGAGATAAAGTTTATTACAAACGGCCAGTTTGCAAAGAATGGAAAGGTCCTGGTGCTGTCATTGGACAAGATGGAGCAGTAGACTTTGTTCGGCATGGGGGCATATGTATTCGTGTTCATCAATGTAGATTAACAAGAGTAACAACACGGATGGAAGGGGGAGAAAAAATAAGAAATGAAAGGAAGACACAGCAGATGCAGTACTGAATAATACATCTAAAGATGGGAATGATAGACATGAAGAGGATGAAAGTGAAAACGAGATTGAAATTGGTGATGGCACTGAGCGATTAACTGACGATGGAGTCGAGCAATTGGAGAAGAAATGAAATGTGAAAGTAGGACATGTAATGAAGTATAAAGACATTCAGACAGGTGCAGATTGTGTAGCAAATGTGACAGGACCTGCAGGGAAAACACGGGTAAGAATAAAAACTGGTATAATCTACAGTACATAGCACCAGACTCGCTCAAAGATGTGGAAATTTCTGTAGATTTAAGTCAGGTCCAAGATTTAGAAATATTAGTAGATTGCTCAGAGAGAAACATTACTGAAGCAAATGTTATGATTCTAGATGACATCTCTGCATTTAATGAAGCTAAATTCAAAGACGATATACCAAAAGATTCCCCTACATGTGGATCAGATTCTCTTAGTGTTGTACTGGCTGTTATATAGCACAAAAAATGGAATGTACACACGATGGATATTAAAACAGCATTTCTTCAAGGCTCAGAAATAAAACGTGATCTATACATCAAACCACCCATTGAGGCACATTGTAAAGGAGTAGTATGGAAACTTCGCAAATGTGTATATGGACTGTCTGACGCATCTCTTAGCTGGTACAATGAAGTTATAGAAGTCTTAGAACAGTCTGGTGTTCATGTTTCACAGATGGACCCTGTAGTTTTTTTCTGGAATATGCTGAATTTGAAAATAAAATGGTAAATAAAATAAGATCTACTTTTTGTGTTGGAAAAGATGGAGGAGAAAATGGATCATTTCAGTATGTTTGGATAGAAGTTTTATAATTTACTGAGAATATTTTTTTTTTTTTTTTTTTTTTTTTTTTTTTTTTTTTTAATATTTATTTTATTTTATTTTGGCATAAATACAATAGCACATATTTATATACACAAATAATTTCAATACAAAATGCATCGACATAATATAAAACATTCAATGTTTAAACACATGTTTACAATACCAACAAAAAAAAAACAAACAAAAATCTCCTTACATGTATATATATATATATATATATATATATATATATATATATATATATATATATATATATATATGTATCGGATATTTAAATTCATATCTATATCCCTGTATGTATGTTCATATCAATCTTTGATAGAACGTTTGCCAATATTTTTTAAAAAAATGTAAAAATTTCCTTTCTTTTCTAGTATTATTTTTTCAATTAATAGATTATCTTTTAGAAATATTTCAAATACATTGAAATTTAATTTTTTATTGTTCATTTTTGAAGAATATATATATTCTCTTGCAATAAGCAAGATAAAATTAATAGGTTTGTATGCCATAGAAAAGTTTGCAATGCCAAAAATAGCTTTCTCTGAGCTTAATTCTATAGCTTCAGTAAAGCTCAAATTTAAGAAATCTTCTAATTTTTCTAAAAACTCTTGTACGTATATACAGTCGTAGAATAAATGTAACACTGTCTCTGATTCACATTGACAGAAAACACATTTATCAGATTCTTTTATATTGATTTTTTTAAGAAAATAGTTAACTCCAATTATTTTATTTTGAATTCGGAATTGCATCCATTGTAGTCTTTTATTTTTTGTTGTTAAAAACGGTAGGATATTGAACTTTTTCCACTTTGTTTCGGGTAGACTGAAGTGTTTTGACCATTTGGAATTTTGATTTTCAATATTATCAATTTCAGACATTAAAACTCTATATATATCTCTTGCCCCTTTATTTGATTTCAAAATTGTTTTAAGTTGATATGGAATGAATGGTCGTTGAATAACTTTTTTGCATTGTGTAATACCCTGTTTATATAAAAAAGATTTAATAGAGTGAATCACACCGTTAAATTCTAAAAAATTAGAATTGATATCATATATATTTTTAAAATCAGTAAATTCTAAGAAATTTCCATTTTTATCAATTAAATCATTAACAAAATAAACTTGTTTTTTCGCCCAGTGTTTTAAATATACAGGTTTTCCTCCAAAAAGGAAATAGCAGTTGTTCCAAATACACATTTGTTGTACTTCTTCCCATGATTTTGTTTTTTGTTTTTTATTTAGGTTACTAAATGCTATGAATACTTCATTCCAGAACCTATTTTGATTGATAGTTTTGTCATGGTAATTTGATGCACCACATGAAATTCTATGTATATCGTACCCAAGAGATGTAAACAATTTTTAAAATTTTGAGTTTTGTTTAAGTACTCGCCTGATCCACGTTATTTTCAGAGACATGATAAAATTGCTTAAATCAACCATTTTTAGCCCTCCTTTAGTGTAATTCTGTACAAGTATATCCCGTTTTATTTTATCGCCTTTCCCATCCCATATAAACTTATATATTTCTTTATTGAGGTCTTTTATAAACATATCAGAAGGGTTTGGTAAAGTGATAAATAAATGATTCAATTTTGAAACAACTAACGACTTAATAATTACAATCTTACCGATGGGTGTCAAAAATCTAGTTGACCAAATATTTAAGATTTTTTTCAATTCAGTTAATTTTTCTAGATAATTCATTTTGCAAATTTCTTCTAAATCCACTGAAAATTGTACACCTAGCAAAGTAAATTTATGGTCAAAACGAATTTTCAGCCTGTGGTTAAAGGTTTCCCCACAATATTTCTTGTGTCCAATCCAAATGCATTTGCATTTTGAAAGATTTATATTTAAACCTGAATAATTGGCAAATGTTTCTAGTAGCTTAAGTGATGAATTTAAAGATTCAAAAGTACCGTCAAGGATAAGGGTTGTATCATCTGCAAATTGAGAGTGTTTATGTTCTTCACCATTTATAATAATACCTTTTATATCTTGATCATTTTGTATCATGATAGACAATATTTCTGCGCATAAAAGAAACAGATAACTAGAAATGGGGTCCCCCTGTCTAACTCCTCTTTGTATTGGAAAGTAATCTGACAAAATATTATTTTGAACAATACACGAATTTATATTTTTATAAAAAACAGATATCCATTTCATAAAAGATTCGCCAAAGTTAAAGAAGTTGAGTACTTTAAACATAAATTCCCATGAAACCGTATCATATGCTTTTTGAAAATCAATAAGAAATAACATTCCTGGTATATCATGTGCATCCGTATAATTTAATAAATCATATATAAGTCTTATATTCTCCCCAATATATCTGCCTTTAATAAACCCCGTTTGATTTTCAGATATTAATTTGTCAAGGACATTTTTCAATCTTTCTGCAATACATCCAGATGCTATTTTATAAACAACATTGAGTAATGAAATTGGTCTCCAATTCTGCAATTTTTCTCTATTTTTGTCCCCTTTTGGTATACAAGTAATGATTCCTAGTTTTTGAGTTGATGTGAATTCCCCTTTCCTATAACCTTCATTTAGTGACCTTACAATGAATACCCCAATGTCATTCCAAAAAAATTTAAAGAATTCTGCTGTAAATCCATCAGATCCAGGACTTTTATTGTTTTTCATATTTTTAAGTACATTTAAAGCTTCTTCAATTTTAATTTCACCCTCTAAAGAATTTTGTTCTTTTTTGTTTAGTTTGTTAATTTCGTAAGTAGAAAAAATCACTTTAGATCAACTTTATCAACTTTTTTATATGCGTAAAGGTCTTTGTAAAAAAGTTTTATTTCATTTAGTATTTCTTTTTGATCGGTTATTTCAGAGCCATTTTCTTTAACTAATTTTGTTATAGTTTTGTTCACATAGTTATGATTTTCCAAATTGCAAAAAAAATTACTTGGTTTTTCTCCTTCTTCAATAAACTGGACTCTAGACCGAATCATGTTACCTTGCATTTTTTCTTTTCTTAAATTTTCAAGTTCTAATTTCTTTATTTCAATATGTTCTAAACTATTTTCTGTTAATGTATCGGTTTGTTCTAAAGTTGTTATTTCTTTTATTAATTTATTTTCAAAAAGCTGTTTTTGTTTTTTAGCATAAGAAGCATATGAAATACTTTGTCCTCTAATTTCCATTAGCAATACTTCTAAGAATGATTGGTCTGATATCACAAATTGTATACTCTCATTTTGAATTTTATCTAGATTTTCAGGGTCATAAACTGGTATTGCATACTGTTTCTTGATTTTTAGAATCGTTTGTTTTATTTTTTCAACATATGCCTGAACACTTAAAAGTGAAGTGTTAAATTTCCACAACCCCCTACCTTTTACAAAATGGTTAAGTTTACATTGTAACATAACTATTGAATGATCAGATCTATACCCAGGTAGTATTTTAACATCTTTAACTTGAGGGAAAAAAGAGTGGCTTAACAGAAAAAAGTCTAATCTAGCTTGCTTAAAGGGATGTCGTTTTCTCCAAGTAAATCTTGTTCTATCAGCATACATTTCTCTAAAAGGATCAATGAGATCATATGAATCTTTCAATTGTAGAACCTTCTCCCTAGCCAGAGGATTGTTAACATGCAAATATCCAGACGTGTCTAATTGAGGATTTTGAACCAAGTTAAAATCACCACATATTATTTTTATTGAATGACCAGAATTTTCTAATATATTTGTTATTTTTTCATAAAAGATTGGTTGATCTTGGTTTGGTCCATATATGTTTATAATTGTGTATTTATTGTTACTGAGAATATTTTACTAAGACAAAAGATGTACCAAAATAATATTCAGTTTATTCCTGTTGAAAAAAAGTCGTTTATTAGATAAGGAAGCACCCGTTACAAAGGTAGAGCGAGACAATCTTCAAGCAAAAATAGGTCAGATACTATGGGTTGCTAGACAGAGTCGGCCGGATGTAGTGTTTGATGCCTCAAATCTTGCCTTATCATTAAATAAAGCAAAAGTCAAGACTCTTCAATATGCAAACAAGATCATCAAGAATATCAAGTCTGAATCAGTTATATTGAAGTTTCAAAATCAAGGACATGACAAAGATGTGAAACTAGTCATATTCAGTGGCTCTTCACTTGGTAATTTGCCTGATGGAGGTACTCAAGGTGGTCATTTTATTGCATTGTTTGGTGATACGGGACTTTTCTCTCCAATAACATGACAGTCCAAGAGGATAAGGAGAGTAGTGAGACGTACTTTGGATGAAGAAACTTTAGCGATGGCAGACGCTGTTCATAATGGGATATTTGTTGCATCGTTATATACAGAACTAATAACCGGTAAAGCTAAACCAACAAAACTACCAATCATCTATATAACTGATTGTCATTCCTTATCAGATGCCATCAAATCAACAAAAAAGTTACAGACAAACGTCGTCGAATGGAAGTTGGCAGCATCAGAGAACTTATTGAACAAGAACAAATAAAGGCAGTGAATTAGATTGATACAAAACATCAGCTAGCAGACTGTTTGACCAAGAATGGAGCCTCTTGTATTAATATGCTGAAAGCACTACAAAATGGTGTTTGATGGAACAAGTCTTTGGATAACTAACTCTGTACAACTGTGTAAATAGACTGTAAATATGTTAATGATTTTAACTGTTTGTTCCTTTAAAGAAGAGGGGGGGGTTTTGTTAAGTTTCATCATTGACTGATGGGCAATCAGGTTCTGAACCGTATCCGTTTTTTCTATTACAGTCTCCAGATGCTTGTACGACCTCCGCAGATTGGAGAGTTCTGTTTTTGGGCGCCATGGGCAATATGGTCATGACTGTAGCATGCTTTTGGTAAGTTGTGTTATACTTGATGTCTAGAGGACTTAAACTGTTTGGTCCCGACATGTACATAAGAATTGCCAATAAAAGGTTTAGTCATCAATTTTCATATACTCAGTGTCTGAAACATCACTAAAATAATTATCATCACTGTCCTCTTGCACTTCCCGAATAATGTCCATGATGCTCATGGCAGTATAATAATTAAAATGCCTGCTTTTAACATCAGGTCTTCTAGACACTCTATTTGTGGCACAACGTTTAATAAGAGATCAATGTTAAAAGAATGCATCACTTTTGAAGTGACAAAACTTGATAATGACTGGTTAGAATCAAATAAACCTTGTTTTAAACTGCAAAGCAATCGTCTCAAGTTCCTCATTCCTAAATCTGAGAGAATTATTCCAACATTTTTAGATTCCTCAAGTCTTCCATGTCATCATCACAAGCAAACAAAGTATGCTGCTCCTCACTACAACCATCACACTCGCACACTTTTGCACAATTGTCACAAAACCGACATTTTTGAGTTGGCTGAATATCTTTATCCACATTGTATATGTCACTGATGATGCTTCTCCTACAATCATCATTCACCATAAAGCTCAACAGTTTAGGTTCTATATTTCTTACTTGTCATTTAATATACATCAAAATATGATTCGAAAAGCAACCATCCGGACCATCCAGTGTCTGCAATGGATTTGCAGAAAACTATTGTTCTCGGATACAATGATCCTTGCACTTTATTTCCCTTGATCATCCATGAAAAAATCTAGCCCAGGTTATCCGATGAAGGGAAACACTTGACAGATGTTTTTTATTTTAGGTCTGTCGGGGCTGTCAATTATATCCACACAGTTCTCATAAATCATGCAGATTTTCTGTTTTTCTGTTTTATTTTTTTCCGATTAGCTGCATTTGCAGTTGCAGTAAGTGCATAGTTAAGGGGCAAAAATTCACGTCATACAAAATCAAGCAAGTAGATGTTGGCGAAAAGAATAGACCATTACTTTGTCCGCAGATTAAGCATTTTGTCAGAAACTTGCATGGCCTTTGAGATTTACGAACCATAACTGTAACAGATCATTATCTGTAACAGTAATGGTACTTAAATATCCAATGTCATATGAGATTAATTTTTTACTAAGTGGCTTTTCTACAAAATTTTGATAGAAATATTTAACATAATTCAATGTAGTGATACTAGCACTAAGGTCATTGCTAAATGAAAAATTGAAACCCATGAGCTTCCCCAGACCTCTCGTCATCAGTGTGTGAAACTAGTTTTAAGCATATCATAGACAATGGGTCCATAGACAATGAAGTCACCATAGACCTGACATGTGTTTCATAGACCAAGCAGTGAGCGCCACAACGGCCACGCTGGGGAGGGTGCCTAAACCCCCTGCAGGTGGAGGTTCAAGAAAAAATTTGAAATATAGAAAGCCTCAGAAGCAATTTCAGACCTCATTTCAGTAAAATTCTCAATAAGCAAGATGTGAAAAAACAAGATTTTTTTGTTTTTTTCCTGCAATTTGTCAACAAAAAGTTAACAAGGTACAATCATTACATTGAATAATCATTATATTGCATAATTTGGTTTTCATTTTCAAAATATTCTTGCTCTAAGTCTGAATAGTATCCCTCATCTTTTTCATTATTATTGATAGGATTAGCTATTTCAGTTCTGTCATCCTGGCCCAAGTCCCCTTCCATTTTATTTGTTTCACATTTATGTTCCTCCATCTTATCCATCTTTATTTTCTAGTTTTCTCTATTGTTTTTAATTGCAGTCTGTGTCCTGTTATCCTCTGTCTTCTCCAAATCTACAACTTCTAGTTCTTGTCCTTCTTGTACCTCTCCCTCAGGCTGTTCTGTTCCCGTTTTCCTTTTTCTTTGGAACTTTGGTCTCCTTGGTTGCCCAGATGGTGTTACCTAATGTACAAATGTCATGTGTTTAAGTTAAGTATTTAGAACAAATACATTTTCAAATTATTATCATTTTTAACAATTGAATTTTACTTTAAATAAGTGAATTGTATATTGTTGAACTTTAAATTTTGAATTTAGTACCGGTCTGTATCCAAGCTTGATTTGGTTAAAATACTTAGTCAGAAAAAAATCAAAGGTTATTTATGCAGTCATGTAAGGCTTGTCAGTTCAGGATGATGTTGAAAACCTTAGAGAAACTGGAAAACTTTCTCACGATGGTCATAAACATAAATACGTCAAAACAGGGAGGTTCTGAAAAATGGATTCAGCAGAGCAATTACAAATGAACAATGTTCAAATCAAAAGCTTTGCATCTCTGGTGTTATTGGAGATGTTCATCTAGTCAGTCAAAGAAAAGGAAATTATTACTTACCAACCAGTTGGAAATAGCCTCCTTTGGATCAAATGTAACTTCAGGGGTCTCGGATTTTATCACCATGATCTCACTTAGAGCTTCAGTGGATAATCTTCCTCTTCTATCTGAAAGCAGACGTGGTAAACTTAATTGCATATTTAGTTTTAAATAATAAACCATACAATTTTCAAAGTTTACAGTACAAAATTGAAAAAAAAGTATTTCAAGTTTCAGAATAAAATTTCTTTTTGTTTTTATTTCAGTGCTGTGAATTTCAACAAAGTACCATTTATATAAAATGAACAAATGCTGCTGTCTAGAACTTATGAAATGACACTTTACAAATATATAAAACAAATACCAGTTAAATTTTGATGTACCAGATGTGCACATTTCAGAAATTCATTCCTCATCAGTGACACTAAGACCGAAAAAATTTATACATAAAGAATATAAGCCAAACAGTTGAAATAATATATCTAAAGTTTCAAATTTATATAAATCCAAATCCAGCAAAGGAATGCTGTGCATGAGGGAACAAACCTTAGTTTTAAAGTAATTTCACATTTTAGACGACTGAAAATTTTGCTAAATGGTACATTTTCTGACAGCACAAAGTACTGTCTACTGAGTTATGGATACCCTCGGGGAGTTTTACTCCACTAGCAGCGGTACAAAATAAGACATCAAAATCTTAGAAAAGTTTCAGATGTAGCCCTGGATGATGACCAAATGAACACAACCAAACTTGGTTGTAGTGTTAACATACATCTCTCCACTATGATTTTATACTGCATACGTACCACTTTTAATAAGCTTCATATGTGAAAATGATCTTTCATTGATTACTGATGTAGGCGGAAGGCTGAGGATTAGGTCAATGAGGCTAAGGATTGTGAATATCCCCTGGTCTTGTGTAATCACATTTACCTCTGTCCAACTCAGATCATTTACATTGTCTCCATATCTGGAAAAATAATATTGCATAATCAAATTTTTACTCAAATATTATACATAATGGTACATAATACAGCAGACCTACAGACTAGATAAAATATTTGAAAACCATGAAAAAGGAGGTCGTGATAAATTGAATCATCTGATCCAAGCCCAAAATTTATAAAAAAACCCATTTAATCAGTGGCAGGTTTTGTTGGAGATGTTCATCTAGCCCGTTTTGACAAATTGCGGCAAAGTCTTCAATGTCAGGACAATACAACCACTGGTCTAAGGTCTTATTTTTCATTTGTATGTGCTTGGTCTTGTGTTCCTTTTCCTTCTTCTTGTGTGCTTTGGTTTGCTTTTTGTTTCCAAGAAAGTTTCCTGAATAATATTATACCACCAATTAAGATTTTTTTTTAAAATTCTAGTGGATGTAATTTTAATGTACATTAAGGGTTACACTGAAATTACTTTGCAAATGTATATTCCTAGATTTCTACAAAAATGCTAATCCATAAATTTCAAATCATTTGGATATAAATATTTTACTCCTCATACTTGCCTTTGGTATAGAATACTTTTCAAACTTCTCCATTCACTTTGCACACTCTTCTCGTCTGGAAATCTACTGGTAAAATGGTTTGTCAACATCTGAACTACGTCAAAACCAAAATCTGAGAAGCAAAGAAATTTTTATTTTGAAATGTTGATTATCTAGTGGCTATTTGCGGTCTCATTTTTAATGAAAAAATAACAATACAAAACAATACAACAGTTGTCAATAATTGAGTAAAACTTCAACTTCTTTAAAAACCTGACAAAGATAAAGAAAAAAACCCTAAAATTATCACATGCATCGGAAAGCTGGGAAAAGAACCTCGAACATAAAACTAAAACAATCTAAAAATAACAAGTCACATAACATCAAAATTTAACTAGTATTTGTATTATATAATAACAAAATAACAAAACACAAAGTTTCTCAAAACAGAAATTTTGTTGGAAATCACCATGAATTTTATCTTTTTCTTTTGCAGGTGGCCAAATACGAAAGTTTGCAATCTGTGTAGCTTTGAGTAACACATGATCTGTTGAGAACCTATTTTCCAGACTTCCAACAATGGCCTTCACAAATTCTGCCCTGTATGCAAGCTTTGGAGATTGTCCTTTTAGTTTTCTTCCTTTATACATCCCTGTCTCACACAAATCTTTAAGCTGAGTGCTGTTGCTGAATGAAGAAAGCAAAATTTTACACTTAGGCTTGAGAAAATATAACAGTGCAAGCTACATACTTGTTCTTTCCATCATCAAAGGAAATAATACATAAGCACTTTTAAAATGTGTGTACCAAGTGGAATGGCGGTGAACTCCATTCTGCAGAACGTTATCAATAAATATTATACAGAACTTTCAGACTATATACTCACTCATTTCCATACGTTTGTATATTGTCTTTTGTTGATTCCAGCATTAAGTAAGCATCTGCCAGTGTTGTGTCATCACGTTGCAGAAATAGTGAAAGGTTGTTCAGAGGGCCAAGGAGCTCCTACAATATTTAACAGGCATAGCTATTACTCTTCTATCAAATCTGTAGATTTATTTGAGGATCATATCAATTAATATACTTCATTTCAAATGTTTCTTTAGTTTTACACAAAATACAATTTACAAGTAAATGCAACAATTCATAACTAACAATTGAAATTAAAATCTTGAGTACAAAATTCCACAAGAATTGAGCACTGGAAGTGAAACATTTGAAAAAATTCTTTCATTATTAACTTATGGGAGCTGTTCACTGATTCCTAGGTCACTAGAAAAAGCTAATGTGTGTGCGTGTTTGTATGTGTGTGCATGTGTTTGTATGCTTGCATGTGTGTGCACCGAGTGAACATTTATGTTTTCATATCCAGTTTGTTAGAAGGCCTTTGCACTAAATAATTTGAATAAAAATGTAGGTTTTGATTAAAGAATTAATGAGAATAGACATGAAATACTGTGACATGTGTCTTGTATGTAAGTGCTAACTTGCATCATGCAAGTAAGTATTTATATGTGATATTGAACTACAGTGCAATGCCAAACATTTTATTATGAACTTACTTTTAGCACCATTAGATAAGTTTTTATGTTCATATCTTGAGCCATATTGCTGAGCCCTTCATCCTTTGGATTGCCATGAGACGCATTATCCAGTTGCATTACAATGGCTTGGTATCTCCGGAAGAATGCATTTATAGCAGCTATTGTGTGCGGTACCCATCTCGAGTCACCTACTCTCATAGGGAGTACACAAGGAAGTTTGCATATTTTGAATGTTCTAACCAACTGCTTTTTCTGTTTTGAACTTTTCTTGTAAAGGTAATACAAACTAAGAGGTAAAGTCATGGCTCTATCATATAACTTATTGCTAACTTGTTTAACTGCACTTTTAACTGCTAGTTCCATCCTGTGAGCCAAGCAATGTGTAGTAACTATTTCTGGATGCGATTTTTTAGCAGTGCTGTACCCCTTCTTGATTCCAAACATATTTGATGCTCCATCTGATGTAATCCCTACAAGTTTGGCCATATCTATTTCATCATCTCTAAGTGCCTCCACAATAGCAGCATGTATATCCTCAGATGTCGTTGATTCTGGTGAAACAAATTTGAGGAAACGCTGTTGCCGTACTCCTTTCAGTGCAGAATGTAAGTATATAGACTCTTGTTCATCACCAGCTACATCCATAGCCCCATCAATTGTAATTGAGAAGTAAAGTGATTTAGACAGAAACGACTTGTTTTTCTCAGTTTCAACATTTGCAATATGTTTCACGAATAATCTAGCGGACTTGTCATTTTTGTAGGTAACCCCGGTGTCTAGACCCTTGGCCTCATCAAGGTTACACAGCCAAATAAAATCCTTAAAGGATTTGTCGTGCTTTGCAATTGCGTGGGCATTGCGAAATCTTAAAGACACTTTATCATACTCCGCTTTGTTCAACTGGCGAAGTGCCTTCCCTGCCTCAGACTGTCTAACATTGGTTTTATTTTTTTTTTCAGCTTTCAATGCGTCCTTGTGCATTTGTGTTATTTCATGACTTTTAACACTGTCTATTTTAAAATTTGACGTGACATTCACCCAAATTTTTGCTAGTTCTTTTAATTCTTTGCCACCCCAAAACTCTTTGCAGTAGGTGCAAAACATTTTCTCTTCAAAACATAGCCATTCCCGACCAACCTTCCAGTGTGATTTAAATTCCCTGCGGCGCTTTTCCTTTTCGTACTGTTTTGTCTTTTCCTTTTTTCTCCGATTCAGATGATTGTAGAGCCTGCTTCCTTTTTAAATCGGGCTTTGCCCTTTCAAAAAATTTTAATAAACTGAATGCCGACGACGGCGGTTCGGCCATGTTGTAGAATTAAAGGGTGGTACTAATTTGTGTTTCCCAGCGAGAAATTGTGTCGTCCAAGTTGCAACCTTTTTTTGACTTCGTCCTGCCAGTTTCGCAGAGCACCAAAGTTTATGAAATTTTGAATGTACACCAGAAATCATAAAAAAATACGAATATACTTTAGTTTTTTAAAAATGGTACAATATTTTTCTGATTGATGATTTCATGGACCAAACTTGGACAACACCTTTTCTTGCTGGACGACACAATTTAGTATCGCCCAGAACTAAATCATGTAAATGTTTGTTCGATTGTTCTCGGCTCACTTATTTACTGCAAGCGTATACGTAACTACGATTAGTTATAACGTTTGTTTATGTTTTGAATCGATGTAGCATAAGTCATAAAGTAGAGAGAGAAATATACCTTTATCCTTTTAATATATAATACAGTCTTAGTATTTGTCATAGACTATCGGTCTTCTTCATTTTTGAATAATCTAGACGGACAGTATTTGTCATAGACTCGGGCCATCGGTCCATGGCTAATTTCGCACACTGCGTCATAAGTTAGTACCTCTATCATTTGAAAAAGTACCTCATGTCCTAAATCTTTTTGAAAGTTCGGGGGGAGGGGGGTATTTGAAACAAAATGAGTGAGAGTGTGCACAATTGGATTATAAAATGTGAAAAATGGGAAAATCAGACAATTATGGGATGTTGGAAAAATTAGATCCTTCCTACCCCCTCTACTTTTTGAAGCGTATAATTTTAGGAGACCCAGTATCAATTACTCCGGGTTTTCCATTAAAATAAATTTATAATTACCACTAAAACAGTATGTGCCTCATCAACGACGAAGTATCCAAGTCTATTTTCTGACCACACCACGCCATTTTTCGTTGTTTAACAAATGTTCAGGGCTTTACAAAATAAACGAAATTTTACCGTGTTCAATATCAGAATCACTAGATTTATCTTTACCAATATAAGATGCAGAAAATCCGAGTCCATTTACTAGTTCTACTAGTTTTTTCATTAAACTGATCAAAGCAGTCGTTACAATAATTATTGGGTCTTTTTGTACACACAGTGATTTCCCACTTTCCGTCCTTGTTGATATAAAGATGTCATCCTGTTTTGCCACTGAATTAACTGCTGTTTTATGCTGACTAAGTTCATCAATACCATAAACATTAGCAATATCGCTGAAAAATTAATTTTCTCTTTCCGCCATTTTCATTTCTTTCACCTTTACTCTACTGCCGAGTCTCTGTTGTTATCGGCGATCTGATTGGCCATTCAAAGTCGAATGGTAAAAATTTGATTGGCTGGCTACTTTGTGTAAAATACTGAAAAGTATCGCTATATGGTACAGAGTACTATATCGCGTAGGTAACTAGCAGCAGATTTAGACTCTGGATTATACAGAATGGCGCATTGGTAAATCTATTTAAATGTCAATCGCAGTATTTGGAACTGACCTTGTTTAGGATGGGGCGAAATTAGGAAAAGATATGCAATAATGGATGAAATAAAAAAAAACCTTCGAAAAATGGCGAGAATAGGTACATTGGCAGTAATAATAAAACTCCTAGAATAAACTTGAACATTATCAATTACTTGACAATCAACACTTAATACAGGCCATACAGAGTTAGTACAGAGTCATAGACAAACACAAGGGACATGACAAATTTACCTGATGCCTTATTATTTCAAATATTCTAACTAAATTTAGCTAAATAACTTAATGATTAATTAATTTTACACACACACACACACACACACATATATATATATATATATATATATATATATATATATATATATATATAAGGCTGGGACGATTTATCGTGAATCGATTAATCACGGTTTTAAGATTTTCGATATACGTATCGATACAAAATTTCAGATATCGATACAAAACGATTCTAATGTAAATCCGGGTTTGCGGTCTTTTCCGTGTCCGGTTTGAATTTTAATCAACGCCTCATGGTTAAATATGGCGACCGAACAGTCGGAATGTAGAGACGATGTTGTTGAAATAACAACGCCGTTAAAAGTCAAGTCCGATGCGTGGATGCACTTTGGACATCCCGTTTACACGCGAGAAGGTCGTAAAATAACTGACAGGGACAAGGTTATCTGTAGACTTTGCAGATCTTCGAGTAGATACAATGGAAATACGACCAACATGAAAACCCACTTACTTCGTCACCATGCATCAGTTTACAAACCTCAGATATCAGAAAAAACGTCAGTCGTTAAAGTTGAACAGCAAGGTACAAGCTCGATTGATGAAAATACGGTGGCACCTCCAAAGAAGCCTGGTCAGATAAATATTAAGGACGCATTTGGATACAAATATCCATTTAATTCCCCACGTGCGAAAACACTTACCAGACAAATTGGCGTGTTCATTGCTGCAGATATGAGACCATTGTCACCTGTTGAGAATTCAGAGTTCAAGAAACTTTGTTTATTGCTTGACCCAAGATATAATGTCCCAAGCAGGAGGCATTTTTCTGATAAAGTAATACCAGGATTATATGAGGAAGTAAAGGAAAACACTGTAGCAGAATTGCAGCTAGCAAATTCTGTTGCACTCACTACTGATTCATGGACATCAAGAGCTTGTCAGAGCTATGTTACTATTACAGCACATTTTACTGATCAGTTATGGGCTATTCAAAGTTGTGTTTTACAGACTCGCACATTAGATGTATCTCATACAGGCGTGAACATTGGAAATGCTTTGAAAGTTGCCTTGATTGAAAGGAAACTTGATCATCACCATGACATAGCATTGGTAACTGACAATGCTTCGAACATGCAGATAGCAGCAGAGACTGCTGGTCTTTCACCACACATTGGCTGTTTCGCACATACTATGAACCTTGCATCACAAAAGGGTCTTAAAGTCAATTCAATGGCACGTTTACTTGGACGAATAAGAAAAATTGTTAATTTTTTTCACCGTTCGACTACAGCAACTGCAGTTCTTAAAGCAAAGCAGGAGTTGCTAAAAATTGAACAGCACAAGCTTGTTATTGATGTGTCAACACGTTGGAATAGTAGCTACGACATGATAGAGAGATTTTTGGAGCAACAGCCTGCATTTATTTCTGCATTATCTTCTCCAGAAGTTAAAGAAATGTGAAAGACATTGTAACACTAACCGAGGAAGACATTAATCTGGCAGAACAAGCAATGGATGTTTTGAAACCTTTAAAAACTGTAACTACAATCATGTGTGATGAAAAATGTCCAACTATTTCTATGATCATTCCCATAAAATATCGCATTATCGACAATTTGTGTGAAAATCCTGTTGATTCGAAGCTGACAAAGGAAGTAAAGCAGGTCATAAGAGATGACTTAAATAAGCGTTACTCTGATTCAGATGTAAGGGATTTCCTGTTACTTGCTGCAGCCTTAGATCCCAGATTTAAATCATTACCTATGTTGTCCTCTGAAGAAAGAGAATCTGTTTTCAGCAATGTAGAACTCCGTGCCATTTCCCAAAGGGACACAGTGCAAGTACGTGTATGTCAGATGTTTATTCTTATCATAAATTTGTTCAAGTCGCTTATAACTTATAACTTATCAGTGAAATTTTCTTGATGTGATGTTAAACACCATTCCAACTCCAACAACTCAAAATACATGTATACACAATGCACATACACTTGTAAAAGTTGACTCTGGTCAGTTGTCACATTTGACAGCTTTCAGTAGGCCTAGTTTCTGTTTCTTTCATTCATTACATTTTTAAATAAATATACTCAAGACTTGTTCATTTGATTAACTCAAGATCAGGTATAAATATATTTGCATTTGCCTTATTATATTGTAATGTTCACATTTCAAGATCAAGAATATGTTTGCAGTTATTTTATTATGTTTTGCACATGTATTTGTAATTTTGTACAACTATGTTTTTAGACCTTCATTCACAAATTTGGTTTTTATGTTTTATATTGTAGGTGAAATCTGAACCAGAGGTGGTACAAAATCCTGACTGTAACAGTGAGCCAGCTTTGCCATCATTACCTGTGGATTCTGATAAAGTAAACAATGACAAAAGCAACACTGAAGGTAATTCTACATTGTTTAATTTTAATTTCATTTTCTTAATAATTCTGATAGCTTTACATAATTATGGATTTATAGGAATAACTGCATTTTATTTGATAATTAACTTGATTAAAATTAATTTGCAATTTATGCATATCAGCCGAATACTAGAAGATCAAAATGAACCAATCAACCATACAGATGGTGTTGAGATCAGGTGTTCCTGACTCTGCCCAGTAGATTAAACAGTGAAATATTTGTTTATCTAAGGAATTTTTTATTTGAAATAAAAAAGGTACATGTACTTAATGAAATGAACATCACCCAACAAACTGGATGATAAGATTATATTGATTTTTTTTTTTCATTTTCAGAATTTTTTTATAGTCTTAAATTTGACATTTATTTTATTAGACCTTTTTCAGTTTTGTACTAAGAGTTTTAAGTTATTATTATAATTACAATTGCCATTGTATTCTTTGTTTCTGAGATTGTTTTTGAACTGCATGCCATACAATGACATACATGCAGGTATCTGCTTGATTTTCTTATGAATTTATTATACAAAGTTTTTTTATTTGACTTATTGTTGTAGGATTGAATGATGGTCCCACACCACCAAAGAAATCGGCTATAGAGGATTTGCTTGGTGATGTTTATGTTGTATGTGTACTCCTGGTAATCAGAAATCTGTATCTGACATAGTTGCATCAGAAGTGGCTGACTACAAGCAGGAGGATAATATTCCTTTGAGTAGCTGTCCATTGAAGTGGTGGAAGACAAATGCTGGAAAATATAAACATTTGTCAAATCTGGCTAAATGTATTCTTGGTATCCCAGGAACTTCGGTACTTAGTGAACGAGTTTTCAGTACAGCTGGTGATATTGTCACGTCCACAAGATCTTGTCTTGACCCCGAAACAGTAGCTCAGTTGGTTTTCTTGAAAAAGAATATGTAATTTTATCATTTTATTACTAATTGGATGAAACTTTTGACAGTTAATTACCATAATTTTAAGTTTTACCTTCTAGTTCTAGTCATTGACTTGTTGTGTTGCCACTTGCCAGAAGAGACAATTTTAACAGTTGATACATTTAAAGAGTTAAAATTTAATGTTCAGATTTGCCTGTTTGAACTTTCAAAATTTTTTTTAATTATTCAGAAGAATTGGACATCAATCTGTGAATTAAATGAAAAAAAAATAATGCAATTTTTCAATTTTCTGTTGTCTTTTATTAAGAAATTATACTCATGTCACTTTAGTTTTAGTATTGTGATACAAATCGTATCGCCCAATGTGTATCGAGGTACGCATCGTATCGTGTCATACCTGTATCGTCCCAGCCCTATATATATATATATACCTGTCGCATGATCAAAAAGTAAATTTCGACAAAATAAATATTTAAATATACAGCTTGATGCATAAAGTATTTTATATATCAGAATTATTTTCAATCAGTATGGATGTTTATCTTTATGAAGAATGTGTGTGTGTGTGTGTGTGTGTGTTGTTTGTGTGTGAGTGAAAGTTGTACAACTGTTTTTAATGAAGAACTCAATAAAGATTTATATATGACAAAATTCTAAAATAAGGGACAAAACGTCAGATAAGTTATATAATCAATTCGTCCGTCTTATCTGTATCGAGGGCGTTGTACAATCAAATCGTCCATTTGATCTGTACATCCAAGGGCGTTGTATAATCAATTTCGCAAATTCGAAAAAGTCAGATTATTAAGACTTGCCAACCTGCAAATACACAGTGGGGCGACCCCCACTGAAATTTGTGTGTGTGTGTGTGTGTGTGTGTCAACTTACATTTCCTTCAGATGTAAACAGACCTGAGATGTTCATGTTTTCAGTGTTGGTTCTTAAAATTGAATCTGTTAACTGTACCCTGCTGCAGGTCTGACAATACCAACTTTCCTCTGAATTTGATAACATATAGTCTGATATACTCATTTTTATGCATGTTTGATGGAACCAGTAATTGCATATCACACATCCCCAAGAGTTTTACTCAGCACAGGTGACTTTTAGTGGAGTTATCTCCCTTTACTTTTCACCTGTAGTGTCGGTAAAGATGTATAAACAACGTGTGTTCATCTACTCAAATCATAATTACCTGTTGATGTGATTATAGCTTATCTTGCATAATGAATATAGCATCGAGGTAAAATTTGGATAAAAAAGAATAGAATTCTTCTGACTGGTTTGTGCGGTTGTTCTCATTAGCTAAATGCTAATCATGCCAACAATAATTATGAAAAAGTGACTGTAGCTTATAAGAAATTTCAATATACTATTCAATATATTCCAAATAGTCAACAATGAAAAACAAATCAATCACAAATGATAAATATATTCATTTTATTCTTGATAATGCTAATACACAATTCTCATAAATATTTTATTTTGATTTTTCATTGTACAACATTTCAGATTGATAAAAATATATTTATATTAGCATTCTAAGTAATTTAGCAACTATTACATATCAAAGTTAATTTCAATGATGATATAAATCTCAAAAAAATAAATATTAAAAAGAACAAAAACAGTGATAAAAGGCATCTTTCAGTACTTTTACACATATAAAGCTACTATTAAGATTTGATGCAATCTAAATACACATTTTAAAAAATTACGCTAGATGTTTCTTGAGTAAAGAAAGAAGCTTATCTTTCTTTTTTAACCTCGTATTGATTCCCATTTCCTTTAATTTTGTTTTAATTTCATCAGTAGTCATTTCATCAACAGACATGTTTGAAATAGCTTGTATTTCACATTTATCTGCGAATTTTTCTGCCACATCCTGAGGCCCTGTGATGATCATCATTCCAATAATTCTTATTTCTTTTAGAATACTGGCGCTTTTCACGTTCACAACCTTCTCCCGCTAAAAATTCTGTACGTTTTCTGACCTTCAGGGCATCCATTGCGGAATCATATTTGTTTGTTTTTGACTGATGTATTTTTTTAATTTTGCATTTATTTTTTCAACACCCTGACCGCTAAAACGAATTAATTTGCCGAATTTATTTGCAAAAAGTGGTATATGATAAACAAGGCAATGCATGTAGGGTGTTATTTTGTTATATCCTTTACGAGATGCTCCAAGGTCAAGGTACGAACGAGCCCAGTCTCTACATCTCTCAAAAATCTGATTCACGGGTGTAAATTCATGAATTTCAGAAGGAAAAGATTTATATAAAGAAAAAAAATCTTGCCAAAGTTTTACGGTTTGATCATGGGTGTAATGATTAATAAGGAAAAACAATTTTGTTGGTAAATTTTGAAGTAATTTCTTATAGTCTGAACCTGACAAAGATATCCAATCAATTTCACCATTAGAAGATTTCGGCTGCCAAATATTGAATGCCACCCCACATTCTCTGATTTTTACTACGAGACTCTCCAGATAATTTGAATTTTGGCCTAATACTTTGTTTTTGTCATCTAAAGAAATTGAATCGTCAATTAAATTCTGGAGAAGTTTATCACAGATGCGCAATAAAAGATGCAGTTCATCTGGCACCACGTGATCAGGGTCTATCTTGATGAGAGGACTGGATTTAATACCATGTGTGTATTCAAAAATATTTTCTTTTATTTGTACCATTTCAGCGCTATGAAAAAAATCCCATGGTTTCGACAAATCTTCCCTGTCACATTTTTTCACTTTACACCATGGACATGAGTATGTACACAGACAATTGCCTAATCCTAACATGGTTTGTATAAACTTCATGTCCCCACCAAAAATACTTCAGTGGGATATGATTTACGATCAATTACAATTTCTTTCTTTTCTACCACATTATTGATTTGATGAAATACTGGTTTACATGAATCATACAACTGCTCGTAATTCTCTTTACATTTCACTATGCAAAATACCTGTTGATCTCTAGAGGATAAATTGTTTTCCTTATCGATAAAACAAAATGACATTACTACAAAGTTTGAAATTCTACTGACTTTTGAACCATCGCCAGATATTTTTATTTTTACACTTTCTGGCACTTCCTTAAATTTTGTTTTAATGCCTCTGACAATTTCGTCATAGAGACTGATATACGCCCCGGGTATATTGCCAGCAGTGCGCTCAAAATGAAAATAAGAATTGATGTCATTACGGCATTGGCTTATTAGGGTATGATCTAGGCAGTTCATCGTATAAAACTGAAAGTTTGTGATAGCCAGTATCACTTATACCAAAAGTATCCAAAATATACAACAACTCTTATTTTCTGTTTATCTCCAAATGGCAATTATGAATAAGTACATGCCCTTGTATCAAAAGATGAAAAATTATATTAACAGTACTACCAGAAAAACTTTGTAATTTCAGTGATTTTGGCAAAAGGCCATATGTTTCAGCAAACCACAATGCAGTCTCAGATTTCGATTTTAATTCTTTTAATTTGCGATTCCTATTGTGATCGCCGACTTCATCAAAAAATTTACCTGTATTTGGACCAATTTTGTGTTTTTCCAACGTTTTGGCATAATTGATTAACATAGAATTTTCTTTTTCTAAATGTACAACCTTAGCTGATAAATATTTACATAACTTCAAACTATTCAAGAGATCTGCACACAGGCACTTGTTTCACTCAGTAATGGGGACAAGAAAAATTGTCCATAATACTTATAAAATAAAACAAGGTAGCCAACTTTTTATCGTGGGATTTAGCACACGCTCACTTCAAACTGATATTTTTCCCATTTCGGCGGTAACAATTTTAACAAACCTGGTTTCGTTCAAAACACTTTTATCTTTTAAGTAATACACGTTTCACATTCTTTTGTAACCCCTAACCAAGATAAATTAATGCTTCTTTCGACTGATCCGTCGACCATGGTCTCATCGACACTTTACAATTTACTTACTTCCTGTTCCGCGGTTAATATTATTTTAAATAAGTAAAATACGTCGTCTAAAATTACAAGCACGAAATAATTTAAAAGATTATATTTTTACAATGAAGAAATAACATATCCAACTGAAATTTGAAAGTGTTTTCTATTATTTGTCTGTATTCGTGGGTTTACATGCTCACTATGATAACCCCAGAAGCCTTCCGAGTACACAAGCTAAAACCTGACATTTGGAGGGAAATTTTAAACTGGAAAAAAATATTGCAGAAATTGATTTCCAAAATGTGCGAGGGCAGAAATAATTTTCCAGTTACTTTTTGGTAAGTATAATTATAGGAAAACTGAATTTGTTAAGCAATCAATTATATTGACGTTTAGTAACATTTAAGGAAGGAAATACAATATAAACACTTGTGTCATCAGCATGCTCTCGTGTTACTTAGTTATTGGTCACAGGCTCTTGTTTCACTAATTAATGGGGGTAAAAATATCCATTTTCTTACCAAGTGACACAAGTGTGTTTGTATCTATCGAAAAACTCCATTTTATAGTAACTAGCACTCATTTTTATATTTAAATCACAGAAAAAAAATATATGTGTGTGATAAAATGGTATTATTGGTAAAAGCTAGCATGCAAAAACACCAGAAGGGGAAAGTGAATGGTGTTTGACATTGCATCAGCATTCAATTCATGATGATCAATCTTCTTATAATCCAAAAGGATGAATCTATACAAAAGATTATGTGGTGCAAGTATTTATGACCTGCTTTTTACCAGTGTGCACTGATGGTGACTTTAAAAGTGCTGTTCACTGACAAAAAATGCCAAAGATTAACACTGCATGCCACTGGGTCACACTATACTGAGACAGAGTCAACAACTATAAACAGAACCACAACAACAAAATAAAAAAAAGGAGGCAATAATACTATTGGTTAGAAAGTCATGACTGAAGATGTGCACTGAACATAACAAAATATATATAGTGGTGTGGTTTAACTAGTTGGGTTGAGTATTGGTATTTAATGCCCAAGTCATGATATTTCACTTATATCAAGACATTGCCGGCTAAAAACAAAGTTGCAGAAATTTTGCTTATGTGCACTGATGGCATTTTATACAGCAGGGTTATTTAGCATGCCAAGCCCACTGTGACATAAAACTGTAACTTTCATTTCATAAGGCCGAGTGTTTTGGGAAAGAACACTCACTACCCACTTGAAGTCTTGGGTCAAACCCAGCGAACATTTTACCATCCAATTTAGTTCCCACAGCAGTTAAACTAGTAGGGGGGGGGGGGGGTTACTAACTTTTAAATATGTGTGTTGTATAGTATGGCATTCCAACAAAGACAGATGGATAAATGGTGTTTTATGTAGCATCAGCAATCTTTCAGATATTAACACTATTTAACACAAAATGACACTGATTCAAACTAATGTTATTACATTGTTTATTTCGAAAATGAATTATCTATTGAAACATATAATGAAACAATAAAAAGTGACATATTTCCTTTTTACCTAATAAATGTATACTAGGTAGGGTAAGAGAAAACAAAGAATTTATTATCCCTGACCTGATGATAATACAAATGGCTTCCTTTAACTATTGAGCCTTTTCTTTCAGGTTATCAGAGCATCTAGCATATGATAATGGAAACACATCTCTTCAATGTATTTATGAAAAAGTGAAAGAAAACAGTATAATCCAAAACAAGGATCATGAACAAATAATTCTCAAACTTGTTGCACATTTAATAACTGTATTATTTAAAAATGTTAAAAAAAACAACAGTCTGCTGTCAAACCACAATGAAAAAGTTACAAAGTTACAAAAATATTTCTCTATTACCATCTGTATGTAACACAGAGATTCCATTTGAAGATGTGCACAAATTGTTACCTTCTAACTGGTTTATCTTTCACACAGACTCTATTTCAGTTACATTTGGTCATTTTTCTGAGGTTCAATTTAATTATGATCAACCATCAGCACTTTATTTAAAACTAACTGCTATGAATTTGGTGTCAGCGAAAATGGATCATGCCATTATAGATTTGAAAGATTATTATATTCCAGACACTATCAGATACACCAACTCATCAATTCCTGCTTTATTCCGATGTATGTCTCTTTTGCAACCATGTCAAGGCTATGAAATTCTGAAAAAAAATGAACATTCTTTAAGTGATAGTTCTAACTGTATTAAAGTTCAAATGCAATCAGGCAATACCATAAAATATATTCTGAAACACAAAGACTGTATTAGGTGTTTGAAACTGCAGGCAAAGTCTTCTACCACCTGTAAAAAATGTGCAGTATTTGTAAGAGATACAAAATACAAAATAAAAAAAAGCGTCTGGAAAGGAAAATGAAATACCAAAAACACTATCAAGAGATGAAATTTTAATAAAACTAAAAAGTTTAGCTCCTAATTTGCATGAAAACCAATTGTTACTCATGGAATCACAAATAGTAGCATCAAATACTAAAACTAAGAATGGTGTACGCTGGAACAAAGACATTATTTGCATGTCATTGAGTTTATATAATAGAAATCCTGCTGTTTACAGAGACCTGACATTAAATAAATGGCTTCATTTACCATCTGAACAACTGCTTAGAGTGTACAAACATGCTGTCCAACAAAAACCTGGAATAGTACAAGATATGATGCAGTGGATGTATAATGAGTCATTGAGACAAATTTCCATTCCTGAAGGTAAATATGGGGGATTATACTGGACGAGATGGCAATCCAGGAGGATCTTCAAATTGAACACACTAGTCAAAGTTCAGAATTGTATGGATTATCATTCACTGGAGGAGACCTTGGCAAAATGCAGGCATTAAACAGTGGGGAAATAGCTGACTGTAAATTAGCCAATCATGTTCAACAATATGTTTTTACTGGTCTTACAGGCTTTAGATGGCCATTTGCTCATTTTCCCAACACTCAGGCACCACCAGCTGAAATATTCATTACTACTTGGATGTGCATTGATGAATTGACTAAATGGGGTTTCAACCCAATATACTGCTGCATGGATGGATCTGCCAATAACAGGGCTTTTTTAAAAATGCATTTTTCAAAATCTGATCCAGTATCCATGAAGATGGTTGCTAAATATTATAGAAACCCCATCAAAAAAATAATATTTTTGATGGACCCATGTCATCTGATTAAAAAAATCAGAAACAGTGTATTAAGTAGTGGTTTCCTTCGAAGTCACCAAAGACTTCTTACTGTGGATGGGAACTTTATCATTTGGAAGATGTGGATTGATGCCTACCAGTGGGATAGATCTACAAACACTTTCCCAATACACCATAAATTAACAGATGAACATCTGTTTCCAACTAATGCCCAAAAAATGCGAAACAAATCGGCATTTCAAGTCTTAGATAGTGATATGCTACATTTAATGAAATGTTACTCTTCAACCTTGAATGATGCATGTCAGGGTGAAATGAAAGGAGTGCTAGAGTTCTTAAATTATACCAGTTTTTTAGTTTCATTTTTCGCTGATTCGAGACCAATAAAAGATAGTAATGATCCAAGATTAAACAGCCTAACCGAGTCATATAATTGGTTTAAGTCTTGGGTAAAACAGGAAATCAAGGACAATGATCCCAATAAAAGATACAAGTCTTTGTTGACAATGGAAACAAGAGAGGACCTGGACTATATGTACTTTGGTTTTATGTCTATTGTGGATTTGTGTACAAATGAACTGAATATTGAGTCAACAGTGATATAATAGAAAACATTTTCTGCCAGGAAAGATCTCTTTATCATGGTGCCAATTCTAACCCAAACTATAATGAATATAGAACTGGAATAAATAGCATAATATTGGGACAGTCTACAATATCCAAAAAGGCCAACTGTGGAGGTGAAACTGCAAAACCATTTGCTATTGGACCACCATCAAAGAAATCTAAACACACAAGTAAGTATATTGAAAGAAAATAAACATAATTAATACATTTTTGTTAACAAATATATATACATTAAAATAAATGTAAATGTATTACTTAACATTAATTAAATTAATTTATTTGTCAAAAAAAAATACTACTGTCTTAATTTGTTGCTAGTTAAAATTTGAAATTCCACCAAAATTAACGTATACTACCTCATGCAAAGTATTTCCTTGGCTGAATTTGGTAAAATATATTTTGGTCCTTTGGGTATCTTTCAACATATTTTATAAGTTTTTGTTTCATAGTTTTGGTCCAAGCACTACTGATGAGGTATTTTATTTTGAGATGGGCATCTAGCACAGGCACTTGTTTTACTCAGTAATGGGGATAAGAAAAAATTTCCACAATACTTATAAAATACTTTATTCTAGCACTTGTTTTACTCAGTAATGGGGATAAGAAAAAATTTCCACAATACTTATAAAATACTTTATTCTATAAGTATTGTGGACATTTTTTCTTGTCCCCATTACTGAGTGAAACAAGTGCCTGTGGCGTCTAGTGCTGTAACATAAAATGGTATAATATTTTTTAAAAAATTTAATCAAATAGAAATAAATATTTGTAAATAAATATACATTATTTAAAATGAATATTGGTATTGATAAATAAAATTAAATAAATACCTGGTATACATACCTATTTCAAACACTCAGGACAGAACCAGTCAATCTCTTCCATTTCTTCCCATTGGTCCTCTGAGATTTGAGTACATTTCCGGTCAAACCATCTATCACAAAGATCACAAGCAACCCAGTCTTCACCGTCTTTATATACAGAATTACACAATGGGCAAACAATTTTAACAACATGTGTTTTTTTTGTAGATTTTCTTTTAGAAGAATATTTTGATGATCTTTTCTTTCTCTTTTTCAGCTTTGTATTAGAAGGATCAGAAGTTGCCACAGAAGAACAAGCAGATGCCACAGAAGAACAAGCAGATGCCACAGAAGGACCACTAGATGCCTCAGAAGGACCTGCTTGTGGTGAATTTGAAGTTGATGGTGAAGGTTCTGGTATGGCACAAGATAATGTGTCTTCTGTTCCTAGATAATCAGGAAATTTTATACTGTCCGACTCAGGGATTACACGACATAGTTTCTGTTTCAACGACTCTTTTGTACCAGTTTTGGAATATTCAACACCATATGCACCGAGTAACTTCATTAAATTCTTCTTTGTAAAGTTATTCAAAGATGATATACCATGATCAAAGATGAAGGATTTTAATTTCAGATGTGAACTTTGTTTGTTTAAAGACTTGTCATTGCAGAAAGTTTTCATGTCCAGTTCTGCTGTAGGTGTAGATTTAACATCAACTCTTTTGCGTAGTGCATCCGTTTTTATTTTCCCAACTTTATGAACAAAATCTTTCCTAAACTGATTATCAGCCACTCGACAAAATCTCTGAATGATATCAGAATAAAGTTCTCTTAAACACAAACACTTGTCTGCGGTATCTCTATCAATGAACAAATATTTATCAGACTGTTCAAACGACTGAAACAAAAGTCTGAATTTGTTGAAAAGAGTTTCATTTTTCAGGAGAACTGAATGACAATGATTTAAAAATTCTGTTCCATATAATTTGAAATTCCTCTCAGTTTGAATAGAAAGTCTCTCCATTTCAAATGCCTTAACAAAAAGAAAAGCAGAATCAGTGATGTTGGTTAATCCTTGAGAAAGATTTTGTTTACATTGTGTTTCAAAAAGAGATTCCTTATACTTTGAATTATTTTCTAAATCTGAATAATAAGTTGTTAACAAGTCCAACATCTTAACTTTAAGAAATGCCTTCCCAACTGAAACTCTGTTTTTCTTATTGTACATGTTGCTTTTTGCATGTTGCATATAATGGTATCGGCATTTCGCAACACAGCGTCCAAAGATATATCTTAGTTTTCCCATACCTGCATCAGATATTTGTTTTGTTGTTGCATCTTTTGAAGCAGTTAAATGTTGAGACTGTTTTTCTATTACCAAAGATTTAACTTTATCAAAAATGCTGCTACAAATTTCATAATAGATATCTAAAGGCTCACCCTCAGATAAGGAATGAACAAGAGAGGCATATTCTGCAGACACAGAAAAGTTGTACAATTCTGTGAAAAATGCTGTCCATGTCTTGGAATCTGTTGACACTGTTTTCACATCTCCACAAGTCTCTTGGAAAATAGCACTAAATTTGTGAAAGAGTTTATTTGAAAAAGTTTCCAGGCTAGTGATTCTGTTTTCAATTAAGGATTTAAAGTAGGAACTCGCCACTTTTGCTTTTGGTGAAAGTTTTTCTGCAGAAAACAAATTACAGATTTCATTCATGTTAATTTCTTTTTGGACCTCTTCTTCTGTAGTAATAACATCTGATTCGCTTTGCAATAAAAAATCAATTTCTTCAATTTCTGCATCACTAAAATCAGACAATTCCTCCCTCTCCTCAAAGATTGAAACTGCAGGATAAGTTTTCTCTATAGTCTCACTGGGGACAAAGTCTATTTTGCAACAGGTTGTATCTTGAACATAATTGTTTTGATATTTTGTACAATTATCATAAAAGTCACATAAAATTTTCTCATGTTTTATGATACAAGATGGACTAAAACCTAGGTATGCGTAGACCTTTCTTTTCTGTTGCGCGACCTATTGCCACACCAAACTGACCAGCTGCAAATATGCAACTAGCATCAACTTCCAATCTGCTTAATGTCAACCCCTGAGCTTTGTGTATAGTAATGGCAAATGCCAAACACAGGGGAAATTGCTTACGTGTGGCTTACAACTTTATTGTCAGAGGTACTAAAGAGAGTAAATGTCTCCATTTTCAATTCTGTGTACAACACACTTTCAAAGTTTTCATTTTTAAAATTGACACCAATCATTTTAGAAACATTGTCTATTTTCACCACAGTACCCCTTAAACCATTTACAAGTTTACTAGATAGATTTTTTTAGTAACATAACAGAACAACCTATCTTAAGGTGTAGTGTTTTTGGTACAGGCATTCTCTCGAGCTTATTTGTATCTCCCTCATCAATTGAATGAAAAATATGGTCGTCACCTTCAATTTCCATTAACCTACAAGCATTAAATATATCGCAATCAAAGTTCCTTGCGCAAAGGCGTATGGGTTCATCACCTGGTGGTAACGGACGATTCAGACGCTTAATTAAATTATGAGTATCATCTGGTAAAATGCCTCTCGATACGTCATTTACCGCTTTGATGAAATCTGGCTGGTTTTGGCGCATAACATCGGTCAGGATAAATTGATGTACAAAAAATGTTTTAAATGCCTCGGATGTAAAACAATATTCTCCTGGATCATCCTTATTTATGTCAGGAACAGGGGCTAACTGGAAAAAATCGCCGACCGCTAGAACTTGCATTCCACCAAAAATGTTGTCATTTCTTCTTAATTTTCGACAAATATATTCCAATTGTTCAAATAATCGTTTTGATAGCATCGAAATCTCATCAATTATCAAGCAGTCTGTGGTTAATATATTATCCTTGTACATTGAAAAATGTTCATTGTTTAGAAGTTTGTCCAATAGCTTTTCATTTGTATATCTACCATCGCCAATACCACTCCATGAATGAACAGTTTGCCCCCCTATATTAAGGGACGCTATCCCTGTAGTGGCTGTAAGACGTACCTTCACACGCTTTTCTTTAAGCTTATGCGCTATTTCTTTGCAAATATAACTTTTTCCGGTGCCACTCTGCCCTAAAATTAACAACGAATGGCCATTTATGGCCTGTTCAAGGATGTCCGACTGCATTCTTGTCAAATTCTTTGTTTACAAATTCCGCTTTCGACTTGTGATGTAATCGATAGTCACCGACCAATCAAATAAGAGCTTATTATTCACTGCCAAGTGAACAGGAAGTAAGTAAATTGTAAAGTGTCGATGAGACCATGGTCGACGGAATCAGTCGAAAGAAGCATTAATTTATCTTGGTTAGGGGTTACAAAAGAATGTGAAACGTGTATTACTTAAAAGATAAAAGTGTTTTGAACAGAACGAAACCAGGTTTGTTAAAATTGTTACCGCCGAAATGGGAAAAATATCAGTTTGAAGTGAGCGTGTGCTAAATCCCACGATAAAAAGTTGGCTACCTTGTTTTATTTTATAAGTATTATGGACAATTTTTCTTGTCCCCATTACTGAGTGAAACAAGTGCCTGTGGATCTGCACATCTATGTTCAATCTCAACATAATCAGATTTTAATTTAGTCAAAACAAAATTGAGCTTATCAACATTTTCAAGCTCATTTGAAAATATAGCAATTTTGTGCATTGCTTCGTCATAATTGATACGCTTCCTACCAGTTAGTTTACGGTAGTTTCTGACAACAGTTCGTGTCTTGTCAATGAACCTGTTTTCTAACCTATCTGAATCCTTCAATTTCAAAAATTCTAACTGGGTATTAATAATTTCCGTATAAGAAAAATCGGGATATTTTTCTTTTAAGTTAGACAGTTCTTTTAAGAATAAACTGTTTATACAAAATGTCAGAGCCAGATAAGGATTGTGAGAAATTCGATGTTGAAGTTTTGGACTATGTTGCCCAAATTCAATTTTATTTGAAAATTTGAGAAAATTCAGCTTTGTCATATAATCAGACATGGTTGATAAATAATCAAAAGGTACATGAATGAAAAATTTTCAATTCTGATGTCAATAAAACTCAAAAATACTTGACAACCATATTCAAAGTGTAAAATTGAAAACGTATTAATTTAACAGTGTTCAAATGAATAAAAGTCATCTTTTGTATTACACGGACAACAGTATGAAATAATCCAAAACTACAGTTTAAAAAAAAATATCTATAATGATGTTAAGCACTATTCAAAATAAAGATAATGATTGTTAAATACACATCCCTTCTGTTGCAGATATAACAGTTAATCTTTCACACGGTGTTTGCTTATTAATCAGTCCACTGTCCGTTAGAACGTAAATTTCCGCATGAACACATGACTCTTTACTCGGACTGGAAATGAAATCTTAACTCCTTTACCATTGCAATTTAATTTGTAATACCAATCACACGATGGTGGAAGTTTGGCAAAATCATGTTTGTATACGATTTCACTCTCTGAATGTGCAAAGCAATGTCGGAACATGTTTGTCTCAAAACCCAATATTATTTTATTGTTCCTCGAAACTAATCTCCTGTGAATGGCTCTTTCCAGGTTTAAAGCCGCGTAGTTCAATCTCTCGTCAGTGACACAGGGATTTTGGAATGTTTTTATAAGTTCCAGTGGCAAATGATTCTCTGGTTCCCAAGTGCTGTCTGAAATATGATATCCTTTCCATTTAACCAAATAATGAAAACCCTGAAAATAGAAAAAAAAATGACACAAATGATATGACGTTTTATGCTGATCCGGATAGTCTCTCTCTCTCTCTCTCTCTTAATAAAGGAGTCCTGCTAGTCTCTCTTTCTCTCTCCTCCTCTCTCTCTCTCTTAATAAAGGAGTCCTGCTAGTCTCTCTTTCTCTCTCTCTCTCATAAAACAATCCTGCTAGGCTCTCTATCTCTCAATAAAGATTTCTTAATGGGCTCTACTTCTTTCACGTGTAGTAACGTATATACATGTAACAAATACTTAGTACATATTTCGTTATCATTCACACTTAAAGAGCGATGACAGGTAAAAATTCACTTGAATCACATCGATTACTGTATGTCCTTGTGAATTGAGAAGTAATTAGGTATAGATTGGATTTCTAGTGTATACGTTTGGCAAATGATGTAATTAATCTTTATTTTGACTTTGATCACTGACTTTATTTTTGCGAGTGCCTTGACAATAATTTAAGAATATTGAAATTGAATCCATTTATTCTGTCTTAAAGTAATGAAATCTGCGATGTTTAATCATATAGTTATCGACTTTATAATCTTAAAATTTAAAAAAAATCCAAACTTTTAAACTCACGAAAAATAATAGTTAAATATTTAATCCTTTATTCACTACAGATTCTGACATCAAATTTACCTAAACTAAAGACAACCTATTTAGATACTTCTAAAACTATTTCAATTTTTATTTTTTTCCTAATATTTTTCAATACTTAATTTCTCAGTGTAACTTGTTACATGTATTTGCAGATAATTATATATTATTTGAAATAAAAGAAATTTCATTTATCTTTGGCTTTTGAACTCATTAGTCTAATTGTATTTTTTATTTTAAAAAATATAGTCCTATAAAGTTGTACTAAGAACATTTCAAAACGTTTTCACGTCATTTTTAACATATCCCTTAGGGATTCTTTGAAAATAAGATAATATATATTTTTCTGCAGTAGAATTCCTACATTCCAACACAAAACCAAAATTATTCGTTAAAAAAAATAAGAAATTTTCTGATTCATAAAATAGAGTATTTCTTTATAAAATTCCAAAAATTTTACTTTTTTAAAGAATTTGTCAGGAATTGGTGTGATTTGTCACAAATTAGAAATAATTAGTAACAAATTGCCAAAAATATTTAGTAGAGTACTTCGACACAAAATTCCAAAAAGGTTACCTTTTGAAAGAACATTTTAGGAATTAGTAGTCAATGGCCATTTTGGTTCTAATTTAATTTATTCATTTTTTATTCTTTTTGTCACTTTGAAGTAGCTATTAATTTTTGAAATATAGCAAATCAGAAATGTTATTTAGAAAAATAATAAATTAATTAATTTTGCATACTTACCGCTTTTGGAATATACTTTCGTGTAATAAGTCTCTCAACATCGAATAGTTCTTCAAATACCCGACGTTCAGCTACAGCAAACTGGCGGGGAAGATCCTCGCCATAATGTAGCAGTTTCCAATTAATATTGGACCTAGTGCGAAGTTGTCTTTCCAGTGACATGATTGAAATTAGAAATTGTTTCACCCTTTAATAGACTGAAGCCATTGAGCAGTTTCTTGACACCTTACTCAATATTTTTGTATTTGTTTTTGACAAATAAACATAATTACTGTCTGTTATGATAGACGGTAGGTCGGGTTCGTTAACAATAAGTATAGTAAATAGCATCAAAGAGACGGGTGTCGGAGTTGTCTCCAGGAAAAGATCAAAGAATATTTAAGGAAAACTTGACATTCAGGAAATGTTTTTGTATGAATTATTCTACTTTGAAAATAATGATAATAATAATAATAATTTATTAATTTAAACATTTCAAATTAGGTCGAGCGAAATATATTTACTGAAAATATTCCAAATTTCTTTGAAGGAAGAAAAGAACGGAACTTAAAATAAAATTTCAGATATTAACAGTCAAAATTAATGATTTGACTTTTATTTAATTGGTTTAAAAATCTATTTATTTTCTTTTATGAAAGTAGTTTAACATTTCAAGCTTTTTACCCGAAACACGTATTAATTAATATTGTTGACGTAGTTATGAAGGCAATAAAACTTTCAGTTGTAAATGTAGAATAATGTTATCCATTTTCTTTCTTATACTTAAAAAAATAAACTTTGTATTGAGCACGTAATATGAAAGTTCTATCAAAGATTCAGTTTAGGACATACCGGTATCAAGGCTTCTTAAGGCTTTCAATGTTGACTTAGGTAAATATTCAATGTATGACAAATTGGCATTTTACCGTTTTTCAATGAAAAATGTAAATAATTTCTCAATTATATAAACTAACAAAATATACATCGTTAAAGAGATAATTTTTTGTAGTTTTTGAATTCATGAACGCCAAATTTGAGGAATGAAAGATAATTATGTTGTGGTCCTACAAAAAACACAAAAACCGATACTTCAGAAAATTTTCCCTTAAGATATATGGGAGGTATAGGGCACAATTTTAAATCAAAATGTAAATAATTTCCCAACAATCAATAATAAAGAAATTTATATGAAAAGAAAGATAATTTCCCAAATTTTTCTGATCCATGAACGCCAAAATTCAAAGTATGAAAATTATATTGAAAAAGAATTTTCAAAAGTCAGTTACTATATAAATTATAGTAAAACCTCAGGTGACTCTTAGGTAGAATTTTGCGCATGCGCATCACTACATGAGTAAAATTTCTGGCCATGCATAAAATACCTCTTTGATTACACTGGAAGTGAGAGTTATTCCCCTCGAAAACAAAACAATGTGTTTAGCAAACTATATGAACAAAGGCACAAACATCCGAAAAACTTTGTAGTCGCGTATTTAAACATTAATAGCATCAGATATAAATTCACGGAAATCAGAGACCTTCTTTATAATAAAGAGGTAGATTTGCTGTTTATATCAGACTTGTTTAATCTGTCTCAATTGGTAACTAATCCAACATGTTTTAAATTCAATTGTAAACCATCATTACTAGACATTTTATTAACAAATAATACTTGTGCTTTAACACCTTTAATGTAAGTACAGGCATAAGTGACTGCCATAATCTTATATCTACAACAATAAAAGGCACTTTACCAATAAATGGAAGATAAAAAATTAAGTATAGAAGTTATAAACAGTTTGATGAGTTAGCATTTAAAACTAATCTTGAACTAAATATACCATCTAAATCAGGAAAAAGAGGTTTTTACAAGTGACGATTTAAATTACTTGTATGTAAAATGTGAAAATGTAGCGTCAAGTACTTTGGACAAACATAGCTCCAATTAAAACCAGGTACAAATACCGCCAGCAGAGAAATTTGGTTAATAAATTAACAAAGCAATCAATGAAAAATTATTTTTAGAAAGATGTGCTGGTGGGGCAAAAAGTGGGGAATTTTGGCAAACAATAAAGCCTTTTTTGGATTAAAGCCTTTTTAAATCCAAAAAAAGGCAACTCTAGTCAACAACAAATAACAGTTTTCGAAAACGGTAAAATATTAAGCGATCCTAAATCTGTCGCAAATGGATTTTATACTGTTTTTGCAAAAGTTGCAAACGAAATCGGTTGCGATTTGGTATATCAACAGACTACTCACCCAAGTTTACGCGAGATAAAGGCAAATCATGTGGACAAACAATACAATTTTTGTTTCAGCTATACAACAGAAGAATCTGTATCAAAAATTCTTAAACAGACTAACATTAAAAAAGCCACTGCAGTTGATGGCATACCTGTGAAAGTAATCAAACAGTGCACAGATGTTCTTACTCCCATGTTAACAAATCTTATAAATCTCTCTGTTCAACATTCTGTCTTTCCTGATCGTCTTAAAGAGGCACAAGTTACGCCTCTCTTTAAGAAAAACGATCCTCTCTAAAACAAATTATCGACCAGTTAATGTTCTTACTATTTTGTCAAAGGTCTATGAAAAGACTTAAACTCTCTGAAAAGACTTAAACTCTCTGTAAACTAACTCTCTATCTCTCCATTTTAGCATCTTATTCATAGACACATACTAGGTTCCCACTGAAAATTTTTCATTAGTAGCCAAAAGTGCGTAAACTTCATTTTCTCGTTCACACTTTGGCAGCGTGCGACATCAAGATCAATATTACACGACTGCTTAAAGTGATTTTGGTATTCATTTTTGCTCTTTTTTGCAGCAGTGCAGATCTGAAGAAAATTGTAATCTTCTGAGATATAGATTACATTCATTATGATGTAGAAAGCTGTTATCATTATAAATATTTCCTTTCATCAGTTGTCAAAGAAATATATAATATAAATAACAGAAACAATAGAATTATCATGATGCCCATCATATTTTTTTGAGTTATCTCCCTTTAACTGTTTTTTTTTTTTTTTTTTTTCATTATGCAGTTCAAATCCTGTGGCATGCTTGAATAATATTTCATCAGTAAAATTAAAATAAAAAAATAACAGACAGCTATAATGTATTTAATTTTATCAATTTATCATAATCTATTTTTTATGGCTATTCACTTTAAACACTTTCCAATTTGATACACCAGTCAATATTTAATAAAACAAACGGCATTCACCCATACAGCAGTCACCCATTCAACATACAACAGTCACCCATTAAGACATACAGCAGTCACCCATTTAATATCCATCCAATACATACAGCAGTCACCCATTCTCCAAACACTGCAGTCACCCATTCTTTTATTCAAAAATATATTTAAAAAATACTCATACTATTTTTAAGACATCATTAAAAACAGATAAATATTTTAGATAAATTTCACATCATATTTTATTAAATTCAATGCGATTTTTTCAGTCACCCAATTATCAAATGCCCTGCTAAAATCGAACTGCTTCATGTCCTCCATTGATGGAGTGTCAACAGTTATGGCCATAAGAAGATTAACCGATGTTGGTTTTAGTCTGAATTTGGGCCATTCAGACATCAATTTTGCAGCATCAGCACTCAGAATTGAGTTTTCTCCTTTGTAGTGTTGGAATAGAATTCCAATCTGTTCTACGCCATAGGAGAAGTAATTTGAACTGTCGTTGGGCGGCAAATTTTTGGATTGAATATACCAAAGCACAGAATCATACTATTGTTCTCAAACCTTGCCTAATATTTCTTTAAAATGGAACACTGTCTGCAGCTTGACCACTAGCTAGAGCAAGTCTATACAATGTATACTCAGTAACTGTTCATTTTTTTCTCTCATTAATGTGGCGACACCCCCTCCCCCCCCCCCCCCCCCGTCATAACACTTGCACCATCAGTTGTTATACACGCCAAATCAAGGATTTTCAAGTTTTTTTCATTAAGCACACGGAGAATGTTCTCAAATGTTCTTTGAATTGCACTCATCTCCAGCAATCTCATTGACTTCAAGAAATTTTACACAAGGAGCACCATTTTTCTCATAACTGACGAACAACATGACAGTTTTTTCATTAGACACATCTGTGGATTCATCAGCCATTATAGAAAAAACACCAAAGTTAATATCATCTAGAAGATCTTGCTGCACAACTTTGGCCATTGCTGTTTGCATTTCACACTCAATGTGTTCATATTTAAGTCCTTTCTTTTTGGGATCATTCACTTTTACAGGATCGAATTTGGAGAGATTGTGATGTAATAGGAAACTATTAAGGTCACTTATGGCACTAGATGGTTCATTTCTCTTGGCTAGGTAATTCAAGTTTTGCTTAAGACCCTCAACTGCAGTCCGTTCAACTTTGCGTGCTTTTATAGCAGCTGCATTGTTATCCCCTTTCATTTCACTAGCCGCAATTGCGAATGTGTAGTCTTCTGTAAATGTATGTTTCACGATGGCATCACGTCTAAACTTGTCACAACCAGACGTCCAAAATTACACCTGTCGGTTTTTTCGCAAAGAGCACAAAACATCAGATTCTGTTCGCGATCATATCTTAGGAAATTAAAATCTGTCTGCCAGGAGGTCTTAAATTTTCGGTTTTCTTTGGCTGGTGTATCGGCAATTGTTTTGGCTTTCCTGGGGTATTCCCATTATCTGCATCATTCTGAACTTTAGGAAATCCCAACTATGTAAAGTCATTTGACTGTCCAACTTTCGTTTCGCACTTTTTGGAGGCATGGCGACACACAACTTTATTTTGTCACAAAAACGTGCTTTTCTGATCGCAAGAGTTTTAATCAGTAATAACGAAGTTAAGCTAGATTAAGCTAGATATGTCTTTAACAAACACAAAATCATAACCTAACCGTTATATCGTTTTATTGGTCAACACGATCGACTTTGATGTACACCCGTGTTTTTAAAAAGGTTAAGAAGTTTTTACAGATTTTGTCGTGTCTTTTCATGTACCGGTACATTTTTTTTTTCAAAAATCGGCATCAAAAAAGGCCGAGTCTCTGCTGTTTTTCTTAGTTTATTTTATTTGTAAATTTTTTTAATTCTGCAGCGTCTTGGGGGGAAAAGTTTTCCTAACGATATCTGAAAGGTTTTAAGATTTTCTATACATTTTTATAAAAACCAATCTACAACAAAACTCGCTTGGTATTTGCATTTTTATAAATTTACAATCGATCAGGAGATAATCTAAAGTCCTCATCAAATTCATAATTGACAACTCCTTTGAACGCCCCTTGCGCAGAGTAGCAAAAGAAGCCTGATTGTCACATTTAAACAAAATTCTTTAACGCCTCCAAAATTTTCCCCATTATATCGCTGCAATGACGATAGGATGCAATTCAAAAAAGCCATAGACAGAAACTTGTTTATACAAGTCGGAATCTGCTGGCCACCTGTCAGAAAATGGCTGTCAAAATAACCTCCGAAACCTATTGTACTTGAAGCATCTAAATAAGGTCAAGTCCTCTGCCTGACTTAACGTAGGTTCATGAAAAAATAAAACACCATTCCAGTTTTGAGGAAAAGACAACCACATTTTAAGGTCTGTTCTACATTTGTTCAAAGAAACTAAATCGAAACTACCTGGCACAGAACACATTATTTTATACAAATGAGACACAAAAGCACGACCAGGCGGTATAACTCGCACAGCAAAGTTTAGATGACCCAAAAGCTGCTTAGTTCTTTTCGAGCACAACGTTTCTGTAAAAAGATGAAATAAATATCGAAATTCTTTTTAATTTAACTACAGGGATTCTAGCTTCCATATTAATGGAGTCAAGAATTGACCCCAATTACTCTAGCTGACGATGGAGACAAAGGAATGGATAAGTTCTAAAAAAACATAGTTAGAAGGGCTATCAGGCGATTTCCATCCTCTGAAGAAAAGACAATTGCCAAGAAATAATCTAGTAAATTCAGAATATGTTCTACATTATAATTATTCCTAGCAATCCAACAAAGGGCAACAGATAACTGACCAAAGAGTTTTGGACTAGATCTGGACCCAAAAAAAAAAGACCAACGTAATGATAAAATTGTCCGTGCCATTTCACACAAAGTAAATGCCACTGGCTAGGTGAAATAGAAATTTGTTTAAATGCATGAGATATATATGTGGTGTAATTTGATCTTGGTTCCAAAAGTGTGACATGGACATCTAATTTTGAAGTTGGTTAATTTTTAATATTTTTACTTGATAACTAAAGCATTACCTTCATACTTTCAGGCCATAATGAAGAGAACATAACTTAACATGTTATTTTCTAGAAAACTCGTGTTAAAAATGCTTCCTTCATAGTGTTCTGTTCATAACATGCTGTCTTGTAAATCTCAATATTCAACAATTAGTGGACTGCATTTTATTACAGATTGATTGATTGTTTTCATGTAGTAATTTGAAAGCAATTTACTCCAAATTGGCAACTTTAACAATATTTTGAGTATAATTATGGGAAACTAAATTTGGACACCGTTACGACCGCGACACATGAATACAAAAAGTTTTTTTAAACACCTACTTATAAAGCACTTCTGTGATATCAGTGTTTGATTATTCCAAGAATGTATTAAATTTAATAAAGAAAGGAATAATTTGAAAATGTATGACCTTTTTAACTTGACAAGGTGTGATTTTGTACATTGTTGCGTATGTAACATGGACACCAAACAGCAAATCACACTTTGGGAAGATGCTGAATTTGGTGTATTGTGGACTGACAGCAAGAAGTGGTTAACATCTCCTATCTCACATGTGACATATGTCATAGGAATACCTGATCTCATCTCTAGTGTTGCTTTGTATTTATTTTAACTCCTGTGCATTTTGTTGCTTATAGTAGTGGTTGAGATAAATATTTAACTTCTTCCGCTTTGATGAAAATACTTATAAAACATTCTAACAATAACTAAGACTTTATTGATTTATTATAAGAAAATGCTTCAAACAGCAACTGATAGTTCAAATAGTAAAATGGAATAATTGTTTTCTGGACGAAGACTTTTTAGAGAGGCTTGGAAAAGGCAAAGATCTCTGTAGACTGCGTCGTGGTTCCCAGGATAGGTCCTCATGTGGTGGCCAAAAATACAACTGCCCATCCTGTTGCATGAATTTAAGTAAATAATCATCTCCACTAATCTCTTTGATCTGAAAGAAGAAATGGTTCAAGAATGGTAAATAATCTTGAACTTGATAAAAAATCAATATTTAAAAACAAAATTCTGGATTTGACAATATATAAATATATATATACATGTATATATATATATATATATATATATATATATATATATATAATTAACCAGTTACCAACGGCTTCAAAATGATCCAATGATACACATAAGACAAGACCAATGACTGTCACTTTAAAGACCCAATCTCTCAAACTCGTTGAAAAAGTAAATCATGAAATTTTAAGCTGTGTATGTTTGATTTAAGATATTATATATGAATATAAAAATCATATTTAAAACGTTGATTTGGGGCGCTTATTGACCATTTTAAATCACTCCACAATATATTACGACAATGAAACATCATTATAAAATTTTAATTGGGATCTATACAGGAAAAGTCATACGTTTATAACAATAAACCCATATATGTAGCATTTTTTATGTGTTTCTCGATGATGAATTTGAGAGAGAATTGGGTCTTTAAGTTGTACACTACAAAACTGTAAACTAGAGCATTAGAAAAAATTAAGTACTTTGAACACAGAATTCAGAGTTCATGGGTTCAATCCATAGCATGCAAGTTTTTTTTTATTGTATTTGTCCAGCCACAACTGGTTATATGAATAGAAATACATGTATACATAAAATAGGTGGAAATGAACATTCCACTCCACTCACTAAAATTACACGGAATATGTTCTCAATCATAGCTGTACATAATAAGTGGAGTGTCTAAAATGTAAAATTCTGATATGGACGGTGATAGTATGCATTATAAATTTGTGTGTCCCCCCCCCCTAACAATAAAAATACAGTAAATGAATGAAACAACTATAAATTAAATAAAAATATAATAAAAATCAACCAAACACAAATATGAATGAAACGGAATTAGTAAAACTCGTATACTTACTAAGACGAGTTTTGCATTTTAATTAAAACTGGAATTTATAACCAAACAAAAAATACCTCTGCTATGTATAATTTTCTTTTTTTTCTTGAATGGTCAGAGTCCATGTAAGCTTGAACAAATTGCCCTTGTCTATATGTATGAGGAAATTTATAAAAAATGAAGTTAATTGTCATATATATGAATACAACAGAATGTAGGTTGGAAGATATCTACTTACATGTAGTTCAAATAGTAAAACATGTCATCTACATAAGTTTTGAACAACAGACAGGACATTTAAATATAAAATATATACATTTTTCATAACATATTGACTTAAATACTTTATGCTCGTCCAATTGTAAAGTAGTAAAATGGAAGTATCTGAACAAAGTAGAATTGACCAAAACTGTTCACCATTAGCCTGTCAGTCAATCACATGCCATAGGCCCATCATCTCATATTTACTAGATGTTCATCTAACCCCTACTGTTAAATGTTCAGTGTGTGTGAAGTGCAATTGTGTAGCAAATGACTTCAGTACAAAATAGCACAGTTCAACTCTATGCTGTAGACTGTGTACATACCTGTAATCATCTACCACTGTATCACCACTGTCTGCTGCATCAACATCACCACTGTCCGCTGCATCATCACCTTTGTCCACTGCATCAACATCACAACTGTCTGCTGCATCAACATCACCACTGTCTGCTGCATCAACATCACCTTTGTCCACTGCATCAACATCACCACTGTCTGCTGCATCAACATCACCGCTTTCTGCTGCATCAACATCACCACTGTCTCCTGCATCAACATCACCACTGTCTGCTGCATCATCACCTTTGTCCACTGCATCAACATCACCACTTTCTGCTGCATCAACATCACCACTGTCTCCTGCATCAACATCACCACTGTCTGCTGCATCATCACCTTTGTCCACTGCATCAACATCACCACTTTCTGCTGCATCAACATCACCACTGTCTGCTGCATCAACATCACCGCTTTCTGCTGCATCAACATCACCACTGTCTCCTGCATCAACATCACCGCTTTCTGCTGCATCAACATCACCACTGTCCGCTGCATCAACATCACCACTGTCTGCTGCATCAACATTACCACTGTCCACTGCATCAACATCATCACTGACCACTTTATCATGACCGACCACTGTATCAACAGTGATTGCTGTATCATCACCTTTAATCTCTATAAAACATAATACATAAAACATTACCAAATGTGTGCATCAATATTATTATATTGACAAATGTATATATAATGAAAGTGTAAGTGTATAATTAAAGTTATTTATGTTACTTAACGCCTGGCTACACAAAGAATGGGAAGGTTTGTCACCATAAACCAGGTTTAACCACAAAACCTTACATTTGATTGTGGGTGTACATCTTACATCTTGTAGTTTCATGTTATTTTTATTCTCAGCTTTACATTTAAGGTGACAGGTGTAGCTAGCTAACGTGGAAGTTCATAGTTTACTGTATTTGCCAGTTTCTGGCAAAGTCTTTCTTTGCAATTTTGGATTATCATATTGATCTTGGACTAGTATGTTTGTAATAAATTTGTTCCGTGTTAGCCATGTGTCTTTAGGCTTTTTGTCTTGGCTTTAAACACTCACTCAGAAGAATGACTTAGTGTGACTGGCTACACTTCGGAAGGTTAGGGTCGTATTGTAAACCACACCATCTAAGTGTCAGTTTACTTAGTCAAAATGTCTTGCTTTACAATTTTTGTCTTTACCTGATCCTAGCATTGCAATGAGCATCTCTATAAAAGAATTATTTTCTGGTTCATCTGATTCCTTTGTAAACATAGTATCTTGTATATCATCATCTACCACTGTATTATCACTGATGACTGCATTATCATTTACCACTGTGTTATCTTTGACAACTGTATCGTCGCTGACCAAGGCTGAAAATTTACAAAATTTGTAAACGTGTACACGGAATATATTACATGAAATGTTATCTTTTAAACAAAATAAAAAAGTCCAGGTTCATTGTCTTTCCCCAAACATTTGACTAAATATAAGTGAACATGATGAATCGGCTTCAATATTCCCATACTTCAGGCCCCGGTTTCACAATCATTCTTAAGTTAAGATTTTCCTTAACTTAAATGTTGCAAAATTTCAAATCTTAATATATTTACCAATTTTGAATATATTTAAGAATTTAATGTGTCATTTTGAAGAAAATGTATTACTTAAAATACTTGCATTTTGTTTTGTCAAAAATATTTATTAATAGTTACAAACAAAGATAATAAAAAATTGCCAAATTTAAGTTAAGGAAAATCTTAAGAATGATTGTGAAACCGAGGCCAGATATGCAGCTTCTACAGACAATTGTAAACAAATGGGTATTGACCTTATTGTTTATTCAGTAGCCTGTCACCTAATCAATCAACAAATTGCAGTCAACTTTAATTGACACAAAAGGTTTAAATTAAAATGACATATTTTGACATGGGTTTCAAAGGTCACTTTTTTAACACATTTAAACAGCTACAAAAGTTTTACATGTTTACAGTTAATACAATAAACTATACCGTTTACATACATAGATCTGTAAACGTTTCAGCCTTACCGACCACTGTCCTATCACCAACATCTGTATTATCACTGTCAACTGTATCATCACCAACTACTGTATTACCAACGAATACTGTATCATCACCGACTACTCTATTATCGTCTACCACTATATCATCGATTGTATCAGTATTGTTGCTCAAACTGCTGGTACTAGTACTTCCATCGTCTGAACTCAAGTGATCTTCTTCACTGAAATAGACAGGTTAATATATTGACTAAATACCGATTTAATCAAAGCGTACATTTAGTTTCATGTTCATTATGTACACACAATCACATATATAATGTTATTAATGTATGCTAGTTATACCGGCACTCATGGCTTACTCAAACTGAGATATCATAAAAATTAACTGAATGTCAACATCTCACTAAATGTCAGAACCATGATCAGGACAGATCTTTGGGATATATGGTAAGCAACTCCTGCCTTGTGTGTCATGCTATGAATTTGTGATATTTAGTCTAGCACCAAGCTGCAGTCTCAACATGTGACAGTCAACTGGATCAGTATATCATTATTTAAACATATTTTTTTGGGTGAACCAGAATATTTTTAGTATAATACATTATGTATGATTATATAACCTGCATGTCTTTTAAACTTACGATGTATCCTCCTCGTCAGTTGTACTTAAATCTGATGTGGCTTGTCGTCCTCTACCACCACCTCCTGTACCACCTCTGCCTCGTCCTCTGTTGCCTTTTCTTTTTCTCCTGTTGCCTCTCTCCTGTAACCTGTCACCTCTACCTCGTCCTTTACCACCTCTAATTCTCACTCTGTCTCTTCCTTGTCCCCTGCCACTTCTTTCCTGTGCACCATCTCCTCTTTCCTGTGCCCTGTTGCCTCTTTCCTGTTCTCTGTCACCTCTAGCTTTTCCTATATCACCTCTACCTCGTCCTTTTCCACCTCTAATTCTCACCCTGCCTCTTCTCACGTTTCCGACACCTCTGACTCTCATCCTGCCTTGTCCGTCATTTCCTCCATCCATGACCACAACTCTGCGTCTTATCCCTCCCAGGAAGTTCACAATCCAATCACCAACAGTATCTCTGTTTGGACATTCCATATTTGTACCATCGAGACAAACAAAGCAGAAGCATGATCTCTCCCTGCTGTGAATGATCTTTGTTGCATGGCTATTTTCTGTTGATTTAAAGCTATGATGTTTTCAAGTGTCTTTAACAGATCTTAAGGAGGTTCTTTCAGGTCTATCCCTGTTTATTTCCCCTACAGTCACGTACTTGCTTGTCCGAATGAAGTGACTGTGTTCTCCATTTTTTGGTCTTGTCATCGATGAATTGCAATATGCAAAGAAGGATTTTGCATCTGTTACTTCGGCACGGCGAGATTTTATTGCCATCATAACACTGCGCTTTACAGTGCCTATTTCCCTGTCACAGGGCCCCTTGCCGTGACGGGATCCAAAATAGTGTTTTTCAAATACCTTTACACCCAAATCCTCTGGTCCATATGCCAGATCGGCAAAATTTGTTTTGCCTTTATATTGGGCCCCAGCACCATCAGAAAACTGGATTAGTTTTTCAATTCCTATCCCTTTAGTCTTAAGGTGGCTTACTGCTAGGCTGGTGTAGTGATGGACAGCATGGGAATCATGTAAGTGGTCATCACTTATTATCAAAAATGATTCCTCCACTACCATGTGACATGACTCCTCAGGACATGGATATGAGCAAATAACCGGGTGTATGGTAACTTGGTCATATGACCAGTGAGCCCCTTGTGCCTCATCCTGATATCTACATGCAAAATTTTCTGCAAAATCACAACACATAACTACTGTGTTGTCAGGTACATCCTTTGATATTAAACTGAACTGTTTGCTCTGCCATTTGGCATTAAACAAATGTTTTGAAAATGGCACCAAGTCAACCTTTATTTTCTCCTGGAAAACTTCCACCCTTTCCTCTATTGGAACCTTCATCATCCTCACAGATTGTTTCCCTGCTGCATTTGTGTAATTTGTTCTTTTCCATTGACACCAAGATACTGACTGTTCATCATCCAAATTCATAAACAACTTGTCAATCTTCTGAACCCCACAATCCTGACACATTCTATCAATACACTCTTTTCTCTCGTTTTTACATGTAGTCATTTGTGCCAATTCAAATTTATCTAAAGGCACAGATACAGTTTCTGTACTGGTAACGGTTTGATTTTTCTTCAAACTTTTCAATGCATCTATCTTCAGTTCTATGTTTACACAATATTCACATAGGCATGCCATGAATTTGTGTTTGGACATTGGTAAAACATTTTGTGGCTTCATTGCCACAAATTTGCTATAACTGACCTTCGCATCTGGATGATCTCTCTTGAACTCCTCATACATTGTTGTTAGTGAACATTCTAACACTTTTTTCACTCCCTTCTTGGTTGCATTTTGTGGAAGGGTCCTTATAAAGTCAGTTCTCTCGTAAAAACCATCAACATCTGCTGTTGTTTCCTCAGACAGGGCATCTTTGCGCTTCTTTCTGTCCTCTAAATCTTCAAGATTTTCCACTTTCTTTAAGAATTTTTGTGAAAAACCAAGCCCTTTTACAACTTTAAGCAATGATGTATCCGTCTTCTTTGCATTTTTGATAAGCGAGTTGACCATATGTCGTTTACGCACAATTGATATTTTACTTTTATTCATACTCTTTATGTTCATTTTTAAGTTGTTACCCACAGACTCTAACATATCAAGTTTTTTCTTCGATTTTGGACTAAATACCATCTGTTTTCGAAGTTCTGTTTTTTTTCTGGGTGTCGCAGAAGATATCAATGACGAAACTACAATGGAAAACTTTTTAGGGTTTTTTGGCAAACTCTTTTTGGATCTAGAAATAGCTTTTCGTTTTGCTGTGTCCGAAAGAAATGTACCAGTTCCATCACCTTGATCATTTGAATTTACACCACTGTGTTCACAAGACTGTGAAGATAATTGGCTTGGTTCATCTTTCTTGTTGCGGTACCTCTGACGCCTTCTTTCGTTCATTCTTCGTTTTTTCTGAATTGTCATGTTTTCTCTGTATTTTTTCTTGTCATCTCTCCACTTTTTTCGTAGATTTTCTCGTTCTGTTCTTGTCATCACTTTGTGCATGGTTTTTCTTGCAATACCTTTTTCTTTTTGTCTATCTCTGTACCTTTTCATTCGTGCTCTAGTTTTCTCATTGTACCGTTGTCGTTGTTCTTCTGTAAGTTCTTCTCTTATTTTTTTAACACGTAACGTATCTTTTAAACGGTGAGCTTTATATAGTTCGGGTTCATCTTTTATCTTATTTCTGTACTTTCGACTTCTTTCTGCTGATGTCATCCTTCGCTTTGAAGAAATTTGATCCGGGAGATATTCTGCTTTTCTTTTTCGTAAAATTCTATCTGTAGCTGTAGTTGAGGATGGAGTGACATGATTTTCATCTTCGTTAGTATCATTCTAAAAAGTAACAATGTATATATATATATATATATATATATAATATGTTTCAATGTTTCCTTCTGTCTCCCTGGACATCATCTAATGTCCATCCAGATATAACAACACAGCATGTCCAGGGAGTCAGAGGAACCTCAAATTAATCTGTCTCTTGGTAAGTATAAAATTTGTATGAGAAATCAATGTACAATGCATAACAAATATGTTGGCAACAGCCATGGTGAGTTTCACGGCTGTTATGAAAACGGTAGTAAGATCAGGTGCTTTGTTTTGTTCATATTAACATAAGACATGCCCACTGTTATGAACAGAACACATTCTAAGACTAAAGGAAAATTTCAAATAAATACATATCATAAATTAAGCAGGTAATTTATATAAATTATTAAAAGCCTAAATTATTTAAAAATTATTTTTAAAATAAAAAAATATCAAAAAGACAATTATTTTGTTTTGTTCATAACATAAGACAAACGTGTGTGGATGAAAATGGTCTTCCACTGTTATGAACAGAACAGTTTTTATTTATATCAGAAATTGAAAGAAATAACTTCAGATATCTGCTCTGAAATGAACATGAACATCAGGGATATTTTAATAAGGGATATGCTGGGATCTGCCATCACAAAGGTAGAAAGACAGTGCCAAGTTGTGGAGGACGTTCTGTTGGTAACAAAAGAGTCATATTCTTTACGTCAGTTGTTATGAACACAACACTCATCAATTTAACATAAAACAACAGAAACTAAATTATAAGAAAATGAATTTTAACACATAGATATATAATTTCAAACAATTAAATACTGAAATATTTCTTGTAAATTATGCTGCTATTTAAATCTACATTAAATGTGATGTTCGTACCCAAGACATGTTGTTGGGAACGATTCACCTGTCTGCTGTTATGAACAAGACAGAACTATAATTTATGAGATAATAGAACTCTTTTGACTTAAATTTTTGCACTATCATGTACAACTTGTAGAAATGGAATTCTTGAACAATATATTTTTATGGCACACAGGTCAAAATTGAAAATATATATTGATTAGTACTGTTCATAACCACGGACGACGGGTAGTTTGTAAACATGTCGGTCCATGGTTATGAACAGCGCATTATAAAAATATATTTACAAATTGAGAAACCAACTTTAACATTCAAACATAGGACAAAAAAGGATTTATTTTCGATTACGTTAGTTAAAACAGAAAGTAAATATTTAATAATACATCATAATCAGAGATATTTGTGTGATGTTCGTGTGACAATGACACGTTGCATTGACAAGTGGATTTTGCATACAGCAGTGGAAATGTTGATCCCATGTTCATAACATATACTGACGGGCCGTAATACCCATGAAAATTGATTTTATAACATGTTTTCTTACTGTAAAGTCAGCTCCTTGTGTTCAAAGATAGTTCATTTTAAGAAAAAACAGACATGAAAGTTATTTATTCTTACCCCGTTGCGTTCGTCACGAGCTCCAAACCTCATAGACACGACAACATCCGAAAATAATTCTTATCCCAAACACGCACGTGCAGACATCGGAAGTTGATTTTTTTCATACAAGGGGAAATCCCAATCAACAGCGCCACCTAGGTACTCTATTTCTGAACAACAGGCTTCCCCATCTAACTTTTTGTATGTCCCGTTCGTAACTTCAAAAGTGGACAACAATTTTATAACGTACTTTCGCGAGTTGATATCTAAAGCATGAAGAGCAGTTGCATTGCATTGTCGGCAATGACGAACTGATTTGATGTTTAACACGATATAATAACGTCGATAGACACGCATGATGAACCGCTAAGAATTTTAGATGCTTTACTTTTCAATAAGGTTACGGACACTGCGGGTTACGAACACCACGGCTGTGTTTACGATTGATTAATTTGTTTTAAAATGATATTAAACAATATCCAATAAATGATATTGGAAATTTATAATCAATATTGTCCATAAAATAGTCAGATTATTCCAATGGCACATTCTATCATATTAAAATCTCAACTTGTTTTCATCACGTTTTGTCATGTCACAATTCAAGCCGTCAAAAAACGACTTTTCCAGGATAAATATATCTATTTTATCATTAACTGTCCAAATACCTCCAACTTTTTTATCTTTTTTTATTTATTAAAACAATTACAAAAAACATGCATACAACCAGTAAATTCATTTATTTCACAGAAATGCACAATTAAACAATAACATCAGATACCCTGATTTTGACCAAGACCGAATTATCCCTCATATCTAATTTGCACATCTGACTTCCCGTACCCAAGGACTGAAGGACAGCAATAGCATCGTCGATTATGACATAAGATAAAGAACACGAGTCTTTGTCAATTAAATCGTTAACGCTCTCAACATCTGGGTTGTTGTGAGGAGAAGATAAATCAATTATCAAGCGCTTCTTACCAGAGTATTTATGAGTAGCCACACCCAGAGGACTAACACGGTAGGACGGAAATGGAGGATGTTCAAATGGTCCTTGAGATATCCTTAAATCACTTCTTCCTGTAACAACTTTGTAACTAAATCTGGATTTTTTCTGGCAGATAAATTATTTATACATTCAAAAGTAGGAACATTACAAGAAGATACCTTGATATCAAAACCATAGCGCAAACCCCAAGACAAGGCAGAAACAAATTTTTGGTCGGGGTGATGATTTAATTCTTGTTCTAAACGATCAACCAAGATTGGTGTAGAAACCTTAAAGTAAGAACAGGTAGGCAGTGGCACTAGTCACTGTGAGTTGGGTTTAGCGTTCTCCTCAGAGCAACTAGTGACTTGAAGTTGTGATGACACTCAAGAAGTTTGAGAGGGAGATTCTGTCTTTTTAGCACGTTTATCACCCAGGCAGCTACTTCTGCCATGACTGTCTGGTTTGCAGGACTTAAAAATATGCGAGAATGGACATGATTACCTGAAACAGCCTTTAAAACCATTGAAGTTATTACAGATAGGGGTACCATTATAATACAAGATATTACGTCCCAGAACATCTGACTGACGAAACGGTTTGTCAGACATTTTGGCCCGTGACTTAGTCATGGAGCCAGCAGCTGAAGAATGAATCGATGACAGACAGTGGTCACAAGTTCGTACTTTTACACCTGCAACAACCAACTGCCTTAAACCCACATCTCCACATGACCAATCTATCATCATGTTGCGATGTTGTAACACCAAAGCGCACTTTGCACTAAACAATTTATGATATTCATAGAACCTGTCGGGCCAAATATTAGCAATTTCTATAACATGAGCCAAATGTAAGTCTAATTCAGCAGACCTGTGAGGGAAGGCCTCACACATAATTCTTTTATATCTTCCAAATGCCACTACAAACTCATCTAAAGTCAAATTTCGAGTTAAACGATCATCTTTGGATGGATTTTTTCTGATCTTCTCAGTTAAAATGAAGTTTGGAATTAAAAGCATATTTAAGTTAATTTCTTTCCCCACAACAATATCATTTCTTAAACTTGGTGACACCGTATCAGTTATTGACAATAAAGTTGCCAAAAGGCCATACTGACCTTGTGCATACGGCTGAAAAAAGAAAAACTCGCGGACAGGTGAAAAAGGAGCAAGCTGATGATTTGGACCAACTGTTTCCTCAAACTCACCAATATTTATATCGTGTAGCTCATCTGTCCAGAACTGATCTTCATGTACGTTTGATATATCACTTGCCAACGTTTCCATCGACGACTGACTATCACCATCGTCTCCACTGTCAGTATCAGAACTGAAGGAACGGTCACTGTAATCGTCATTCTGGTCGAAATCAGAGCCATCATCTCACTGTGGTAATCTGAATCCGAGTCCGAATTATCAACTGACGCCATAGTACAGGTATAAATTAAGTTTCCCGTCGAGAGACTCGTAAATCAAGACTTAAACAATGTATAAGATATATTATAATATACCGGATCAATAAAACGCCTCACAAACCCTGCGGTATGACACGCTTTCCAATTCTGTGTTATTGTTTTTCTTTCATGTTGATATTGAAATTCCATTGCATTTATTTATAGCACATGTTTATTTCTGTATTTTCTCAATACATCGGTTCTGTCATATTTACTTACGATTATCGATTTATCTTATTTTTATTTATGTTAATTCTTAGTAAAACAGTTTCGTTTGATTCGTAACGTCTGTCGTGTTTTCCGGGTCTTACCGTCCACCAGTACTCGTGGGTTTAAAAAACAAATTACAACATATAAATTTATGTCCAACAAATAAAAAATTTTATAAATAAATTATTAAATAACGATTTTTTTTCAAAATCTTTAGTTGATTAAAAAATAACACATCGTAATAGAATAATTAAAGCTGCATTAAGTTTTCCAAAGAAAAAATTAAAACGGTACTGATCTAACTAATGATGTTCCTAATGAACAATGTTACATTTGGTTCAACGATAAAAGGTCGAATAAATGCAGAAATCACAATATTTACCCAGCGAGATGCAGCATTTAGGATCTAATATTAGAACATGGTTACGTCATCAAAAACCCGGGTAATTTAAACACAACTTTCAAAACGGTGAAATACGATAAATTTAACACAGAACTTCGTTGAATTTGTCATTTGTGACTTAGTAAGGGATAGCAAAACACCATTTCAAATACACCCGGATATAAATGAAGGACAATTAATGTAATCTGTTATGTTTCACTTTCGGTTCTAGGGTTTTTCCGTACATCCGACATGATCCGTGCGCATGCTCCAAGCTTATAATTACCATCGTAAAACTCTGACCAACCGGTCAGAGGATTCCGTTTATTTACAGCTAAAAGAAATGAAATTTTAGAAAATGAATGTCACGGATCGTGGTTAGAAGATATCTATTTTTAAAAAATATATTTTTAGAAAATCAAAAAAAAATTCAGAAAATTGAGTACCTTAATGCAGCTTTAAGACCATGATTGGAATAAAGAACGATTTGTTTATGAGTAGAACCACGTGACATTTCTGGATGAAAGCGGTATTGGGTTCAAAAAAGGTCGTCGTATAGAACTATCCCTAAATGCACAAATTTAAGATAATCTGCAACAATTTTGATATTTTTGAAATAAGAATTTCGTCTTTTTTAGAGACATGTACTTTGTTTTGGTTTAAAAGTGTACTGTTGAATTTATATCAAATTAAATTTTGTGTAATTTCGGCAGTGATTTTTGTTTTATTCTTACGCCATGATTTTTTTTTTTTTTTTAAGAAAAAAACTAATTTTTTCATAAGAATGGAGTGAAAATAGAAAAAAAGTAAAAAACAAACATTAAAGTACGGAAAAAATATTTTTTATTGATACCTAATTCGTCTATAACTGGCGAATATTATCGCAATTGAAGCCACAAAAAATCATGATATGACATTTTGAAAATGTCGGGAAAATATGCGTAGAAATGCGTAGTTGAGGCTGAAAAGGTTAATGGTTTTTCACCCTCCTTTTCAAAATTTCTGCGATAAAAAGTTAAACGTCAATGATTTCCAATACATGTACAGTGCCATGGTGGACATTATTGCAGTTTTCAGTGTGGAGTGTAACAATTTTTAGTTATATGTCCAGTCACATTACTTATGAAACTTTTGGGCCTGTTACAAACAGACTGATTATGTTGCATGGTACCCCTACCTAAGTTTGTTAGCATAGCGAAAAGAATTTTCGGTGTTATTAAAATGTGGGGGTCGGGAGTTCGAGCAAATACGTGACCTAGAAGTTAAAGTATGTCTTTGTCTCGCTCTTATGCGACTACGATCATGTTGTACAGCTGAACCAAAAAGATTTAAAGATATGTTGGCATCATAAGCTCAAAATGTATACTATACATCGGCTGCTTTTACTGCATCAGTAAACGCTGTAAGATTTCGCTCTCTTATGTGTGCTGCCAATTCATTTGATACTGATAACAATAATTGTTCACGAAGTAACAGATCTGATAATTTTTTTAACATTTACCGCCTCGATCTAATGTGGATATAATTTGTTCTGCGAATGCTTCCAGTGATGCGTTTGGTTATGGTTTGATCGATCGAAATCGTTTGTTAAAAGCCATAAAAATTCGTTTGTAAAGTCATGAAGATTTTTTAAGATCTATATAAAAAACGGGTGCAGCACTTGACAATGAATAATAAAGTTTAAGGGCATTACCAGTTAAGAAAGGGGCAAGGTAAGTTACCCAGTTAGGTTCTTTAAATTCATGGATTTTGCACGAGTTTCAAACGTGAATAAAAAAGCATAAATTTTGACATGGGTCTCATTAAAATGGGGGTAATTTTGGGACTGGTAAATACTTTCACTTCTTGCTGTTTCTAATTTTAATACTCCATCGTTTTCTCTCTGCTTGACTTTTCTTTCTTTCTAACCTTGCCTTTTCTCGTTCTCTCTTCCTGTCTCCTCGTTCTCTCTTCCCGTTCTCTTCCCCTTTCATAGAATTCCCGTTCTTTTTTTTTGTCATATAATCTAACAAATCCTGTTTTTTTTAAACATGCCTTTTTCTCTTGTTCTAAAAACTTGGGTTTACTTGCCATGTTATTGACAAGTAATGGCAAATTGCAATATTCAATGAAAAAAATATTTTTAAAACAATAAAATGACTAAATATAAAACTATGTGGTGTCGCCAAAAGGAAATGTCAAATATGCCGGTATGCACTGTTATGTTTATACTGCAGTATTTTAAAATAGTTCACAAACTAGCTGGAATAAAAGTATTTAAATGTCAATGTTACTACATCAGAATATCCTGTTTTGAGCCTAAAAAGCTAGTCAAAGCAGGATACTTTTCCTTTCCCAATAGTTTGTTGACTGCATTTACGTTTGTATTATTGTCGCTCGTAGTATTCATTGGATTAACTACCATCATCATCGCCATCATCAAATTGTTCTACAAAAAAATCTATGATTGAATTTACTGCATTCTGTGCATTTTTGTCATTGCTGAACTGATTTGCTGCATATTCTACTGCGACACAGCAATAAACACATCTAATAATGATGTAGTAGTATTATTTACCACTGCAGATACGTTACTATTTGCATTTTTGGTCATCGCCTCAAAATTATTGTCTCTGGCAGGTAATACCTCAGCTGCTGCTGAAGATTGTCGAGTTTTCATGATATGTATCAGGGTGCACCCGACATGCCTTATGGGGTGCTTTGTTCATTTCTCTTGATTTGACATTTCACTGTTTAATATTGCACAATAAAATAAATAATCCTAATAATAAGTTCTAATGTTCACAAAAGTCACCAAAAAGTATTCTTTATTCTATTTTAAATAACAGGTTAAAATATCGATAAATATTTAAAGCTTAAAACGTATGATACAATGCTAGGTTGACCTCATGAATGATACGTGCTGAGAAATTCCTCGCAATCTACCAGGATCTCTTTGTTATCATGTGACGCGGAGGAATTTTACTTATGTGTAGACGTCTGGAGAGATTCACCACCTATACTTTTGACACTCACACAGTGTCACTTTACAAAATTCAAAACCTGAATAACTTTGTCACTACAAAATACAAAACCCGAATATTAAATAAAGTCTGTAGACTTCAGAAGTACAAATGTCTTTAAGCTTGCATTGTAAAACTTAATAAAATAGTTTTAACCCTTAAGCTTTTGTGTTAATATATATTTATTTTTATCAATGCTGAACTATAAATGTTAATGAATTTACATTATTAGGCTTTTAAGTTCAAACTGTATTCATTTCGTAAATATTTATAATAAATACTATATGTTTGAAAATGTAGACATCTTTTCATCATGAGATAACACTAATTATTTTAACTCCTATATTTAACTTTATAGGTGAGTATTAATGTAAGAAGCAGACATATTCCAGGTATAAGATACATAGAAAATAAATAGATATTCCAAAATTCAAACGTAATACCATGTCATCTGTTGTCACAAAAATATAACATCAGTATGAATAGTATATCAGTTGTCAATAAAGTTCAGGTCGTTGCCAGGTCAAACAGATGTTTTTATGCCATTTTGATTTTTTTTCTCAAGCATGTTAGAGCGATCAACTTCACTTATGTGTTTTTTGTAATCAACAATGGCCTTTGGCTTTGCAATGTTGTTTCTAAGATTTCTTTATATCATTTTAAGACGGTAACACTCACATCATGGATAGCTGACAACAAAGACATCTGATTTACTACATGAGGTCAAATATTTGTACATTTAGATGTGTTTGTCCTTGTCCAGTAAACTGGATCTAGCCAACAGACGCATTATAACGCCAATTGTAACAGCATGAAACTTCAACTGCCTCTGCATATTCTGTACACACACCTTCACCTGTGTACTAATATTCAATAAAGTTCCCAGAAGAAGCTCATATACCTGGTACAACTGGTTTAACTGGATTTAAGACACGGACACGCAGCCTGCCTTTCCATGAACAAGTTGCCTCATCAAAACTAATGTTCTGGTTAGGGTTCGAAACGTCATTAAATATATTTGTTAATAGATCGACAAGTAGTCTTACTTTGAACAAGGGATCAACCCCTTTTGATCTCTCTTAACTTGATGTGAATTGTCTGTTAGATGACAGCTGCACCAAATGGCTAAAAACTATTTGTACTGTATTGTTTAACAGGCTTCTCCTAGCTGCCATTTGTACAATCTTAGTAAAGATAAATAAGGTGATTATAAATACTACTTTTTTGTTCAGAGTAGAAGAATTTCAAAGATATTGCCTTCAAATTGACCCATTTAGTTTTATTGCTTTTGCTGTTAACAGGAAGATGGATGCATGCAAACATAGCCATTAGCGAGTTAAAATTTGAGCAAGTTATAAAATAAAATACTAGTTTTATTAATTCCGTTATTTTATCAGAATCATTTACAGATTTATTGTTTACAATGTCAGATGTACGGTTTTCATCTTCAAGGTCTAAAAATCAGAGTCATAGTCTGAATTATTATGATTTTCTGCTACGGAAGTATCCTGTGGTGCATCACCCTGTATTTTTCTTTGCTCTTATAGGCTCATTTTTCAATATTTTCTTTTAAAATTTTGAATATGGCATCTTCTCCTAGGATAGAACTTAAACATATATAACGGGGTTTTAAAAAAAATTCACACTTCTCGATTTTTGGGGTAAAAAGTATAAATTTTGAGAAAATGATAAAAGTCCATCTAAATCCTGAGGAATTGGACTTTAAATATTGTGCAATTAGTTTACAGGTTATATGCAATGTCCATTGAACATTAATTTCAATTTTGGGGCAAATATGAGATTTTGATTGAAAAAGTACAAATTTTAAGAAAATACATTTTGTGCTAAACAGTGATTAAATTAGATTTTAATTTTAACCTGATAAGTTTCCGTGTTATATTTAATGCAGTAAGAAATTCAATTTTTAAAATTTTGGGGCAAATTATCCTTTAGTTTTTCAGATTAATGGCAAATCAAAGTTTTTAGATGAAAATGTACAGACTATAGTCGCCATACGGCGAGACTTAGGTTTTACTTTTCCGGTGTCGGCGGCTTCGTCGTCGTCATCATTGGAGTGTCAAAATGTAAAAGTTGTGTGTTTAAGTCCATATCTTTAAAACTTAAAATGATATCTGAAGTGAAATTTGTAACATCAGTTTAATCAGGCTATTTAATTTTTTTAACCTAAGTATTTGGCTGATTTTAGAAACATTTTGGTGTAAAAAATTGCATTTTGAGAGAAATATTGTGCATTTCGAGAGAATGCTCTTACAGTCTCATTGTTTAATTATTTCTTTTAAAATTTTTAATATGACATCTACTAAGGTAGAACTTAAACATATATAACAGCTTTTTAAAAATATTTAACACTTTTTAGTTTTTTGGGGTAAATAATTTAGCAAATTTCATCTACCTTAAGGAATTGGACTTTAAATATTGTGTAGTTATTTTACAGGTTTTATGCAATAATCATTTACCAATAATTCAATTTTGGGGCAAATTTTATATTTTGATTATAAAGGTACAAATTTTGAAAAAATGCATTTTTTGTGCTTAACTAGTATTGAATTGGATTTCAAATCTAGTCTGATTAGTTTCCATGTTATGTATAAGTGTAGAAGTCTTTGGGAAAACAGGTTTCCCCATAGGCCCTTCTTTTGCAACATTACTTTTTATCCAGATATGAAATCAGTTATGGCTGCCAGGTGGCCATCTTGAATTTTGAACATTAAAGTTTGTTACCATTATTTCTCAAGAACTACCTATGTGATCTTTTTGAAGTTTTGTGTACAGGTTCCTCCTAGGTCGTAGTAGTTGCGCAACATCACTTTTTCAGATTTAAAATCTGATATAGCCGCCAGAGGGCCATCTTGGATTTTGAACATAAAAAATTGTTACAGCTATTTCTCAGAAACCACTTGAGGAATCTTTCTGAAATTGTATACAGGTTCCCATATTCACATGGGTTTCCAGTAATTTGAGGTCTCCCCAAAAAGTTTTCATATTCATGCTAAAAACCTTGTTATTATAGGTCATTAGAGTGGAGTGGAGTAATGATGTTTCACGCCCAAGTCAAGATTCTTTGACTTATTTCGAGGCGGTCAGTTCTGGGATGGTGGAGGAAACCGGAGTGCCCGGAGAAAACCACCGACCTTCGGCAAGCGAACTGACAAATAGATCATTAGAAGTCACTGGACTGATTTTAACCAACCTAAGGGAATAGAGTAAAAAATAAATTTGGCGCATTCCTTTTCACATGCCTTTTTGGTTACATTCACAAGGTGGGCGCTAAGCTCTTTCTGGGTTCTCTTGTTTACGAAGCACTACTGAACAGTCAGAAGACTTTGAAAAGAAAACATTTGTGTAATAAAAGCATACGCTGCATGTACAATAAATTACTTAACTGTTTTGATGTTTTTCTAGTTAGTAGTTAGATATTCAAATGTTATTTGTCATGCCTTATGATTATTAAAGTATTTTTTTTCTTTTAGGAAACAAGAAAGAGGTTGTTGATGGTGGTGGTATTTGCATCATTGCTTTAGAGTAGATTTTTTTTATAAAAGTAAGCCCATTTTCATTTCTTACTGCTTTGTTATAGATGATTGAATAGTATTACAGCTTCTGTAGATACTTTGGTTATGTTTAATTCATACTTGCAAATATAAAATTGGAAACCATTCAAATTACAGATATGTCATGTTTTTAAAGGGTACCTGTAACGATTTTCAGTTTTGACATATTTTATTCGTCGTACTTAGATATGACTGTAGTGAAAATTTTATAAAATTCCATTCCAAAATAAGGTATATATCGGTGATTTTCTAATACATCTCAAAAAATCCAAATCAAAAAGGTCGATATCGAGGCTCCTGTGTTGTGACGTCATACCAGTAACATACCTCCACAGAATATTATTTACCAACTACTAAAATGAGTCAAATACGAACTCGTAATTTAATGAAGTGAAATTAACATTCGTTTGACATGTACCGATAATTAAGATTATTATTAATCCTTTTGTTTATTAGACACATTCCTTAGATGAAGACTCACACCTGTAATTAACAGGATGTCACTTATAATTTGCAAAATTAATTTGCAGGTTGATAAAGATATCTTACGACCGGTAATATACAATAAAATATTTACAGTTCGAGTAAAGTAAAATAATTCTAATTGGTAAACGTTATTTGTCATATACAGGATAAAGATTTCACTCGAGAAAAATTGATATTTCATTTTTAAATGTTAAAAAGTAAGAAAAAGAAATTTTTCATTAGTTGTCATGTCAATAATAATAATAATAATAATACAATTTAACTTTTAGGCAAAATTGGAAATTAAAAATTGACGACCAGAATAGTGTATTTAAAACATTTTTATTGATCTTCTTACAGCATTTGATTTTATTAGATTTTAGTTTTCACTTTTCCTTGCGGCATACATTTAGCTGTGATATTTTTAAATTCTTTATTCTATATATAATAATCCATAAAAATATTATTATTATTATTATTATCACGTTTTTTTTAAATGTGGTCTCATTCTAAAATCCGTGTCATTTCATTTTAAAAAAATATCATATATTTCGTGTAAAATAATTTGAGATTGAATTTTTTTTTTTTTTTTTTTTTTGGAAATATGATGCCGCCAGACTACTTAAACAGTTTTCTACATCACGGTCATTTAATTGCAACTGTCAATAAACATTGCACAAAAGATTGGATTTTTATGTATTGATTTTTAACCGGTGCCACTTTCATTTGCTGATTTTCAATTTTTATTACAATCAGCACATGACACCACAGTAAGTTCCATAATATTCATCCTGTAGTCTTTACAGTCAGACTTCTATTTAATTCATTTTAAAATGTCGACGATAAAATTAATTTTTCGTGTATTTGACAAGTTAAAACTAATCGCATTTTTTTTTTGTTATAGCTATGCAACTTATCGCAATTCTCGAGTCTGTCCAGTCCGACTTAATAAAATAATTTTTTCGAGTTAAAGACCAGTTAACACTCGACATGTATTTTCAACAGCTATGCAACCAAATGTAGTCACAATTCTCGAGTAGGTCGGGGCTCGACTCAATATGTTCATCAGATTCGTCCGTTTCTGGTTCGAATAAATAACGGTTATACTCCAAATTCATTACTTATAAGATTGTCTACTTCTTCCCCTAATGATCACGAACTATTTGGCATTAATAGGTATATGTCAGAGTCGTTACTTTCTTCTACATACGTCAATATATGTGACCAGGCATGGGATTTTGGGTCCAAATGAGGTACCTGGGCAAAAATGAGATAATGGCATATTCTTTTAGCCTTTCAACTTGTGTGCATATTCTGAAAGTTTCACTGCAAAATTCCTTGTAGTTTTGTGGAAATAGTAGCTTTCGGAAACCATGACGACAGCTTTAATTTCAGGTTTTTTTGAAGGAATGTATTTTACAAAAGATTTAATATCTATTTTCTGGATGCTAAACATCAAACAAAATTTATTATACATGCAACATTGACAATTAAAAAGGAGATCATGTCTTCCTAAGAAAAAATGACAAGATTGGAGAATTAATATATATATAAGTAGTCAGTTGCCATGGCAACATGATTTTATAACAATCTATCAATTATACTGACAATATTAAGCAAGAGTTGCCATTCAAACATTTTAAAACATCAAATACCCATAAAAACATTTTGAGATCCTTTTACATAATAAATAAACAATTAAATCAATCAATCGAATTAAATAAGTCAATCAATTCAAAATCAATCAACCAATCAATCACTGTATGCATAATCTCTTTTACCTTAAATCATAGGAGTATACTTAAGTCTTGAAATCTATTGACAAGTTTTGAATCAATGTGTCTAAAATGCTCACAACGGGTGAGAAAATGAAGCTTAAAAACAAAGTAAATATGTTATACTTTTTTTGACTTAAAAGAAAAAAAAACAAAAACAAAAACCATAATGTTGTTTCATCCATAGTTAATGACAATGTCTTAAAAAATAGTGTTCATGAGACTTAAGTCAGAAGGTTTAATGATATGAATATTGATAAAAACTGACAAAATAGTACCAATTTTGTGTCACTTTGCAAAGGATACATTTCTGTATTATAACCAAATGTTGTCTGCAGACTTGGATATTATCTTGCAGCAAATTCGCAGAATCAAATTGGGCAAATTGGGAAAGATTTTTCTTTAAAATGACTCATTGTCATGATAAAGGGACATAACTCCATACGACACTAGCTCAAGCAGCATCATTAATTAATTACATTTATAAAAATAAATCAAAATTTAAAATGACCCTGCAGATGCTATATAATTATTATGAACATTATCTTTTGATCATATCCAAAACTTATTAAATGATATAATTATAATGAAAGGTAAGCATTTTTTAATAAATGTCAAGGTCAGTGGGACAAAATTGTTTGTAAATAAGTCATTAATATGTCATTAAGCCAATTTATAAAAGCCAATTCAGTGATTGGCAACTTCAACTCAGTGAAAAGTCAGTAGTTGTATAGTAAATAGGTTTCATATGTATATTCAGTATACATGTAGTACACTCAAAAATGTTAACAACATTGTGAATAGATCACATGCCGCTTCAGAAACTTTACAGAGCCTGAAATTATATCAAGAATCAATAAAATGTCTCTCATTTCAATCTCATAGTGTAAACTTGGTGATTAACTGTTACAACAATTTTGGGCATGTAATAATGCCACCGCGTGACTTGGTATGACCACAACTCTTGCAGTGGCTACATTTCCGTTTTTTGTCATATTCTTCACTCTGTTCAGCTTTCAAAATTGGTTTGGTGACATCTGGTTTCTTACAAGAGTCCTTGTTATTGCAGTAAGGTGCAACCTCCTCGTACAGGTACCACTGTCGAGCTGGATCTAAGCCTTTTGGAGGAATCACAGCTGGAAGTTCGGTATCCAGATGTGGAAACCTGCAGTTTTGATTTCTTAAAACATTTATTTCTACCTCAGGACTATAGCATATTCTTTTACAAAAACTATTCCTGGGTTATGTCTACTCACTCTGTAAATAATGAAGATGAAATTAAGTGTTGTTTAATCAAACCTTTTTCATGAAAAGTAACTGGAAATCTTTTAGACATGTACCATTATATTTTCATTTTGACCTTACAATACTACTCATGTTGCAATGCTAGAGAGCATCTAGTCACTTGTGGTTAAATGCACATCAGTGCCTCATTGAAGACTTTTCCATGACTGACTAAATGAACATCTCCAATAAAACCGGAGATTGTATGGTTTGGCAAACTTAGCATTTGGTCTGATAAGTCCATTTTTCAGATCATTTACTCTTTCTTACAATAAAGTATTTTCAGTGTTCCATTGCAGAGTTTTCCATGACTGACTAGGTGAACATTTCCAAAAAACCCGGAGATGGTTAGATTTTTTTTTGTAAGAAAAAGGCTCAACAGCTTCTTAACTTAAGTTGACAATTGTAAAATGCAAGAAAACTGTCTAATAATTATTACTTTAGCTGTACAAATTTAAATGGGTTTAACAAAAATACTGTATGAAATAATATATTAAACTTGCAAATTGCATTTCACAGGAATTGCTACAAACTGTTGACTTGATGCCAAGTGGTGAAAATAGATAGCAGAGTTTCATTGCTGAATGTCACCAATCACATGTTCCCATGTGAGGATAATATTATAATATAAGAACCAAATATTCTATTTAGCATTCTTTCTTATGATAATTAAGCTAAATCACTATTCAAGATTGCACAAAAATTCACACATTAACTATTTTCATGTTTCAGTTACAAACCTAAAATGATGGTAAGTTTTCAGATGAGGTATGGGTTTGAAGTATTCTTTCAGGTACTTGCTCCAATCATAAAAAATAACAGGTCTCTAGGCATCTCCAACAAGCTGAGGGATGTTATGTCCATTTCTAGATGACTTTGTGACAGACTCTGCTACTTCTTCTAACGTTTCCACAGTTGACATTCTCCACTTAACCTTCCAGAGTCCAAAATGCCAATCAGGATGGAACTTGGTATGACCTGCTTCCATTAGTGAAAACTGCATTGAATCATGACGAGCTGTCATCACTCGCCAGAGCCCGTATCTGAAATACATAAGCAATCAACAAAAAATATGCAAAATTAAAGTTAATGTGTTTAATATAAATAGTGAGAACATGTATTTTAAAGAACCATAACTCTGTTAAAATTCACTCAACCAGAATAATGAGTTTCAACAATATTTATATAACCTTCTATTTTGAAGTGTAGTGCATTGTTGAAATCGTCCATTCTAAATTAATGAACACAACAGAGTGACATATGTTTATCTTCCATAAATTGAATCAAAGTGTCAAAGGTATAGCTATAAATATTAAGTTTTTTTACCATGTTAATTCCAGAACTTATATTAACAGCAAATCTTACTAAAAACTGCTTTAGATACTAACCCAATTACTGTATTGTTTTTGTTCTGGCCTGAGCAATTATCCATATGTAAATTGACATCTTTTTCTCCATATCCTCTGTTCAAAAAATGATGATGCATCATACTTCCTACTGTATTGGCACCTTTTCCAGTGTATTCAGCCTCGTCTACCAGATAAAATATCTGAGATCCTGTTTAAATTGGATAACAAGAACTAATCAGAGAAAAGGTGTGGAAAAAGAACTGCAGATGGGTGGTGTGCACCAGTGATCACTATAAGAAGTGAATAATATAAACAGAAAATTTGGTTTTTTTTTTCAAAACTGGTGATCTTATTGCAGCTTTAAGGACAACCTCAAAATAAAATGCATATGTTTGGCTGAATTATGAAATCAAATATTTCTTAAATTACCACATGATGGTGTTGTAATGATTTTATGTGTTTCAGTCAAAATTATTTCCCTTATACCAAGGTTGTCACTTTAAGCAATAGAAGACAACCTGAAGAATAAAAAAGAAAGGGTAGAAAAAACATCTTTTCAACTATTAGCTAGCAAAATTTTCTGTCACTTCTTGCTAAAATAAAATTGGAACCACAAAATGATGACATGTTCTTTAACATCAACATGATCAAGACTGAAATTGTTTTTTGGAAAAAATAAACAGGTACAGCAATACATTGTGGATGCCTTCCTGAAAGCATGATTATAAAGAAGTCAAATCTTAATTTCATTGCATTGTTTCAAAAAAAAAAAAAAAAAAAAAAAAAAAAAAAAAAAAAAAAACCTGTTATAATTATAAAACTACAAACCAAATTTAAATGAAACAATATAACCTTTTGAAAGTTAGTGATAGGGAACAATTTCAAAGCAAAGAAATGGTCACAGGAGGTTACACCTTAATTAACAAAGCACCACTTCACTATAAGATTTACTTACCAGATCCCTCTGCACAAACACCAAAGCACTGACATTTGCGTGGTGTTTTGAAGAAAAGCGGCCCAACTTGCTGGGCATAATGAGGATAATGCACTTGTTGAGCATAGTCAAAGCTATAGTGCATTCTTGTCTGGTTTGAACATTCAGCTTGTCCTGCAAAATAATAATAACAATAAGAAAAAGAAGAAGATAAATAAAAAGAGATTATGCTACCAAATTTTCAAATTGTGGGAACCTTAAAAGTTTGTTAAGTATCATGGAAATTTACATTCAAAGCACTTCATCACTGAAATACCAATAACAGATCTAGAAATGCAACTGAGAAATGTACATGTAAAATAAATTTTACACATCATGTACCTATATACATGTGAATTCCCTTTCTTGTAACTTTTTAGCTAAACATATTAGCTAATTGTAAGTTTCACTGTAAGTCTCATCTGGATAATTTACTGTATTTTTTTTTCTTTTTGGGGGGAGGAGGGGGTCTCTGATCTCTCTCTCTCTCTCTCTCTCTCTCTCACCAATATTTAGATTAATTATTTATTGCTTATTTAACCCATACTCCTTGCAGGTTTTTCACCTTATCTAAAACAATACCATTATCCTTCAAAGGTACAATAAATTTGGGTTATGAATAATTTTTATTTAAATTCTATCACACTATAATATGATATTGTTTTGCTAATGCTACCCTTAATTTCAAACCAAACTGAGTGATTTACCTCTAATTTTCTTATCATCTGGAAGCTGTGAAAAGTTGATCTTTGCTTCATCACACTGTGTTCTGTATTCTTCCCTCTGAATTTTGCATTTTTCTAGGTGACTTACATACTCATTCAGTAATTCACATTTTTCTTCCTCAGACAAACTCCCACTATTCTTTATACATGTAACATATGATTGACACTTATGGCACAAATCTGTTGTTGGTCTCATTATCATAATATGAGGGCACTGTTCTAACCAAATCTTTTTAAATTCAGATAAGGAAATTTTTCTTAATCCCACTTCCTCTGCTGCAGAAACATAATCGTTGTAAACATCATGTTTTGTTTTATCAGATGGTAATAACACAGTTTTATGTTCTCTGTAATTTGGTAACCTTCCTGGAAGTGGAAGTCCAAACTTATTCCCATAAGATATGACAAACTGTTTAATTATCTGCACATCATTTAAAGTTAATGCATGCTTTGGTAACCTCCCCTTATTTCCATGAGAGCGCGCACCTAACCCCTCATTATCTAAAGAATTGTGCAATGGCATCAACCTTTTTCCTATTCACTCCATTGGCAAAGGCAAATGTAACCCTACACACACGTTTACCGCTGAAGAAGTACTCTTGTCTGGATCTTTCTCTTTCTTTAGATTTATGTTTCTTTTTGTCTGTAACAGAATCATTTCTTCTGTGGTGAAAAGTTGAAATTTAATTGCAACATCCAACTCGTCATTTGTCATCTCCTGACAGTGTCTTCGATACTCGATCACAGACTCCCAGTCAACGTTTGCACTGCATGGGCTACCGTATAACCGGTTACAACCACAAGTTTGTTTTTTAAATTGCGACAACAGATCATACTCTGATTTATCCGCCTCTTTTAAATCACCGTCATTATCAAGATTATGAGAAATGTTAGCATTGTCACAGTCACTATCAGACTCGCTGTCATTGTCATCAGTATCATGATTATGATCAGACTTAACTTCGGTATCTTCAACGTCAAAATTTCCAAAATACAAGTCATTTACCTCTACGATTTCTGAATAAAACTCAGCATCCTGATCCTCGACCAAATCAGGAGGTATCATACAAACGGACGAAGTCGTGCTTGCCTGACTTAAAGCCATTGAATTAGTTTGATGAATTTTTTTCGAGTCATTTTGACTTCACGATAACTCCAATATTTACACTAACGACGGAAGTAAAATCGGTTATTGCCCTTGATTCGCACTGTGACTAATATGTGTATCTTTGCACGCCAAATGGTTAAAAATCATGAATATTTACAAAAACATATCAATGACAACAAATTTCTGAAATTATTATTGAATTCACACATGCACGTCGCCCATATGTTGCAAATTTAAGATATGTTCTTTGGTAATCAAATGTTCCGGTAAACAAAAAAGTAACGTCTTCAGACAGGTGCTTTGTAGTTTTTGACGTCAATCTTTGTCGTCATTTTTCTGCTTATGACGTATTACCTCATTTGGACCCAAAATCTCGTGGCGCGCCACATATATCCTCATTGTTACTACTGTCTATTATGTTAGTCACTACTTCTAATACTGCAATGACGTCACACGTTTATAACTCAAAACGAGGCGTTTCACTTTGCGGTAAATAGAAAGTTATAAAATGTGGATTTCAAACCGCTATAACTTTTTTATTTTGTCACCAATTTTGATGCGGTTTTCAATTTTATTATACTTAAATAATATACAAAACAATTGTGATAAAAACATTTTTGGTTACAGGTACCCTTTAAGTCCTAGTAATGTCTACTCTGTATTTTCACCTGAAGATTTCTTGCACAATTTGCTTATTACCAACATTATTAAATAATTTCAATGCATAATTCTGAATTGCTCAATGTTAGAACACTGTATACTGAAAATTGATCCACCTGTCAATTTACAGCTCTGTTTCACACCTTTGTATGGTATTCAAGGGAATAGGTTAAAGATTCTGTTTCAGAATTGCCAACCACTGAAACTGCATATAGCTGATGTTCAGGCAGATTGTAATGTTAATGCAGCAGATGTTGTCATCTTAGTAGAATCTCGCCTTTGTACACTTGATCAAGACAAGGATTTTGCCTTAACAGGATCTAAGATTTTTAGAAACGATTTCAAACCAACTGAGAGGACAGCATATGGGAGTGTGATGTTTTACAAAGATGAATTGGTTTGAAGTTAACACAAACACAACTACAAGAATATTGAAGTAACCGTTCTGAAATAAAATTTTATTCAGATAGTGTGTGTATATTCTAGGCCAAAAGAAATATCTAACCTCGTAAAGGCAATGAGTGATCTGAATTCCAAAGTATCTTGGTTAATTTCAACAGTGATTATGGGCGATTTTAATTGCAATGTGCATGAGACTTCAAGTGGAAAAACCAAACAGTTGTTAAGATTAATGGAGTCAAACTGTTTTTTGATAACTGTAAACTTTTTGGGTTGCGAGCTGTTGATGAGCATAGAAATCTTACTCTAGCACAAATTGAATTACATGATGACACCGAGAATGGTCAGCTGCCTTATTTATTGTTTAAAGGGAAAACAAGTAAGACATCCCAGATTTAGGAAATGAACGAAAACATTGATGAACAGCCGTTCTAAGGAAGAGCTCTAGACGGTAAAAAATTCAGTAAGCAGTGTCTTGGTGTCAACAGAATGTCTACAGTTATCAAATCAATGTGTAATGATGGGGGAATTGAAGGAAACTTTAGTAACCACTCGGGAAAACGCACATGCGCCACGAGTTTATATCAGGCGGGAGTCGAGGAGCAAGAAATTATGGCCCGTACTGGGCATCGATCATTAAATGCAGTTCGTCAGTGCAAAAGGCCTTCGGAGGATATGTTTAGGGATATCTCAAATGTGTTAGAACCAGGCCACAAAAGAGTAAAATGTGAAACCATTTCGCATGGGTGTTGGGCGACAGAGGAAAGGGTATCGAGTCCCGAAGCAGCTGCGTCAAATTACTTTAACTGTCAAGTTACTTTTAATTATAAGTGTGATGAAAGCCGTTTTTAAGTTTCGTTTGTGAATTCCGTTTCTGATCAAGTTTCGTTTTTAAAAAAACTGAGTAGTTAGCAAGTTCGTTTTATACAAGAGTTCACTTCGTGCATTTTCAAAAGTATTTTGTAGTACATGATTGAAATACTACAGTGATGCGATTGACAGTTACTGTTTTAGATTGGAATTCAGTGGATTTAAATTAATCAAAGTTTTTGCGTTTAACGGATTACATAAGTTAATTTTTCGTGTTTTCTGTATTTTTATATTTACACAGTCACCAAGAATTAGTGACGACAGATCCATCAGAATTTGGTGTGATAACTATTTGACGCCTTTGAAAATTGTGTATTGAGTAGTTTGTTGATTTGGAAGTTTGGAATAAATTGACTGCATGAGTGTTTTTTTTTCTTTGATCTACTTGAGAGCTTCAGAAGTATGTCGTGGTGTGTTCCCGCCAATTTTCTCTTTGAAGTCGCCATTGGTTTTTAGCAGTATACTGACATTTTATTTGTTAACAACCATTGTATGTCAGTTTTACATAAAATGGGCGTGAACAAATAAACCGTCGGTTTGCTGCTAAAAACCAATGGCATCTTCAAAGAGAAATGTAGTTATATCTAAGAGCTATAGTACAAGGCCCCAAATCAAGCCCAGTGAGAGCTCTGTATATACATTAAAATCGCAATAATTCATGGGGGATTAAATTTTGCTGTATTCATGAGTAGATCAAATCCACAAAATTTAATGCCCTTGAATTATTTATTTTCATATACATACAGTTGACTAAGATACTTTTCCACCAAATTTTATACCAACTAATATTTATCAAATGGAAAATCCACAAAATTTTAACCCAATTATAATTAATGATTATACAGTATATATATTGTTTAAGAAAATTTCTGAATATTTTCTTGTTATAGTATAAAGATGTTAGTATTATTTATCCAAGCTAGAATTATTTATCCAGAAGACTTTGTAGGAATTGAAATTTATTGAAAAATAGTAAAAGTAGTAGATAGCAAAACAGTAGTAGATAGCAAACTAATATTTAATATATTAGAGTAAGACTGAGATCTTGGAAGAATTTGTACAAAATATGAAAAATAATTTTTTTTCTCGATCAAATGCTGACCCGGCGAGACATATGATTCCATGGAATTCTTGTTTATATATTTTTGCCTCCTTTACAGTCTGATGTGCCAGCTAAGAACGACAACTCTATACGTCGTTTGGCGAATGTATTCATTCCTTGCGAATTCGGATTTAGTATCGACCTGAATTACGTGACCAGCCTCGAATTTAGGGCATGACAAAAATGTCAACAATGATCGCCTGCATGGTGATAGGAAAGGGTCGTAATTTTAACTATTTTATATAATTTTAGCTATTTTACATATATTTTCGAGCTAATACCTGTATCAAATAATTTAATCGTTTAAAATGAATAAATGAAATGACATCTCTATATCTCAATTAGAGTTTTTTTTAAAGATTTTTAGCTCACCTGAGCACAAAGTGCTCAAGTGAGCTATTGTGGTGGGTCATTGTGCGTCAAGTTTCGATTGTAAACACTCCTGAGGTCCCAATGTTAGTGCAATCTTCATCAAACTTATTCAGAATCATCTTGTTGACAAAAGCTAGCTCAAGTTCGTATATGGGCCATGTTGGGTCAGTAAGTAGGTCACTAGGACAAATTGTAAGGAAACCTTGTTAACACTCCTGAGGCCCAAATTTTAGTGCAATCTTCATCAAACTTAGTCAGAATGATCTTGACAAAAGCTAGCTCAAGTTCGTATTTGGGCCATATTGGGTCAATACCTAGGTCACTAGGTCAAAATGTAAGAAAACCTTGTTCACTCCTGAGGCCCAAATTTTAGTTCAATCTTCATCAAACTTAGTCAGAATGATCTTCTTGACAGAAGCTAGCTCAAGTTCGTATATAGGCCATGTTGGTTCAATAAGTAGATCACTAGGTCAAATTGTAAGAAAACCTTTTAACATTCCTGAGGCCCAATTTTAGCCCAATCTTCATCAAACTTAGTAAGAATGACCATCTTGACAAAAGCTAGCTCAAGTTCGGATATGGGTCATGTTTTGTCAATAAGTAGGTCACTAGCTCGAAATGTAGGAAAAATCTCTTTTAAGAATAGAAGCTCCAGTTTGCCAAAATCAATCTGAGTGTTCATCATTTTCTGGTGAGCGTCCAGGGCCTTCATGGCTCTATTGTTTGGTTATTTTAGTCGGGAGTAATAACGAGAAGCCTCTTTACTAGGTAAAACGTAAAACAGAATATACATCTTTAGCTACTTTAAACGTGCTTGAATTTAACTTTATTTGAATAATTTTATCTTGTATTAAAACAAGTATACAAAAATGAATCTAATGAATGATGAAAATCTTGAACTTCGGTCATGCAGATTAACTGATCACAACAGCGATGTTTCCGGTGATTTTTTAATGATTTAAATAAATTTATAATGTTTTTTTAATCGTCTTTATGATTAAAAACGCTAAAAGAATCTTAAATAACCTTTTTGGTGGATAATTTTTCAATTCATCGTCAAAAACGAGAGTTTGCAGTTTTTTGTATATATGTTTATAAACAAAGCGGTAAAAAGTGCCCTCAATTCAGTCCCGTGGTGATGAAAGTCACGTGACACTTCTTCCGGAGCATTGTTTCCGAGAAACGTCGCATTAACTTAGAATATTGCTACATCTATGACAGCATGTTTCATTAACAGTTGTCAGTGCCAGCTCATGTATCTGAGAATATTGCTACATCTATGACAGCATGTTTCATTAACAGTTGTCTATGCCAGCTCATGTATCTGAATTAGATAAACATTTTAAGATGTAATAACATAGATTTTTAAAAATAATATATAAAAGGACACACTGAAGAAAGTAAGCTTTTGTTGAATTTGAGGAGTACACACGAGTGAGCTTTGTTCCTGTTTACATTCAAATGTTGACGCTATTAATAACCAGAATAACTGATTTGATTTGAGTGCTAAATAAACATTAAACTGTTCAAAATCAAACTTGGAAGTAAAAAAGCAGAATTTCAGCAGAAAATTCTGTAACCTGCCTAATATCAAATTATTAAAGCGATAAAATAATTAATTACAATAATCATCAAACATTTTCCTATCAACAAAACATAACATAATCGCTCAAAACAGACGACGTGAAACCAAATAAAAATTTACACAATGAAACTTTTTTTTGTAGTTTCAATACCTTTGCCTTTAATCTTGGCTTTCTAAGTCTAGGACCAAGTTTTTCCTCAACCTGAAAAAGTTTAAATTTACTTTGGATTAAGATCAATTGTAAGAAAGTAGTATGCCTAGTAGCTTTAATTAGAAGAGACAGGTGGTTATTATTATTTTATAGTTTGATCTATTGACCTCCTAATTAAAGTACCATTTGTATTACACAATTTCATTGTCAATTTTTAAACTTTCTCTGACCTTAAAGGTCAATTTTTCATGTGAATCAGTTACAGCAGCGGAATCACTGTGTTTCAGATAAACAAGTTGTTTGTACCTACATTGGTTTTAATCATGTGATATTTCATAATTGTTATATATTTGGTAAAATGTAGTCAGAATTATCTAAATTTGTAATATTTTGCATATTTGCATATTTCCTAAGTTACGCAACTCTTCAAATGTTCGTATTAGAGAGAAAATTGCATGTTATTGTGTTATTATGGAAGTCTATTACATAACGCTGAGGACAGAAAAGCACTATCTTTTGCTTGATATACAGCATTAATTCATATTCAAATTAGTTACCTCTTTGGAATGACACAGAGAAGTCGTTATTCTCTAGTTACCAGTAAGGATGGCATAGTAATCAAATAAACAATAACTTAAAATAGCAATTAACAAAATAATCAAATAACTATTAATAGTAATTAAAATAACAATAACTACAGATATTAATCAACAAAATAAACAACAATAAATGAAATCAACAAAAAAAAAAAAAACGATAATAATAATTCATTAATTTTCAACTGTTTCCAGAGTTTTTAACACCTAAAATGCTGCGTCTGTTTTGTATCACTTTTATAGAAATGAACAAACGTAATTAACTGTGACGGTCCTGGGATGTCTGAAACTTTATGTTAATAAACTAATTTTAGTTCTTGTGCCCAAGTTTTTCTTGAAGCTTGATTTAAATTCCAAAACTTTTTCTCAACGATCCAGCTCCTGTATCATTAAAATGATTAAGATTAACTACTTGCAAGTCTTCTCTAGTTAAATTTATCATTGCCAAGAGTTAAGTTTTGGCAATATTTTCTTTCATTCAGAAATAAAAACATTGAAATGTCAAACGGAAGCGGAATTTTTATTCCGTTCACATCCCTGGCGTTTGTGAAAAATGCACTCACTGAGATTGGAACAGGCTCTTAGCATTGGTGGTAATTGCATCTTTATGAAACCTTACCTCAGAGACACTGGCATATTTCCAGGACGTTTTATTTGTTTTTACGTTAATGTTTTCTGCACAGACAACAGAAAAGCCCAAGACCTTAAACATAACACAACCAGCAGGATTTTGAAAACAGCATAGTGTAGTTGAAATCGTTCTTTAGGGGTTTTAAACGTCACTTTTTTACGTATAGTTAGTTTACAAACCATTAGAGCAATTATGTGTATATACAAAAAAATATTTGAAAAGCCAGGTAAAAGTTCTTTTTTCATGAATCTTTCTTGTGTGAAGAGACAATCAGATGAAAAAGCTGTAGAATTTTGCTGTCTCGGATTTCAAGCTGAATTAAACGTTTTGGTAAAAAAAGGAATCAAGCTCTGTGGAAGTGGATAACGTCGTTGCTTCTGTAGCAGTAGAAAAACTTTTCTGTTGAAGATATACCACTTAGAGATGAATCAGATTCAGACAGAAGTATTGTATCTAAAAGGCAATTACATAATAAATAACAGTGTTTTAACCAGCTAATTGTTGAAAAAAATTCTAAATATTTTTATAACAAATTTAAAAATTAAATTTAAATTTTATTAAAAATTAGTAAATAAGAAAATAAAATTTAAAAAATACTAATTGTCGTCATCATCCATCCTTCAACCCGTCTATAGAGGCCAACTCAAACTACTGCAAAATGTATTTATTTAACAGTTACTGTATAACATAAGAAGTAGGAAACTTTCGCGGTTTTGATCTTAACTATTTCGCGGTAAGAAATTTTCACGATTTCGCCTGTATTGAAAGTGTACAAAGGGAAATAACTCTTACTGACTGATTACAAACACACAAATCCATGTTCTGAATTGTGATTCAGGTTAAAACTACTGAGTTGTTTTCAGTGAGACATAATAAAACTATTCATGCGTGCGAATTTTTTGAGTTATTATTTTTACTGTTCAGTTGTATTTTATAGCAGCAAGGCAGCTTTGGTCCCCATACCGGTTTAGCTTTGTGTACTTTAATCACCCCAAGCTTCCGGTTGTTTTGATTAATGTTCACATCACACAACCACGATATCAAGCTTGGCAGTAAAAAAACACCCGATAATCTTCTTGATGGTTTACAACTATTGTTTATGCAACATGAAATACTTTTAATATTTCATATTTTAATGTATTTTTTGTGTTTATTTTTATCTGCAAATAGTAAGGTAGGTAGATCAAGAATGCTTTATTTAAATCTTAGAAATAAACAGTTTTAAAATTTGAATTTTATTTATTACACTGCACACAAGAAAGAGTAGAAGAAAATTTCGCCGAGAAGATATATTCGCCAAAAGTCACCGCGAAAATCGCTAATATTTTCCCCGCGAATGTTTCTTTTTATACACTATCTTATTTTAACGATTTCGTGCTAGACAAATCGCGCTGATGTACGATTACCGCAAATAAATGCGCCTGTGATGAAATGTAATAACAGCCTTACCTGCTAAAATGTGTAGTACTCGTTGACCAACAGTCTTTTTTACTTACCAAGGCAAATTCCAATAATTATCAAAATCAGTGAACATAACAAATCCTTTTAAATGCACAAACTTTTACTCTCAAATAATCACTTAAATAAGATACATGAGTATCTAAAAACTAAAAAAATATATACAACTATGTAGGTGTATGACATGAATACTTTGAATGTTATAAACACATTGGTTTACTAGTAAAGTAAAAATTTGAAGGGAAACAGCAGCAATTGCACATTTTTTTCTGAATTGTCCCACAGCTTTGATAGGTCAAGAGTAAATGTACTCATTAGATTTTATGTGCTGACTATAACAAATTCAATTCATACACCAAACTGTAGCACTTATCCAAATCCTAGATGAAAAGAATTGATATTTTGCATTTAACCTGTTACTTTCATAATATGGTATTTCATCATGACAAATAACAAAAGTATAAAAAGAACATTTATCTAGACGAAATTATCATTACCAGTCATAATGATTAGAACTTAATCTAAATAAGCTAAAACTATGTAGGTGACCTGTATGACATGAATACTTTGAATGCCATGGAAATGTTGTCTTCCTATTAGAATTGTAAAAATGGAAAATTAAAAACTGTAAAAATGGAAAAATTAAAAACAAACTTGACAAAAACTAATGAAACATATATAGTTGGAGCACATCGAGATTGGCAATGTTATAACTCAAATATATGTTTACTTCAGTTTTAACATTGATATTGTCTGGTTGTGTATCATGGTCATAATGTCTGCAGAACATGTAAGAAGATATTCTTCAATAGTTTGTTCATCTTGTTTCAGCAAATGTTCTTGTTGAACACTTTGTAAAGCACCAATAAAGACAGAATGCTTTATTCTGTATTTGTTGCTATTGCAATCTAAAGTAATGGGGGTTGTGAAAGTTTTACAGAGTTTTTCGATTCAATGTTTTATGTTGCATTGAAAACACTTTACAGATTTGTCACTCTTGGAGAAGGTTACATTTTGCTTGCATGAAAAACAATGATAGGATGTTTCTACATTAACTACTAGTAAGATAGTGCTTGTGACAGGTTTTATTGAGGGCATTTCCTCTTTCTTGTAGGTAACTGGCCTCAGGTCTTTTTCTTGTATTATTTAGTTGATGGATTGGTAGATAAAGATTTCACATCAAACAGTTTCACTGGAAGGTCAAGTAATCTGAAAGTCTGTCCGAATTCTAGCTTCTCAATCTGAGCTCCCCATACTCCAAAGGCAAACGGGTGATTTTCATCAGCAATTACAACTTCACAAATTGCCATAAGTTTTGCTGAACTCGACATTTTGGAAGGTTTTCTTTTGTATATAACTCATTACTATTTTTGCTGTGATTATCACCTGCAGAATATGAAAATATTTATATAATTTCAATGAAAGGTATAAGCATACAAGAAATGCTGTGTGGCATATGAAGAGATCCATGTATATACAGAAAAAAAACTTTCTGACTAGAACATGTGCTTTGACAATAGGAGGTTGCGTGTTTAAGTAAATTAAAGTAAAAATTAAAAACATCGCTTCTTCACATACTGACATAGCTGGGCATAAGACAGAATAGATAGGAATAAGAGAATCTATTATGAGTATACATGCAGAATAGGGCAATCTCACCAAAGGGATTGAAAACTGCAGTCAAGAAACAAGGTTTGCAATGGTAACTTGGTTCAGACAGCAAGAAATTTCTAAATAGTAACGGAACATATGCTACAATTTCGTTTGTTATTGGTCTAATATTTCTGCTTTCTTCTTGTTGCAAACACTAAACTGGCCTAAAATAGCTGTCCTTTTTCTAGTTTCAGTGCCAGGGGGTTAGGGTGGTGGTTAAATAACCTTTGGTCTAAAAACCCACATGGCTGTTAAGTCTGGACTCAGGACCAAACCTCAAGCACTTAATTTACAACTTCACTTCTGATTACAAGTGATTTAAAGAGTTCGCCATCGACTTTCACAAATACCTAAATTTTTATTTCCACAGCAGATTCTACAGTCATCTTCAGAGCGATATCATTAACTGTCTGTTGTTTCTAATGGGTATAGCAAACTATTTCTTGCACAAAGAATGTCGTAACCAGTTGGAACACTGAAACCTCAAGAAAAAATCTTTTTTTCATTCAAAGATCCTATACAGCCGAAGTATCAAAGGTACTGTGGTATCTAATGAAAAGAAATTGTGTATAATTTCTCAGTATAGAAATGGATAGTACTATATCATCTAAACATCTTGAATCTGCATTAACACCTAGGTGGAAAGGTCCTACAAATTTTCAATTGTTAAATATTAATATAATGAAAAGTATTAATTTTAACGTTAACATTTAACATTATTTTGGGACTTGACAAATGAGGTCACAAAGCTGTTTCTGTGGTCACCTACATTCATTAAACATCACAACATAAAACCATTATTCGAAGTATGTCTGGAATTATGTGAAAATGTGCTGTACTTATTGCAAAGGATTTCTATTAATACAGGTATGTGGACGCAATATCGATGTTATTGAAAAGTTATAACAAAAGTAAAGTACTTAAGCTAAAAATGTTTTGAAATTTATAAAAATATATAAAATTATCAAAACTTTATTTTTTAGACTATTTTACAATTACAAAATCTCCTATTTTTGTCATCTGTAAAATAAATGAATATGTAAACCATTGGTAGATGCAAATGAAGTCTATGAACATTTTGTACTAGCTAAATATTTTTTACTATATAGATTATAACATAAATGAAAACGGTTGTAAAAACTCAATTCCCTATTGTATACATTAATTACACGATCGTTTTTTTTCTCGAAATCTCGAGATTCCGGAGAATGAAAAATGGCATCTTTCTCGAGTGTTTTGCTTACAAGCTATATTTTCCAGAATGTAACAAAAATACCTGGTAACTTGGATTTTCCTCATTTTGAAAGTGAAGTGACGAGAGACAAAGATCGCCCTTTAAATTTGTGCAACAATTTGTAAGTACCACGAAATTAGGCCATACAAGATGAAACATGAAGTACAACTTTAACTTTGTTTCAGTCTTTTAATGAAGCTGACCTTTGAACATATGACCTTGAGCCATATATCAAAATGATTGTCATATCAATACCTACAATATTCTAATATACAAGCCATTACAGAAAGTTTATAGTTTTCAAGCTAATACACAATTTTAGAATTGAAAAGCAAACAGTAACATTTCAAGACAACAACTCCTACATAGACTATCATATAGTTATGAAACTTTGTACGCTGTTAAATTTTGTCATGTTGAACATTTTAACAATATTTTGATTTCAAATATGTCTTAATGTTTGCCTAAGTCTTCACAACTTAGGTCATAACCTTGAATTGTGACCTTGACCCCATTTTAAGGTCATTTAAAGAAAAAAGTCAAAACTGAAAACCCCATGGCAATATCAGTTAAATTAGTCAAGTTATAACAATTTTTTAAGATGTTTGCACTCCTGAGTCACCTTGACCTAGTTTTGGTAGCCATGGCAACACCATGAACCAATCTAAATTGCTTGACCTAGTTTGGTAGCCATGGCAACACCATGAACCAATTTAAATTGCTTGACCTAGTTTTGGTAGCCATGGCAACACCATGAACCAATCTTAATTGCTTGACCTAGTTTTGGTAGCCGTGGCAACACCATGAACCAATCTTAATTACTTGACCTTGTTTTGGTAGCCATGGCAACACCGAGAACTAATCTAAATTGCTTGATCTAGTTTTGGTAGCCATGGCAAAACCATGAACCAATCTAAATTCAACAGGCAAATATATGATTTGGTTTCGGAAAAGTCAAGATGTGTGTTAACGACGTACGCACGCACATACAAAAATATTCTCAAAGTTGTGTAAACTTAATGCTTCTGAACATAATAAATTTCTTAGGATAGGAGGAAGACTTAAGCAGATATACCATATGATAGTAAACATCTCGTAATTTTAAAACTTTTATCTCGTCTCATTATTCAAAATTAAAACAAATCCCTTTGACACCTTGGCAAGACCATGAATTCGACTGTGCTTCGAGAGAAATATTGAATTTTAGGAGCATGTGCTACAATTAAAGGAATGGTTTCTTGATGCTTTACTTTTAGAAAGTATAAGTCTCCTTGTTGTAAAAACAAAATGGCAAACTTACCAATCGAAAGACTGAAATTTTAACAGGGATAGTTATGAACAAGGGCTTTTGCGTCAAGTGCAATATCTTGCAGACATATTCTGGAAAAGTTGATGCATTACGCTCTTTTTATCAAAGATTGGTATGTCAAAAGATGGAAGTAAAGCTGAGTTAGCAGCTTTATTTTTTGCTGTTTCAAAGATGAATATGCCAGTTCAACTATCGGCTCAAGAAATTTTACAACAAAACAAATTTTGATTATCAATCTTTGTTAGATATTGATGGTATTAAAGTTCCAGATACCTTAACTAAATGTGACAACTGGCTTGATGAAAAGAATGGAATTGTGGTGTGGCCACCAGTTTTCGTGTCTGATATTGCAAACTTTCTTATTACAGGCAACCGTGAAACTGCATCAAAATATTTGAATGACTAGAGGATTGGAAAAGCTTATGAATATTTCAGTGCCAGCTGGGTGAAAGACATTTTTTAACACTTTATCTAAGGAGAGCCCATATTGTTTTTCTCCGTGCCAAGTGTACCCCATCACAGAAACTAAGCAATGATGATCATACATGTCTGGACATGCATTGTAAAAGAAACTGGTGAATTAAATCAGCATGCTGTTCATGCACAGCTGGGTAAATATACTGATAATTTTTACCTCAGTTGAATTATTGCAATCTGAAATTGCCCTTGAATGGTTGGCTCGGTTGCAGTGTAAATGACCAGTTGGTATATAGAATGTATCTGCCATACTGTGTATAAGTGTACCATCACTAAAAAGATGTCATTAATCTGCAATGGATGTTACATTTTATTATCAATATACACAGTAAAAAAGTAAATGATACTATAAATTATTGAATTTGTTTAATAAAATAAATTATTTCCTTTTTCGTTTTTTCTTTAATCCTCCAACGTTTTAATAGTTTTTCCTCAAGTATCACCAATGTTGCTTAAAATTATTTCTGCGGATTCAATTAATTCAATTTTTTCCAAACTTTCGTCCCTGTCACTTTTTAAGATATATAATTTATTTGATTTTTTGTAGCAGTAAATATGATTTCACAATATTGTCAAAATGCTCGATCATGTTCTGTTCACTCAACAAAGAAAAATTAACTAGTTCGGGATCTAAATTTCTTCCGTCCAAAGTTTGAAAATTTTCGGATTGCAAATACTTTCGGTCTCTTATAATTTTGCGAAATTGAAAAATTTCATGTTTTTTGCTCCGGCAGTAGTTGTACTCCCCGTCATATTCTTTTATACCAAGAACATCATTAATATTTTCTCGAATCTGAAATATATAAATATTATATTATTAACTTTTTAGGCACTAGATTTATATATGGCCACAGATGCCGAGATAAAGGTGTCGATTAAAGGCCAGTCTGGCGCTATCCACGAATACGTTAGACCGAACAATAGTCTAGATGACATTAAAGAAATTGAAGAGGTAATATTTTATGTTAATATAGTAGATGTGCATTTGTTTTGTTATTTTATTTACATCATTAAAACATTTAAAAGCATGCATTTTGACAAAATAAAGAAATTTACTTTCATTTTCGGTCACCTTTATTGTCGACCATAAAACGAAACTTTTATGAATGCGATATTGTTGAGTAATTTTAGTGACAGTTGTAATGGTTGTAGTTTAATAGTAATGGCCCATAGGTCTCTCGAATAATACTCTGAACAGATCCTAGATTGAAAAAAATTGTCAGTTAACTTATTGAATGTCGGTTGTTTTCTTCGGTCACTCCATATTTCCTCTACGATTACAGAAATGACAGCCCAGATTTCAAACAATTGTACTGGAGAATATAACTTTAACCAAATCCACCCTACCCGATTTTTAAAACTAATATATTGTTACTTAATTAGTAAACTTTTGTAGTTCCAAAATCAATGACAGATATGTAGTCGGTGCAGCCCGCTTGGGCTAGCACGATAAAATAGTAATCCTTTGTTGAATCACTTAGGTTTCACATTCCATAACAAAATGTTCATGGATTTAAAGACTAAAGCCACGTAAAATGTTTATTTAAGAGACAAAAAAGAAAAAAAGTGAAAATAAAATGTAGAGCAAGTTCTTTTGTCACTAAACCCATTACAATTTTTTTAAAAACTTGGAAATGTTCAACATGACTTTATTTTTCATTTTTCAACACCACTTTCATTATTTTTTCAATTTTAAATAGAAAAATATTAGCGGAATATTAAAACGGAACTATCTGCTAAGAAAACCCAAACAATAGAAAGCATGTGCTATTGTTATGTACGTCTTATGTTTTCAGTCTTCACATAAAAGTGATGACATAGCCACGTTTCCATCACCGTGTAAAACTATGGATACCGGGACACAGACAGAAGAAACAAACCTTAGAGGAAGGGTAGATGAACCGGAGAAATGTAGAATTTGTGGCGAATCCAATTTAGAGGACAGGCGGGCAATTTGGGTGGGCTGTTTCGCAGTAAAATGTGACTTTTGGATCATACCAACTACATTGGTATTCACGCCAAAACCAGGACGCCGTTATGTAAAATTAAATACATGTGTCTCCATCATTCATTAAAGGGCAATTAAAAAAAATAATTGTTTTTTTAATTTTTAATAAACGGGATTAAAAAATTATTTACTGCTGAAAAGCAATATACTTTGCAATGACTAAAACCAACTTTTAACACAATAACAAACCAACTGAAAAGCAAAACCGATAACATCAACATATAATGTTTATAATATAGTAATAAGAGATTTTAAGATTTCCTGAATTGTATCAAATTATTTGGTAACAATTTGTGTACAAAAATTTGTTATCCGTTTTTGAAAGTCCTTAATTAGTTGCTTAATCTATGATAAATAACCTTTCCCAGTCTGTCAATATTTCTACAGACATTTATCCATTGCTTTTCATCTGGAGCTCCATTTGGTAAAAGCCCTTTGGTCAATTTGTTTCTGGCTTCCAGTATAAAATCATCACCCTCTCCCTTACAATCATTCCCTAAAACACTGTAAGATTCATGTTCCTCAATGTAAGCCGATACCTGCGGCGGACACTGTAGACGAAGGAAAGAATCTTTCGTGAATACTTCCTGGTAAATTGGCATGTTCAGTCCAAAAAATGGTTGAGCAAACTTCGCTTCGCCTTACTAGAATGGATGACGCTTGCATTATTGCGTCTAACCCCCCGCTCGAAATACATGTAAAGGAAGACAGTATGAGAATACTACCTTACACATGAATTTCAAGTTGGGATTTTTTATACTTGACAACCAGAAATAGAATGTGTTGAGAGAGGGTGAAACATTTTGACGACTACAATCAGTTTTAAAAAAACCAGAATTTCTTCAATCATGGCATCCATGAAAATCTGGATTATTTGCCAACTCTTATGATAAACTTTAAAAATAAAATGTATTTATATGCAATGGAATAAATGTAGGTTAATAAGAAACTATAATTATGTAATGAATTATTATATGAAAAGATTTTTTTTAAACTTATTTTAAAATAACGTCAGGTTTTTACTTAATTTAATACCAGCGACATTTTCACTTACCATGTACTTTGTAAATTCATGATAAGGAATTGCATGAAAGCCGATATTTCAAAATATTCTATTAAAGTATTATTATTAAATTTAAGCTTTAAATTTGGATGAAAGTTTTAAATGTCTTAAAAATAAAAGGTTAAAGATAATTATTATTAATCACATTTTACTCACTTGAGCAACTGGCATGAGGCTAAAGCTTTAACACTTACAAAGCCAAGCATTTTCGCCAAAACTATGAGGCAAACATCCCATAGAAGTCTGAATAAAGCTTTCACCATATTAGTTTCAAAGTGACCAAGACCTATAGAATAAAAAAAGGTTTTGTCATTTCAAAAAAAAAAGTTTTATTATTGCAAGTTTAACAAAATGAAAATAAATTAGTAATGTAAAGATAATAAATTTAATTTATTGTTTTAAATAAAAAAATCAACTTTATATATCAACTTTACAACGTAACACAACAGAAACATATTTATATAAAACTTATATATAATAATATATATATCATTTAAAAGAAAAATCGTGACTTTAGACGATCAATGAACAAATGACAAAATGGAAAATACTTGCAACTTTAAAATTTTAAAAAGTAAAACATCAATATTGACTTACAATATTTGTAACATAAAACGAATATGTATAATACCTGGAATCATCAAGATATCTTTATATTTTTCTGCACTCGTGTTCTGCTACCTCATTGTGCTTAAAATCATCACGATGCTTCTGAAATTCCGACTGGTCCGAAAATTCTCTCTTACAATTTGGGCAACAGTAGATGTTTTCCATCAATCTGCTGCCCAAAACGTAAGGTAAACCATCACAATATAACACTGTCCACTGTCTTTGATTACTCTCCTCTGTTCTTTCAATTATATGATCGATCACCTCAATTTATTTGAAAAAGTTTTTAATACTTGTATGTGATATAGATTGGGAACAATGTACCAATTAAAAAGAACAGGAAATATACACATATTAAAATTACATTAGATATAAGTCAGTAATGAAGTTTCCGTCTGTTTACATCTATAATAAATTCTTATACATTTGTCTTGTTTCATTATTTGGCTTCAAGTACGATTTACGTAGAAATCAGCGACACGTTTGCAAATTTAAACGTTTGAAATTAAAAAAGTAAACATTATCATTAAAATAATGTACCTTAATTTGTTTTATATAAATGTATAACACTAAACAAAATACTAATTATAAAATGCCTTAAGTAACATATAAACCTCATTGAAGAATACTTTATTTTAGACGCCCGGCTGACGTCATGTAAATGACATGATGACGTTAAGTTATTGTTTATTTTTAGTGATGCTACTAAATGCCACGTAGTCATGCGAACCATGTGTACGTCACATGATGTGAAACACTCATATTAACCGATATGGAAGAAAAAACTGTTTGCAATGACATGACAAATTTACAGTATAGAAGAAAATTAAATTTCATATTTTTTATGTTTAGGGTTTTAAAAAGTAATGAGAAACCAACCCAAGTTTTACGATAAATCTAATTTTAATATTGTTTTGCCAGTGCCTTTTCTACAGATTCATATGAGCAAGGGTTTTCAAAGCAAGGTTAACCCATTACTACATCCACGTTTTCGTCCGAATATCCGGGTTCAACAAACTTATACCTAAAAATAATATATAAATAAATACATATTTCACAAAATATGCAAAAACAAAGAAATTTTATTTTATAAATATTTGATTCATTGGTTAGTAAAATCTAAAATGAATAAACTATATGGAAAGAATATGTGAATTGATTTTTTTTTCAAAATGTGTTCCCCTTAACATTTTTGGGGCTTAATCCCGTTTTGTTTTGCATTTACTTTCTTAAGTTATTAAGTCATATTGTTATAAATATGAGGATAATGAATGTGCATTTCTACGTGAAATCTCGTGTGCTGATTTTGAATTTATATTAAAATAATCCTTTCAATTTTGAATTTTTGTTAAAATAATTCCATCAAAATCAGCACATGACAATTATGTAATCAAATAATGTCTTTCGACATCATAAATGTGTATATCTTAACTCAAAATATTTAGATATATATTAATACCTTTCATCTCCAATATTTTCTTCATCTACCTGCATTTCATCATTTTCTTCCATCATGTCATCTCCAGTCATTATTTCTTCCATTTTATTTTTTATAAATTTATTTCTGATAAATACAAAAACATTGGCGTATTTATAACTAAAAATATCATTCAATACAAAGTAATTCAATATTTAATGTTTTACACAAGTATTAAACCCATTTAACGCAAACAAACATCGATGTTGTCTTAGTTGCCTGGATATTTTTGAAAATTTATTTTAATAATAGTTAAATGAGGTCCGATATCATGTTGTATTTAAAAATTTTAGATAAATAATTTAGTACAATGAATGAAATAAACATAATAAAATTGTTATGATTAAGTTATTTTGAAACAAGAAAATGCGTTGATTAATCTTCTAGCGTTTTATGAAATTTCACATGTATAATGACGTGCAGACACATGTCTAATATTGTTTGCAAAGTGCAATAGACAATGTATTCAGTAAAGAAACTTTACAAGTTTTCTCAGGTTAAGAACTCCCACAAAACTTAATCAGAAATATATCCACTCACATTTCATTTATAAGTAGCTTATATGATATGCATGAAGTAACTGTAGTGCAATGAATAATTTCCAAATCATTAATCAATTTCAGTATACTTATACAGCTATATCCTTGACCTTTGAACATATATGACCTCAAACCATATATGATTGTCATGTCAGTACCTACAATATTCTAACATACATGCCTATGCATGGATTAATAGCTTTCAAGATAATTTATAATTTTAGTATACCTATGTTTACATGACCTTGACCTTTGAACATATCACCTTGAACCATATATCAAAAAGATCGCCATGTCAATACCTACAATATTCTAATATACATGCCTATACAAAAAGTTAATAGTTTTCTAGATAATTAGCAATTTAGGTCTTCTTCTGTAGCTGTGACCTCGACCTTTCAACATATGACCTTGAACCATATATCAAAATGATCGATGTTGCAATACCTACAATATTCTTATATACATGCCTAAACAAAAAGTTAATAGTTTTCAAAGATAATTAGCAATTTGTCTTCTTTTGCAGCTGTGACCTTGACCTTTCAACATATGACCTTGTATTATATATAAAAATGATCGCATGTCAATACCTACAATATTCTAATATACATGCTTATACAAAAAGTTAATAGTTTTCAAGATAATTAGCAATTTCTCTTCTTTTGCAGCTGTGGCCTTGACCTTTCAACATATGACCTTGTACCATATATAAAATTGATCGTCATGCCAATACCTACAATATTGTATTATACATGCTTATACAAAAAGTTAATAGTTTTCAAGATAATTAGCAATTAAAGTCTTCTTCTGCAGCTGTGACCTTGACCTTTTAACATAGGACCTCGAACCATATATCAAAATGATCGTCATGTCAATACCTACAATATTCTAATATACATACCCATACAAAAAGTTAATTGTTTTCAAGACATAGTGACAAATATATAATTTTAGCAATTTCCCCACTCAGTGCCTTACAATTTCCCCATTTTGAGCCCGATGGCTACCATTTGTGCAAATCTGAAAATAGATGACCTAAGGATTTTATAAATGAAATAACTAAGGTATATCTCTTGTAGATTCAGAGGACAAGATTTTTAAAGTTTTTCACTTTCGCTTTCAGCTCAGGTGAGCTAAAAATATTATGTTGAGTGAGATCGTATCAGCATTATTATTGATAGATGTTTTACCTGATTATTTTCGAAAAAAAGTTATGATGTCGGAATCTTTTGGGATAACAATTTTGTTATCAGCAATTTTTTTAACCAATTCATCATCGTGGTATATGTTCCAGCTGCTGTTGATCCAGAATTTAATGCCACACATACCTTGCTTCCAGAAACAAAGTATGAAATTAAAATCTTAGCAAACTGGAGGGGACCAATAAAATTGTTAGCTCTCAATAGATAAATTTACTCTATTGCATGCATTTTTTTAACAGAATTATCCCCTAAACCACTCAGAAAGGCACTGAGGAATTCATTTCTATCGAAATTATTTATAATCATATATTTAGTATTATAACTGAAAAATAAAGTTTAATGAGGGACTTTAAAAATATTTATGTGATACTGGACTACAACCTTAGACACTAATATGCTAACAAAATGACCAATCGTTTCCGTTAAAACGCATATTATTTGGTTAATAACTGTGGAGATATATTTTACGTTTTGAGACGAATATAATTATGACAAAATAATCCATAATGTAATGTTTGAAGGCAATAAATAAACTGTAACTTTAGGAATGTTTATATGAAATTCATTACAGAAGTCTATATTATTTTTGATCAAGTAATAGTCAGCAAACCTTATCGTGAAACCACTAAATATAAAAGTATAATATAACGTTTAAAAAGGTTTATTTTTGAATTCATGATGCTTGCAAATATAATAAAGATTACAATTTTATCGTAATATCAATATTTACAATCACAATTTCACCACTGTGGTAAGTGCTCGCACGGTAAGTGAAAGATCGTTGTTTCAAACCCAGGCCGGGTCTGTCCCAAGACTTGAAATAAAGTAGTGACTGTTATTTCACCAAGCACTGTATTACGAAATGGAAGTCATGGTTCTTTCGGATGGGAACTTAAAATAGTTGAGGTCACGACAGTCGTTGCACAATAAAGACCCCTGCTGTATAATGCCATCAGCACAAGGCACAGGCAAAATTTCTGCACTTTCGCCTATAGCTGGCGACGTGTCGATATAATTGAAATATCTACAGTTTTAGGCAAGACATAATATATCATACCTTCACATTTTAATTGAGTTAAGTAAGCGCTATCTTAATAAAGATTTTGGCATTTTTGAGAATCCTCTTAATTTTTTGTTCTTGTGTTTTGGATAACGCTAAAGCCAATTTACACAGTTGTTGTTGTGTCAACATTCCATTTTCAATAAACTCTACAAACTCATCGAAATAATCCAAGATATTTACAGATTTTTTTACAGATGTTTCAGCTCTATTTGCACACGCCTTGCATAAATATAAAGTCCTTTCGGACAGTTGTCCTGAATGAATGAGGTGGTCTACAATTTTTCGTTTAATCTTTCTGGTTGAAATTCTCAGAACATTGTTGGAACCATCTTCAGAATCAGTGTGAGATTTACAGCTGCACTCAGCTTAAGGTGGCATTCTCTACAACGTAGAGAAAAAATAAGACGACTTTTAAATTCATGTTTTAAAAAAACAGAGGCAAAATAGGGCCTGTTTAGCTTAACTGGCGGACAAGTTGCATCTCATTTTATAGCAACGCTTGCAATACTGGATGCCACGTGGTGATTTTTATCAACTCAACTACTCCATCTAGGTACATTCCACACCAAATGGTCCCATTTGAACGACTAGTTTCAGAAGGAAAGACTTGCAAAGAATCAGCTTTTGATAGTGTTTAAACGCTATCTTGGATGTCACAAATTTGACTTGTACAATCTTGCAACTAACTTGCACACCAAAATATGGTTCTATTTTTGCTCAGAAGTTTCAGAAAACAAGATTTCCAAACAATTAAATATTCAAAGCAGCTTATCTTCATATATACCTAATTACCAACTAATTATAAATGTGAAAAACTCGATATACATGTTAAACGAATACCGATATACTATCCATATATCAAATTTGAACTAAATCGGTTGATAGATTAACCTGTAATGGGCATATAACACTTTTTGCTTTAAATTGCAAAAGCAGCCATTTTTAATTTTGCAAGAAGTTTATTTGTACAAACTTTAAACTACTCTACATAGTAACCTGTTATACCAAATTTTCTTTCTTTCTTTTTTATTTCCTCAGTATCTTCAGAGAAAAAGATTTTCAATAAATGAGCTTTTAATGGCAGCTTAATTGTACGCACGCACGCACTCACAAACGAACGTTTCGCCATGTCATAAGCCGGGGTAGCTAAAGCCTCACATGTTAATTTCATATAAACATTTCATAGAATTTAGAAAAAGTATTTTATAGTCTACAGTTTATCTTCAACAACCAGAGTAAATATACATCACAAAATTTATTTTTTCGAATAAATGAAACAGTCATTTCAATCTTTATGACGATACAGAGCCTTAGTACAATTTATGATTGAAAGTATGAATGCAAGAGTTTTGGGTCAGAATATTTTGTTATAGGGAATAAACTGTCGATTTAACATCATATTTATAATTGTTTGTTTTTTAAACCTAAATAGCTAGCTTGAATTTAAAAAAAAATTCACATAGAAAATTTTTTTTATTTTCTCAAACAACTGTAATATAAATACATTTTTAAAAATGAAGACCAAAAGTTCTTACAAATTAAGTTTATTTAATACAAATTAAAAAATGTTAAAAAGATTTTTTTCACTTTTTTGAAATTAAACTTTTAAATTTTAGCAAATTTGTTGAGATATTTTTTAAAAAAAAAGCAGATTGGGATGGGTCCGCAAACATTTGGGGTTAGGAATTCGTCGCTCTAGTTGTTTTAATATTTTGTTTGAATATTATTTTCAAAAGAAATGAATTTAAATAAAACGATAAAAAATAACAACGCCAACAAGAATCGAATTCCTACCCCAAATGTCTGTGCGAACATCTTGGTATACGATTTTGAGGATTTTGTTGCAAGCCGAGATCGCTAGATTAAATGTCTTTTGATTCGTTGTTGCAAGATCACATGATCTTGATATTTTCAAAATGGCAGCTTGAAGAATGAAGTTTTCCATCCCAATAAGAAAAAGTGTATAAAACGACTTAAACTGTTGAAAAATGGATATTTAAACATGGTAAACATAAGCAGAACTTACCTGTAACCTCTGACTACTTTTAACAACGACTTTTGCCTTTCTACAGCAGCCCAGCAACTGAAGAAGGTATTTTTCGGTTCGGTTTATATACCCTGTTATATGCCAACGTGTCGATATCACGCACTTTCTCTGAGCAAGCGAAAAATCCGTGAATAACTTGATGACGCGTCACTACATATGACTTTTGCCATATGGAAACATATTGACTTATATATCCTTTGATAACCAGTTTTCGACGATTACCTAAATTCGACGGGAAAATGTACGTGCGTTTTTCACGCGCCCGCGTGCATTCCACGGTACCGCTTGTAGCATTTTCGGAAGCAGCGTTCCACTCGTCTTACACAGCAAAGTTTCATGCACAATGGAGATACGCTTGGTAAGTTATCAAAAACTAATAAATGAAAATTTGTTTAAAGGCAAGATTCCTTAAGTCAAATAAATACCCCACTTTGTGGCCCCAAAAGTCTATAAATACACACTCCAAACTCTGTCATACAGACGATTTTGTTTTTCCGCCATCTTTTCTTCCAAAACATCACGTGACCAAGTAGGGAAATCCCGTTTCAGAAAAAAAAAACTATAGAAGCCCGAAACCGTCTTCTTACAGCATATTGTGTACATGTACCAATTTGCAATTTTGTTGTTATTAGTAGCTAATCTGTTTTCTGTCAATATTTTCAGATAAAAGAACCCAGAAAAGGAAAAAACAGATTGAATTATGATGCTGTAGATGTAACAAAAGCACTTGTGATGGTAAATGAGAAAGGGGTGTCAGTGGAAAGAGCAGCAAGGTCATGTGGAGTACCTGTGACAACACTTAAAGACAGAGTTAGAGGAAGAGTGGGAATTGATGTCATTAAATCTAGACCTGATCCTCTTTTCTCTTTGGAAGAAGAATCCCAGTTATTTGACCATATTAATACTATGGCTGAAATTGGCTATGGATACACACGGGCTGAGACTCTCAATTTAGCTTCAGATTACTCGGTGCATTTGGGACACAGTAACAGACAACATCCTTTAAGCCTGCGCTGGTTGTACAATTTTTTTGCAAAGGTGGCCAGATGTAAGAGTTCAGAAACCACATAGTTTAGAAGCTGTCAGAGCAAAGTGCACATCAAAAAAGACGGTAAACAGGTATTTTGAAGAACTGGAAAAGATACTTAATAAATATGGACTGAAAGACAAACCAGAAAGTCTTCAATATTGATGAAAAAGGACTTAGCACTGACTGTAAGCCACCCAACATTATAGCAGCTACCAGTTACAAGCCTCAAGTAGTCACAACAGGGCAGACAAAGACAGTAACAGTAATTGGATCAGGCAATGCAATTGGAAATCAAGTTCCACCATATTTTATATTTTCTGGTCAGAGGATGGTGTCCGAGTTACTAAATGGTGCTTCAGTCGGGGTTCAGGGAACAGTTAGTGAAACTGGTTGGTCAAACACAGATATATTTGAAATGTACCTGAAAGAGCATTCGATTAAACATTTGCCAGCCCGTGATACAAATAACAAGGTTTTTTTACTATATGATGGTAAAACTATATGATATATAAAACTCCCCGAGGGTATCCACAGCTCAGTAGGCAGTACTTTGTGCTGTCAGAAATTGTACCATTCAACAAAATTTTTAGTCGTCTAAAATTTGAAATTATTTTAAAACTAAGGTTTGTTCCCTCATGTACAGCATTCCTTAGCTGGATTTGGATTTATATAATTTTGAAAGTTTAGATTCATTATTTTCAACTGTTTGGCTTATATTTTTTATGTATCAAACTTTTCGGTCTTAGTGTCACTGATGAGGAATGAATTTCCGAAATGTGCACATCTGGCACATCAAAATTTAACTGGTATGTATTATATATTTACTACCCCTGAGCGGGTACCGCTGCTGGTGGAGTAAAACTCCCCGAGGGTATCCATAGCTCAGTAGGCAGTACTTTGTGCTGTCAGAAATTGTACCATTCAACAAAATTTTTAGTCGTCTAAAATTTGAAATTATTTTAAAACTAAGGTTTGTTCCCTCATGCACAGCATTCCTTAGCTGGATTTGGATTTATATAATTTTGAAACTTTAGATTCATTATTTTCAACTGTTTGGCTTATATTTTTTATGTATCAAACTTTTCGGTCTTAGTGTCACTGATGAGGAATGAATTTCCGAAATGTGCACATCTGGCACATCAAAATTTAACTGGTATGTATTATATATTTACTACCCCTGAGCGGGTACCGCTGCTGGTGGAGTAAAACTCCCCGAGGGTATCCATAGCTCAGTAGGCAGTACTTTGTGCTGTCAGAAATTGTACCATTCAACAAAATTTTTAGTCGTCTAAAATTTGAAATTATTTTAAAACTAAGGTTTGTTCCCTCATGCACAGCATTCCTTAGCTGGATTTGGATTTATATAATTTTGAAACTTTAGATTCATTATTTTCAACTGTTTGGCTTATATTTTTTATGTATCAAACTTTTCGGTCTTAGTGTCACTGATGAGTAATGAATTTCCGAAATGTGCACATCTGGCACATCAAAATTTAACTGGTATTTGTATTATATATGGACATAAGAGTCATGTTGCCATGGGTATAATTGATTGGGCTAGGAAGGAAAAATTGTCCTCTTCGTTTTACCACCGCATACAAGTCATATCTTGCAACCATTAAATGTCAGTGTTTTTGGACCCTTTGAAGTTGCATGGCGTTCAGCATGTCATAGCCATCTTCGTGATATTGGGGGTAATATAATAACTCGGTATGATGTCTGTAAAATTGCCTGCAGTGTCTACACTAAAACCTTAACACCATCAAATATCCAGTCTGCTTTCAAGAAGAGTGGTATCTACCCTTTTGATCCCAGTATAATACCAGATACAGCACTAGCTCCAGCACTGTCTTTTCCTGTAGAAGTTGTACCTACTGCTGCTAATGTAACCACCTCAACTGCTTCTGATTTCACTTGTCCATCTTCGAGCAATGTGAATTTATGTAATCACAGTAATGTCAACACCAAAAGTAGTAGTGATTGCCACTTTACTGTTTCATTTTTTGATAAGCAAGGTGGAATGGTATTGAGTAACATGAAAGTCAGGAAAGCTAGAAAACCCCTTAGCAAAGTTGTTGGTGGTAGACCAATAACAGAGGATAGTGTTTTAGATGATACATGTATTAAAAAACATTATGATGGCCAAAAACAAGAAAGGAAGAAAAGGTACAGATACAAGTTAGGACTCACAAGTGGCTGGTTTTTCTGGAAATGCAACTGTTCAGCAACAAAAAAGAAAGTCGTCCACTGCTGATTTAAAAAATAATTCTAGTACTACGGTGAGGGCCAAGGCCAGGAGAAGTGACACACAAATATTTTCTCATAGCTCTGATGAGTCATCTGATGAGGAGGTCAAAGAGGAAGAAAAATGTTGTGTTTGTAAGAGGTTTTCATCACCTGGTATCCAGTGGTCTATTGTGTTTACTTAATGGGTTCAGTGTGAAAAATGTCCCCATTGGGTACATGTCCAGAGTTGTACCACAACACATGTCATCAGAAGAGGAGACAGTTATATCTGCCCCCACTGCACTCAATCATAAATCAATTTAAATGATTAGCAGTTGTAAATATGTTTAATACTTTGAGGTGTTTTTTTTAACATTTTTGAAGTTTTGAAAAAAAAGCGTGGCTCATCAGTTTAGAAGGGATTTACAGAAAAGGCAAACGCAAAATTTTCGGAAGTGACCACCAACGGGCCTCCGTAGAAGGGTTGTGATATAGGTCATGTTTACAAATGGCGGTCAAGGTTGGAGCAGATTGGAAGTTGTTCTTTGATTTATGTTACGTTAAAGTTACAAATCATTTTAATAGTAAGAATTTTTTGTTTTTGAAACAAGCTTTCATGCATAAATAAATTTTGTGTTAACTCTCGCGCGATCAGGATAAAACCCGAGATTTGTGCTTACATCGTCGAAAACTGGTAATACTAGGATATATAATACGGCAAACGTCATATCATATGGACTGTAAGTGGATTTCCCGGACCTGAATAATAGTCCTTTCACTATCTTTTTTGCTGGAGTCGGAGTGATCAGACTTGTGAGCAATAGCATATGTATTTTTCCAACTTTTTCGCAAGGTCACGCAAACTTTATGATGTCTTAAATGTATAATAATAATAATAATTAATGATTGGTCCATTATAATATAAATCCCTTGTTTAGCCTCAGCATGCCATTGTGATCAATTTTGGAGATAGCGTCCTCTTAATCGTAAGTAAAGGTTCACCTTAATTGTAAAGTAAACAGGCATAACTTCAAACAATGTGACGATATTACATACGACATGATTAATTTGACTAGACAAATGATTGTAAACAACTAATAGCAAGACGTGAGGATAAACACAGATATTTGTCATGCTGTAATTTTTTCACTGTTAAAAAGTAATAAAGTAATAGGATTTCTTGGCACAAACAGACGGGGAAAATGTAAGATAACTTTATCATAATTTGTTACATAAAACATTTGACTTATTGATGAAACTTGTCAGTGCACAAAAAAGGACTTGAGTTTTACTAGCTTTCTGGCGGCTACCAAATATTATTTTTTACTAGCCAGGGCCAAAACTTACTAACCAGGGTAAAAAAAATTTGGTCGCGAAATCAAAAGTGTCTATTATTTTGATGCAATGATACAAAAGAAAACAATGTGGAATTTCAAGAACTTTAAATGCAATCAGCGGCTATATCATTATTGCATAATTGTAATGAAGTCACATATAATCAGTCTCGAAAACTTTGCAAAACATACGTCCGTCTTTTAGATACAGCAAAGAAAATTCCCCGACTTTGTAACGAATTTCGACAGCTAGAACCGGCAGGGACAGTCGACGCTGGTTTCTGATCATCTACACATTTTGATTTTGCTTCTGGAGGTTTGTCAGATCCCAAAAAAGACAACTCATTAGGAACTTTGGCCAACACGATTAAAGGGACGTAACCCGTTTATGAAAACCTGTACCTGTATATGATAGCGTGTCTATATATACAGCTATCTTAACTGCCCGTTCAGATAGTCGTAATAATTCCTTACGACGTTAATTAATTATTATAAATTGATTAATTTCTGACGACAATAATTAATGTTCTGAAGCAATAATTTAGTTCTGTAATTGAGTTAATCCTTCCGAAAGTAATTAATTCATAATTGATTAATTCATTAATGAATCGATTAAATCTATTAATTTTAACAAGAAATTATTTAATAAATCAATTAAATAAATGAATTAATGTCTTAATGTTGTCATCAAATTCATAATAATAATAATGACTTTATTGCATAAAGTATACAAATACTTGTAGCACATAAACAAAATAATTGTATATACAACATGGCAGTCGAAATAATATTAATAATTGACTGGTCGGAAGGACCGAAAAAAAATCAATATCAAGTAGCTTAAATGATAATTAATTACAGTTATAAAATAACATAGGTTGATACATGAATGCATATAATATTACAGGTTTATTATTATAAAAATAATATACAAAAGGTAATTCATAATTTTTTAGCAACGTTTCCGTGTAAATAAATTTTGATGAATTTAAAATATATTTGTAATGAACCATTGAACAGAGTCCGCTTGAATGATTAGCTAAAATTAACTATTATTTTGAAATTGTACTTCTCCTTTGATTGAGTTATTCAACAAGCTTTACAGCTGCATCGTAGTAGTTGTAATTTCGAAATGGAATGTTCTACATGTGCTGAGAGAGAGAGTGTGTGTGTGGGGGTGTGTGTATGTGTGTGAGACCACAGTAGAAAGTAGACTGAAACGGCATAAGTTTATTAACGTTTGAATTAATTATTGTTCCCGTTTATCATAGCTAATCGCAAGTCTCAATATAAGTGAACTATTCTTGACTGTAAATCTCGGTTATTGTTGATTGTAGGATATACCAGGTACACTAGCGTTAGGTGTCACAATTATTAATTAACTAAGAATGTATAAGCAAATTTTGACCGTGTTATGGAATCTGAATTATAATAAATGTCAACATCAGGAAAAGATGTTGATAATAAGACACTTTTTTTTCTGATTAATACACATTAAATTGCGGCGGTAGTTTTGCTTGAGTAATGTTAGTTAAATAATAATTGTGAAACCGGAGCAAGCGGGTTTTCTTTTCGCTGGGCAAAAAATTCAATAAAAAAATATCTAAAATTAAATTTTATTCGTCAATAATATCAAATCATCTCATATATAAGTACAATTGTCTACAATACATAGTTATTAACGTGAATATCAATATCATTTCAATATATTACTAAAAATAATAATCAATTAAATTGGGGTGGGGTCTCGAAACATCACACATTTGTCAATATCAGCTCATTTCTTTCATTTTTCATATATAATTAGCCATTAATTGTCCTTTTCAGCAAGTCCAACAATCTTTCCCTATTTCTTAACTTTGTTTTAATATTAAGTATTTTTAATTTGGCTTTAATCTCAGCAGTTGTCCAGTTCTCTATGTTGTCTCTGTTTACATCCTCTTGCGTTTCGCTGATACTGTCGCGGTTTATAGTATTGTCTATGTAATCATTTTCTTTTGGAATATCTGTACATTGTCTACTTATTCTTTTGAATTGTTGTTTTATATCAAAATCCCGTTACTGAAGTTTCCTTTTTGTATAATTCCTTCGTTCTCTCAAAGCACCTTCACCACCAAGTACCTCTAATCTCTTTTCACAGTGAGAGCTTCTACTACGGCTTCATGCTTGTTGCTACGTTTTAAATGAATATTTTTCACAATGTCATTATTTTTCTCGACAGCTTGCCCGGAAAACTTCATCAAATTGTCATACCGTTGCACAAAAGTAGGGATATGATATAGCAGTATATGTATATAAGGTGTGACATTTCGACATTGATACCCTTTACGCACATGACCGATAGATAAAAATAAATCTACCCAACTTTTATACATTTTAAAAACATCATCTGCCGTAGATTTGTAACAGGCATCACTACAAAAAAAGGCATGCAGCTGTCTGAAATCTGTCCAAAGTTTAACAGTTTTTTCATGTGTCGTTATGAATCACAAAAAAAAGTTTGTCTGGCAAAAATTCAAGGAGTTTTTTCATGTCTGTCCCGATAAGTGACGTCCAGTCCAAATCACCACCTCCTTTTTTCGAACACCAGATATCGAAATGAACCCCGCACAATCTGATTTTATCTACTAAATCATCTAAATAATTGACTTTTTCACCGACCACGGACGATTTATCCGACTTATAGTTTACTTCCTCAATTAAATTTCGTATAAGTACATCCGTGACACGCATCAAGAGGTGAAGTTCATCTGGTATTATATGATCTAGTTCTATTTTAATCAGCGGTTTATTTTTCACTCTTATTTTTTTTTGCCAGACAAAAATTTGGAAATTGTATGTTGTGAACGAATCATGTCAGGGGCAGAATGATAGTGATCCCATGGCTTTGTTGTATCGCCCCTTTCGTCTTCATGAACATGACACCATGGGCAAGCGTAATTTCCGATGGCACTGCCTAAACCAATCAAATTTGAAATAATTTTCATGTCACCACCAAAGAAAAATTCCATATCAAAACATATTTATGAAATGCATGACCTTCAAGGGATAAAACATACTCTTTTAATTTATCGTTTTCCCTTGCTAAAGTGAGTTAGACTTTGCGTCAGAATACGATTCTAATTCCTTAAGAAGTTTCGCACATTTGGCCTCTAAATGAGCATTTTCTTTCTTGAATAAGGCGAGCGTACAGTTAAGGTTGTGTACATCTAATAGTTCACCCTCAAAAATATGAACTTTTACTTTTTGATTATCAAATTGATGTCTTGTCTCATTTCCAGTTCGGAAAACAGTCTTGTACTTGACACACACCCTACTGCAATTTTTTAATAAACGATTCTCTTACCTGCTTATCTTCTGGTCAAAATAAGATTGAATTTGCTTCTGTTATCAAATAGTTGAGGTATGAGGTATGTCGATAATTCACTAGGAACCACGATCTGTTAATTACCTATGCTCGATATTCAATACTACGCTTTTGTTTAGTTCAGTTCAATAAATAAGTTGTACAACGAATAACTTAGAGCTGAGACGTTAGATAGATTATACAGTAGATAATAAATAAATGAATTTGGAAACTAACTATAATGAAATTTTAGTTCGAGACATTAAATATATAATGTGCAATATTTTTTCTATCAGTTAAACCTTTGAGAAATAATAAATAAATAAATAAATACTGGTGCGTTATAAGCCGATTCAGGTTTGCAAAAAGGAGAAAGTAGAGTTCTTCTTAATTAACCAAAAATATTAATATTTGCAACTTTTTTTAAAATTAAACATAAGATTTGTCAATATCTCTTTTTCCTCGGAGGTCAAAATCATTTTATTATTTCAGCTAGAGCATGCGACACGAAATATAGATATTTAGGGTTATGACTAAGAAATAATTGTGAAACTAGGGCAGGATTTCTTGAAATATTCACCAAAATTATACATAATGACTTAGTGATTGAGACCAATAAATAAAGACAGTTAAGCTGATCATTATTTGAATGAAGAACCTAACCAAAATCCTTATGTTACTCTTTAAATAAAAGAATTTTTTATTCTGTGGTGAAGCAAAATCCATGGAAAACTAAACATTTGTACTTTAATTTCAACAATTTGATGTATTTCATAGAGAAATTTCAAATAAATAATAATTTAAAATAATTTTTTGGGTCAATATGAACAGTATTTTGCTTAATTCTTTATATAAATAATGTATCGAAGAAATGTTATAATTAGAATTTGATAGATCTTAAGCAGGAACGTATATGACTACATGTAGCTATATACATCCCTGTTTTAAGATAGTTTGTAGAAATATAATATTGAAAACTGAAAAAAAGGACAGATGTTTAGGGTTTTCCAGATATTGATCAGCCCGTACAGTCTTTGAAAATAATAAAGTAGCTTACCCTTTTCTGTCATTTCTCTTAGTTATTATTCTGTCGACAGCATAAGTTTCTTGTAGATTATTTCTCACTGGTTATCTCTTTAGCTTCAACGTTTCGCCGTAACATAACTTACGATAATTAACATTATTTTTGCCACGAAGTTGCCTGGAAGAAGGCATGGTGAACAACAAATAAAATGCCTGCTTTTAAAGGACTCTACACCGATCCCAAACGTAGTTGACATTTTTGAGTAATAATCTAGGCTTCTTTGGTGTGTTCTTAGCAGGCGACAGAAAGGGGAAAAATCCCTCCGATAATGGGGCAATGTTTAGATAACATTTACAGAGGTGTCCAACGATATAATTGTAATTTGCTTGTTTTTCAATTGCAATTGAAAATGTGTCGGTTCAAACAATAGCAGTCTGATTAAAGAGTATAACTGTAATTAAAAGATTAAAATACATTGTTGTATTGTTCACATTTGTTTACCACAATTCGTAATGTAAATAAAATATTCAATCCATTTTAATCTGGTATCTTCGTTAGTTACAGAATATAACTAACTATTAGGAAATTCACTTAAATGTACAAAATTAAACAGTCTGCACAATGGCCGCAAGGCCCCATGTAGACTATAAACTTGTTCAATCTGTGTGATTTTAATCTGGCGTAATTTGTGAATAAATATTTAATAATAAATTAATAATCTCAGTATTAAATTTATTCAAAAACGTAAAAAAAACACTCTAAAGAATAGGTATAACTTTTAGTAACTTAAATAATATAAATATATGTTTTTAACTTTTAAAATTTTTTTTTTAAAATTAATTCGGTATGCAATTAATGATCTAAATGTAATTGTTAATGATCGTCATGTCAATACCTACAATATTCTTATATACATACCCATACAAAAAGTTAATAGTTTTCAAGATGTAGTGACAAATATATAATTTTTAGAAATTTTCCCACTCAGTGCCTTACAATTTCCCCATTTTGAGACCGATGGCTACCATTTGTGCAAATCTGAAAAAAGATGACCTAAGGATTTTATAAATGAAATAACTAAGGTATATCTCTTGTAGATTCAGAGGAGAAGATTTTTAAATTTTTTCACTTTCGCTTTCAGCTCAGGTGAGCTAAAAACATTATGTTGAGTTAGATTTATCAGCATTATTATTGATAGATGTTTTACCTGATTATTATCGAAAAAGTGATGATGTCGGAATCTTTTGGGATAACAATTTTATTATCGGCAATTTTTTTTTACCAATTCATCATCGTGGTATATGATCCAGCTGTTGTTGATCCAGAATTTAATGCCACACAAACCTTGCTTCCAGAAACAAAGTATGAAATTAAATTCTTAGCAAAATGTAGGGGACCAATAAAATTGTTATTTCTCAATAGATAAAATTACTCTATTGCATGCATTTTTTAACAGAATTATCCCCTATACCACTCAGAAAGGCACTGAGGACTTCATTTCTATCTGCTACCCAATCTGAAATTATTTATAATCATATATTTAGTATTATAACTGAAAAATAAAGTTTTATAAGAGGGACTTTGAAAAATATTTATGTGATACTGGACTGCAACCTTAGACACTAATATGCTAACAAAATTACCAATCGTTTCTGTTAAAACGCATATTATTTGGTTAATAACTATGAAGATGTATTTTAAGTTTTGAGACGAATATATTTATGACAAAATAATCCATAGTGTAATGTTTGAAGGCAATAAATAAACTAACTTTAGGAATGTTTATATAAAATTCATTACAGAAGTCTATATTATTTTTTATCAAGTAATAGTCAGCAAACCTTATCGTGAAACCACTAAATATAAAAGTATAATATAACGTTTAAAAAGGTTTATTTTTGAATTCATGATCCTTGCAAATATAATAAAGATTACAATTTTAGCGTAATATCAATATTTACAATCACAATTTCACCACTGTGGTAAGTGCTCGCACGGTAAGTGGAAGATCGTTGTTTCAAACCCAGGCCGGGTCTGTCCCAAGACTTGAAATAAGGTAGTGACTGTTATTTCACCAAGCACTCGGCATTACAAATGGAAGTCATAGTTCTTTCGGATGGGAACTTAAAATAAATAAGGTCACGACAGGCGTTGCACAATGAAGACCCCTGCTGTATAATGCCATCAGCACAAGGCACAGGCAAAATTTCTGCACTTTCGCCTATAGCTGGCGACGTGTCGATATACTTGAAATAATCTTGACTGGGACGTTAAACACCAATACTCAACTCAACTTAATCACAATTCCTTACAGTTTTAGGCAAGACATAATATATCATACCTTCACATTTTAATGCAGTTAAGTAAGCGCTATCTTAATAAAGATTTTGGCATTTTTGAGAATCCTCTTTAATTTTTTGTTCTTGTGTTTTGGATAAGGCTAAAGCCAATTTACACAGTTGTTGTTGTGTCAACATTCCATTTTCAATAAACTCTACAAACTCATCGAAATTATCCAAGATATTTACAGATGTTTTTTACAGATGTTTCAGCTCTATTTGCACACGCCTTGCATAAATATAAAGTCCTTTTGGACAGCTGTCCTGAATGAATGAGGTGGTCTACGATTTTTCGTTTAATCTTTCTGGTTGAAATTCTCACAACATTGTTGGAACCTTCTTCTGAATCAGTGTGATATTTACAGCTGCATACAGCTTTAGGTGGCATTCTCTACAACGTAGAGAAAAAATATGACTTTTAAATTCATGTTTTTAAAAAAAAACAGAGGCAAAATAGGGCCTGTTTAGCTCAACTGGCGGACAAGTTGCATTTTATTTTATAGCAACGCTTGCAATACTGGATGCCACGTGGTGTTTTTTATCAACTCAACAACTCCATCTAGGTACATTCCACACCAAATCGTCCCATTTGAACGACTAGTTTCAGAAGAAAAGACTTGCAAAGAATCAGCTTTTGATAGTGTTTAAACGCTATCTTGGATGTCACAAATTTGACTTGCATTTTTTGTACAATCTTGCAACTAACTTGCACACCAAATTATGGTTCTGTTTTTGCTCAGAAGTTTCAGAAAAGAAGATTTCCAAACAATTAAATATTCAAAGCAGCTTAACTTCATCTGTACCTAATTACGACCTAATTATAAATGTGAAAAAACTCGATATACATGTTAAACAAATACCGATATACTATCCATACATCAAATTTGAACTAAATCGGTTGATTGATTAACCTGTAATGGGCATATAACACTTTTTGCTTTAAATTGCAAAAGCAGCCATTTTTAATTTTGCAAGAAGTTTATTTGTTCAAACTTTAAACTACTCTACATAGTAACCTGTTATACAAAATTGTCTTTCTTTCTTTTTTATTTCCTCAGTATTTTCAGAGAAAAAGATTTTCAATAAATAAGCTTTTAATGGCAGCTTAATTGTTCGCACGCACGCACTCACAAACGAACGTTTCGCCATGTCATAAGCTGGGGTAGCTAAAGCCTCACATGTTAATTTCATATAAACATTTCATAGAATTTAGAAAAAGTATTTTATAGTCCACAGTTTATCTTCAACAACCAGGGTAAATATACATCACAAAATTTTATTTTTTCGAATAAATGAAACAGTCATTTCAATCTTTATGACGATACAGAGCCTTAGTACAATTGATGATTGAAAGTATGAATCCAAGAGTTTTGGGTCAGAATATTTTGTTATAGGGAATAAACTGTCGATTTAACATCATATTTATAATTGTTTGTTTTTTAAACCGAAATAGCTAGCTTGAATTTAAAAAAAAAATTCACATGGAAAATTTATTTTATTATCTCAAACAACTGTAATATAAATACAACTTTAAAAATAAAGACCAATAGTTCTTACAAATTCAGTTTATTTAATACAAATTAAATAATGTTAAAAGGATTTTTTCACCTTTTTGAAATTTAACTTTTAAATTTTAGCAAATTTGTTAAGATATTTAAAAAAAAGCAGATTGGGATGGGTCCGCAAACATTTAGGGTTAGGAATTCGTCGCTCTAGTTGTTTTAATATTTTGTTTGAATATCATTTTCAAAAGAAATGAATTTAAATAAAACGATAAAAAATAACAACGCCAACAAGAATCGAATTCCTACCCCAAATGTCTGTGCGAACATCTTGGTATACGATTTTGAGGATTTTGTTACAAGCCGAGATCGCTAGATTAAATGTCTTTTGATTGGTTGTTGCAAGATCACATGATCTTGATATTTTCAAAATGGCAGCTTGAAGAATGAAGTTTTCCATCCCAATAAGAAAAAGTGTATAAAACGACTTACACTGTTAAAAATGGATATTTAAACATGGTAAGCAGAACTTACCTCTTACCTCTGACTACTTTTAACAACGACTTTTGCCATTCTACAGCAGCCCAGCAACTGAAGAAGGTATTTTTCGGTTCGGTTTATATACCCTGTTATATGCCAACGTGTCGATATCACGCACTTTCTCTGAGCAAGCGAAAAATCCGTGAATAACTTGACGACGCGTCACTACATATGACTTTTGCCATATGGAAACATATTGACTTATATATATAATACGGCAAACGGCATATCATATGAACTGTAAGTGGATTTCCCGGACCTGAATAATAGTCCTTTCACTATCTTTTTGCTGGAGTCGGAGTGATCAGACTTGTGAGCAATAGCATATATATTTTTCCTACTTTTTCGCAAGGTCACGCAAACTTTATGATGTCTTAAATGTATAATAATAATAATAATAATAATAATTAATGATTGGTCCATTATAATGTAAATCCCTTGTTTAGCCTCAGCATGCCATAGTGATCAATTTTGGGGATAGCGTCCTCTTAATCGTAAGTAAAGGTTCACCTTAATTGTAAAGTAAACAGGCTTAACTTCAAACAATGTGACGATATTACATACGACATGATTAATCTGACTGGACAAATGATCGAAACAACTAATAGTAAGACATGGGGATAAACACAGATATTTGTCATGCTGTAATTTTTTCACTGTTAAAAAGTAATAAAGTAATAGGATTTCTTGGCACAAACAGACGGGGAAAATGTAAGATAACTTTATCATAATTTGTTACATAAAACATTGACTTATTGATGAAACTTGTCAGTGCACAAAAAAGGACTTGAGTTTTACTAGCCTTCTGGCGGCTACCAAATATTATTTTTTACTAGCCAGGGCCAAAACTTACTAACCAGGGTAAATAAAATTTGGTCGCGAAATCAAAGTGTCTCAATTATTATGATGCAATGATACAAAAGAAAAAAATGTGGAATTTCAAGAACTTTAAATGCAATCAGCGGCTATATCATTATTGCATAATTGTAATGAAGTCACATATAATCAGTCTCGCAAAACATACGTCCGTCTTTTAGATACAGCAAAGAAAATTCCCCGACTTTGTAACGAATTTCGACAGCTAGATCCGGCAGGGACAGTCGTCGCTGGTTTTTTATCATCTACACATTTTGATTTTGCTTCTGGAGGTTTGTCAGATACCAAAAAAAGACAATTCATTAGGAACTTTGGCCAGCACGATTAAAGGGACGTAACCCGTTTATGAAAACCTGTACAAGATAGCGTTTCTCATGATATATACAGCTATCTTAACTGCCCGTTCAGATAGTCGCAATAATTCCTTACGACGTTAATTATTATTTAATTGATTAATTTCTGACGACAATAATTAATGTTCTGAAGCAATAATTTAGTTCTGTAATTGAGTAATCATTCCGAAAGTAATTAATTCATAATTGATTAATTCATTAATGAATCGATTAAATCTATTAATTTTAACAAGAAAATTATTTAATAAATCAATTAAATAAATGAATTAATGTCTTAATGTTGTCATCAAATTCATAATAATAATAATGACTTTATTGCATAAAGTATACAAATACTTGTAGCACATAAACAAAATAATTGTATATGTAACATGGCAGTCGAAATAATATTAATAATTGATTGGTCGAAAGGACCGAAAAAGAAATCAATATAAAGTAGCTTAAATGATAATTAATTACAATTATAAAATAACATAGGTTAATACATGAATGCATATAATATTACAGGTTTATTATTATAATAACAATATGCAATAGGTAATTCATAATTTTTTAGCAACGTTTCCGTGTTTAAATCCAAAATAAATAAATTTTGATAAATTTAAAATATATTTGTAATGAACCATTGAACGGAGTCCGCTTGGGTGATTAGCTAAAATTTACTATTACTTTGAAATTGTACTTCTCCTTTGATTGAGTTATTCAACAAGCTTTACAGCCTTCGTAGTAGTTGTAATTTCGAAATGGAATGTTCTACATGTTCTGACAGAGGGAGAGAGAGAGAGTGTGTGTGTGTGTGTGTGTGTGTGTGTGTGTGTGTGTGTGTGTGTGTGTGACCACAGTAGAAAGTAGACTGAAACGGCATAAGTTTATTAACGTTTGAATTAAAAATTGTTTCCGTTTTATAATACCTAATCGCAAGTCTCAATATAAGTGAACTATTCTTGACTGTAAATCTCGGTTATTGGTGATTGTAGGATATACCAGGTACACTAGAGTTAGGTGTCACAATTATTAATTAACTAAGAATGTATAAGCAAATTTTGACCGTGTTATGGAATCTGAATTATAATAAATGTCAACATCAGGAAAAGATGTTGATAATAAGACACTTTTTTCTGATTAATACATATATAATACATATACCAGTTAAATTTTGATGTGCCAGATGTGCACATTTCGGAAATTAATTCCTCATCAGTGACACTAAGACCGAAAAGTTTGATACATAAAAATTATATAACCCAAACAGTTGAAAAAAAATGAATCTAAAGTTTCAAAATGTTATAAATCCAAATCCAGCTAAGGAATGCTTTGCATGAGGGAACAAACCTTAGTTTTAAATAAATCTCAAATTTTAGACGACTGAAAATTTTGCTAAAAGGTACATTTTCTGACAGCACAAAGTACTGCCCACTGAGTTATAGATACCCTCGGGGAGTTTTACTCCACCAGCAGCGGTACCCGCTCAGGGGTAGTAAATATATAATACATATACCAGTTAAATTTTGATGTACCAGATGTGCACATTTCGGAAATTAATTCCTCATCAGTGACACTAAGACCGAAAAGTTTGATACATAAAAATTATATAACCCAAACAGTTGTAAAAAAATGAATCTACACATTAAATTGCGATGGTAGTTTTGCTTGAGTAATGTTAGTTAAATAATAATTGTGAAACCGGAGCAAGCGGGTTTTCTTTTCGCTGGGCAAAAAATTCAATAAAAAATATCTAAAATTAAATTTTATTCGTCAAAAATATCAAATCATCTCATATATAAGTACAATTGTCTACAATACATAGTTACTAACATGAATATCAATATCATTTCAATATATTTCTAAAAATAACAATCAATTTAATTGGGGTGGGGTGTGTCGAAACATCACACATTTATCAATATCAGCTCATTTCTTTCATTTTTCATATATAATTAGTCATCAATTGTCCTTTTCAGCAAGTCCAACAATTTTTCCCTATTTCTTAACTTTGTTTTAATATTTAGTATTTTAATTTGGCTTTAATCTCAGCAGTTTCCAGTTCTCTATGTTGTCTCTGTTTACATCCTCTTGCGTTTCGCTAATACTGTCGCGGTTTAAAGTATTGTCTATGTAATCATTTTCTTCTGGAATATCTGTACATTGTCTACTTATTCTTTTGAATTGTTGTTTTATATCAAAATCCCAGTACTGAAGTTTCCTTTTTGTATAATTCCTTCGTTCTCTCAAAGCACCTTCATCACCAAGTACCTCTAATCTCTTTTCACAGTGAGAGCTTCTACTACGGCTTCATGCTTGTTGCTACGTTTTAAATGAATATTTTTCACAATGTCATTATTTTTCTCGACAGCTTGCCCGGAAAACTTCATCAAATTGTCATACCGTTGCACAAAAGTAGGGATATGATATAGCAGTGTATGTATATAAGGTGTGACATTTCGACATTGATACCCTTTACGAACATGACCGATAGATAAAAATAAATCTACCCAACTTTTACACATTTTAAAAACATCATCTGCCGTAGATTTGTAACAGGCGTCACTACAAAAAAGGCATGCAGCTGTCTGAAATCTGTCCAAAGTTTAACGGTTTTTTCATGTGTCGTTATGAATCACAAAAAAAGTTTGTCTGGCAAAAATTCAAGGAGTTTTTTCATGTCTGTCCCGGTAAGTGACGTCCAGTCCAAATCACCACCTCCTTTTTTCGAACACCAGATATCGAAATGAACCCCGCACAATCTGATTTTATCTACTAAATCATCTAAATAATTGACTTTTTCACCGACCACGGAGGATTTATCCGACTTATAGTTTACGTCCTCAATTAAATTTCGTATAAGTACATCCGTGACACGCATCAAGAGGTGAAGTTCATCTGGTATTATATGATCTAGTTCAATTTTAATCAGCGGTTTATTTTTCACTCCATATTTATTTTTGCCAGACAAAAATTTGGAAATTGTATGTTGTGAACGAATCATGTCAGGGGCAGAATGTTAGTGGTCCCATGGCTTTGTGTATCGCCCCTTTCGTCTTTATGAACATGACACCATGGGCAAGCGTAATTTCCGATGGCACTGCCTAAACCAATCAAATTTGAAATAATTTTCATATCACCACCAAAGAAAAATTCCATATCAAAAATGTGTCCGTCAATTGTCAATTTATTCAAGGAACGTAATTCTTCATACTGGTCGAAAATGACACTGCATGCCGTTTTGAAACTGTCATAATCTTCCTTACATTTAAAAATACCCATTGTTTTCAATTCATTTGTAGACACCTTTTTTAATCACTGACAATGCACAATGAAAAAATAACAAAATTTGAAACTCTACTGACTCTTGCACCGTCACCAGAAAATTTGACGTAGCATTGTGTAGGTATATTGTCAGAGTTACTTTTTATCTCTGATTTAATGGTACTTTCTAACTGACTTGAAAGGTTAACATAAGCATCAGGAATAGTACCAGTAGTTTTTTCTATGTGGAAAAAGAATTAACATCCTTCTTACACTCGACCACTAAATATTTCCGTGGTAAATCACTGAAAAGGAAAGAAATTTCGTGATAAGCTTTGTCACTTATGCAAAACTTATCTAAAATAAAAAGAAGTTCCCTTAACTTTTGTTATCTTCCGGAAGGAGATTGCAGGAACTGTAATTTTTGGTTGAGTGTGATAAATTTAACTTAACTGATTTGCCCGAAACTGTTTAACATTAAAAAATTCTAGAAATAGACGAAAAGCCTCCACAAACCACAAAGCCTTATCCGCATGGGTTTCAACACTTTTTATTATTCTATGCAAATTATTCTTAGATACTTGGTCTATTGTTTTCCCGGCATATTTATGAAATGCATGACCTTCAAGGGATAAACATACTCTTTTAATTTATCGTTTTCCCTTGCTACAATCCCTAAGCTGAAGTGAGTTAGACTTTGTGTCAGAATACGATTCTAATTCCATAAGAAGTTTCGCACATTTGGCCTCTTAATGAGCATTTTCTTTCTTGAATAAGGCGAGCGTACAGTTAAGGTTGTGTACATCTAATAGTTCACCCTCAAAAATATGAACTTTTACTTTTTGATTATCAAATTGATGTCTTGTCTCATTTCCAGTTCGGAAAACAGTCTTGTACTTGACAAACACCCTACTGCAATTTTTTAATAAACGATTCTCTAACCTGCTTATCTTCTGGTCAAAATAAGATTGAATTTGCTTCTGTTATCAAATAGTTGAGGTATGAGGTATGTCGATAATTCACTAGGAGCCACGATCTGTTAATTACCTATGCTCGATATTCAAAACTACGCTTTTGTTTAATTCAGTTCAATAAATAAGTTGTACAACGAATTACTTAGAGCTGAGACGTTAGTTAGATTATACAGTAGATAATAAATAAATAAATAAATTTGGAAACTAACTATAATGAAATTTTAGTTCGAGACATTAAATATATAATGTACAATATTTTTTCTATAAGTTTAACCTTTGAGAAATAATAAATAAATACTGGTGCGTTATAAGCCGATTCAGGTTTGGAAAAAGTGGAAAGTAGAGTTCTTCTTGATTAACCAAAAATATTAATATTCGCAACTTTTTTTTAAATTAAACATAAGATTTGTCAATATCTCTTTTTTCCTCGGAGGTCAAAATCATTTTATTATTTCAGCTAGAGCGTGCGACACGAAATATAGATATTTACGGTTATGACTGAGAAATGATTGTGAAACTAGGGCAGGATTTCTTGAAATTTTCACCAAAATTGTACATAATGACTTAGTGATTGAGACCAATAAATAAAGACAGTTAAGCTGATCAGTATTTGAATGAAAAACCTAACCAAAATCCTTATGTTACTGTTTAAATAAAAGAATTTTTTATTCTGTGGTGAAGCAAAATCCATGGAAAACTAAACATTTGTACTTTAATTTCAACAATTTGATGTATTTCATAGAGAAATTTCAAATAAATAATAATTTAAAATAATTTTTTGGGTCAATATGAACAGTATTTTGCTTAATTCTTTATATAAATAATGTATCAAAGAAATGTTATAATTAGAATTTGATAGATCTTAAGCAGGGACGTATATTACTACATGTAGCTATATATGTCCCTGTTTTAAGTTAGTTTGTAGAAATATAATATTGAAAACTGAAAAAAAGGACAGATGTTTAGGGTTTTCCAGATATTGATCAGCCCGTACAGTCTTTGAAAATAATAAAGTAGCTTACCCTTTTTGTCATTTCTCTTAGTTATTATTCTGTCGACAGCATAAGTTTCTTGTAGATTATTTCTCACTGGTTATCTCTTTAGCTTCAACGTTTCGCCGTAACATAACTTACGATAATTAACATTATTTTTGCCACGAAGTTGCCTGGAAGAAGGCATGGTGAACAACAAATAAAATGCCTGCTTTTAAAGGACTCTACACCGATCCCAAACGTAGTTGACATTTTTGAGTAATAATCTAGGCTTCTTTGGTGTGTTCTTAGCAGGCGACAGAAAGGGGAAAAATCCCTCCGATAATGGGGCAATGTTTAGATAACATTTACAGAGGTGTCCAACGATATAATTGTAATTTGCTTGTTTTTCAATTGCAATTGAAAATGTGTCGGTTCAAACAATAGCAGTCTGATTAAAGAGTATAACTGTACTTAAAAGATTAAAATACATTGTTGTATTGTTCACATTTGTTTACCACAAATTCGTAATGTAAATAAAATATTCAATCCATTTTAATCTGGTATCTTCGTTAGTTACAGAATATAACTAACTATTAGGAAATTCACTTAAATGTACAAAATTAAACAGTCTGCACAATGGCCGCAAGGCCCCATGTAGACTATAAACTTGTTCATCTGTGTGATTTTAATCTGGCGTAATTTGTGAATAAATATTTAATAATAAATTAATAATCTCAGTATTAAATTTATTCAAAAACGTAAAAAAAACACTCTAAAGAATAGGTATAACTTTTAGTAACTTAAATAATATAAATATATGTTTTTAACTTTTAAAATTTTTTTTTTAAAATTAATTCGGTATGCAATTAATGATCTAAATGTAATTGTTAATGATCGTCATGTCAATACCTACAATATTCTTATATACATACCCATACAAAAAGTTAATAGTTTTCAAGATGTAGTGACAAATATATAATTTTTAGAAATTTTCCCACTCAGTGCCTTACAATTTCCCCATTTTGAGACCGATGGCTACCATTTGTGCAAATCTGAAAAAAGATGACCTAAGGATTTTATAAATGAAATAACTAAGGTATATCTCTTGTAGATTCAGAGGAGAAGATTTTTAAATTTTTTCACTTTCGCTTTCAGCTCAGGTGAGCTAAAAACATTATGTTGAGTTAGATTTATCAGCATTATTATTGATAGATGTTTTACCTGATTATTATCGAAAAAGTGATGATGTCGGAATCTTTTGGGATAACAATTTTATTATCGGCAATTTTTTTTTACCAATTCATCATCGTGGTATATGATCCAGCTGTTGTTGATCCAGAATTTAATGCCACACAAACCTTGCTTCCAGAAACAAAGTATGAAATTAAATTCTTAGCAAAATGTAGGGGACCAATAAAATTGTTATTTCTCAATAGATAAAATTACTCTATTGCATGCATTTTTTAACAGAATTATCCCCTATACCACTCAGAAAGGCACTGAGGACTTCATTTCTATCTGCTACCCAATCTGAAATTATTTATAATCATATATTTAGTATTATAACTGAAAAATAAAGTTTTATAAGAGGGACTTTGAAAAATATTTATGTGATACTGGACTGCAACCTTAGACACTAATATGCTAACAAAATTACCAATCGTTTCTGTTAAAACGCATATTATTTGGTTAATAACTATGAAGATGTATTTTAAGTTTTGAGACGAATATATTTATGACAAAATAATCCATAGTGTAATGTTTGAAGGCAATAAATAAACTAACTTTAGGAATGTTTATATAAAATTCATTACAGAAGTCTATATTATTTTTTATCAAGTAATAGTCAGCAAACCTTATCGTGAAACCACTAAATATAAAAGTATAATATAACGTTTAAAAAGGTTTATTTTTGAATTCATGATCCTTGCAAATATAATAAAGATTACAATTTTAGCGTAATATCAATATTTACAATCACAATTTCACCACTGTGGTAAGTGCTCGCACGGTAAGTGGAAGATCGTTGTTTCAAACCCAGGCCGGGTCTGTCCCAAGACTTGAAATAAGGTAGTGACTGTTATTTCACCAAGCACTCGGCATTACAAATGGAAGTCATAGTTCTTTCGGATGGGAACTTAAAATAAATAAGGTCACGACAGGCGTTGCACAATGAAGACCCCTGCTGTATAATGCCATCAGCACAAGGCACAGGCAAAATTTCTGCACTTTCGCCTATAGCTGGCGACGTGTCGATATACTTGAAATAATCTTGACTGGGACGTTAAACACCAATACTCAACTCAACTTAATCACAATTCCTTACAGTTTTAGGCAAGACATAATATATCATACCTTCACATTTTAATGCAGTTAAGTAAGCGCTATCTTAATAAAGATTTTGGCATTTTTGAGAATCCTCTTTAATTTTTTGTTCTTGTGTTTTGGATAAGGCTAAAGCCAATTTACACAGTTGTTGTTGTGTCAACATTCCATTTTCAATAAACTCTACAAACTCATCGAAATTATCCAAGATATTTACAGATGTTTTTTACAGATGTTTCAGCTCTATTTGCACACGCCTTGCATAAATATAAAGTCCTTTTGGACAGCTGTCCTGAATGAATGAGGTGGTCTACGATTTTTCGTTTAATCTTTCTGGTTGAAATTCTCACAACATTGTTGGAACCTTCTTCTGAATCAGTGTGATATTTACAGCTGCATACAGCTTTAGGTGGCATTCTCTACAACGTAGAGAAAAAATATGACTTTTAAATTCATGTTTTTAAAAAAAAACAGAGGCAAAATAGGGCCTGTTTAGCTCAACTGGCGGACAAGTTGCATTTTATTTTATAGCAACGCTTGCAATACTGGATGCCACGTGGTGTTTTTTATCAACTCAACAACTCCATCTAGGTACATTCCACACCAAATCGTCCCATTTGAACGACTAGTTTCAGAAGAAAAGACTTGCAAAGAATCAGCTTTTGATAGTGTTTAAACGCTATCTTGGATGTCACAAATTTGACTTGCATTTTTTGTACAATCTTGCAACTAACTTGCACACCAAATTATGGTTCTGTTTTTGCTCAGAAGTTTCAGAAAAGAAGATTTCCAAACAATTAAATATTCAAAGCAGCTTAACTTCATCTGTACCTAATTACGACCTAATTATAAATGTGAAAAAACTCGATATACATGTTAAACAAATACCGATATACTATCCATACATCAAATTTGAACTAAATCGGTTGATTGATTAACCTGTAATGGGCATATAACACTTTTTGCTTTAAATTGCAAAAGCAGCCATTTTTAATTTTGCAAGAAGTTTATTTGTTCAAACTTTAAACTACTCTACATAGTAACCTGTTATACAAAATTGTCTTTCTTTCTTTTTTATTTCCTCAGTATTTTCAGAGAAAAAGATTTTCAATAAATAAGCTTTTAATGGCAGCTTAATTGTTCGCACGCACGCACTCACAAACGAACGTTTCGCCATGTCATAAGCTGGGGTAGCTAAAGCCTCACATGTTAATTTCATATAAACATTTCATAGAATTTAGAAAAAGTATTTTATAGTCCACAGTTTATCTTCAACAACCAGGGTAAATATACATCACAAAATTTTATTTTTTCGAATAAATGAAACAGTCATTTCAATCTTTATGACGATACAGAGCCTTAGTACAATTGATGATTGAAAGTATGAATCCAAGAGTTTTGGGTCAGAATATTTTGTTATAGGGAATAAACTGTCGATTTAACATCATATTTATAATTGTTTGTTTTTTAAACCGAAATAGCTAGCTTGAATTTAAAAAAAAAATTCACATGGAAAATTTATTTTATTATCTCAAACAACTGTAATATAAATACAACTTTAAAAATAAAGACCAATAGTTCTTACAAATTCAGTTTATTTAATACAAATTAAATAATGTTAAAAGGATTTTTTCACCTTTTTGAAATTTAACTTTTAAATTTTAGCAAATTTGTTAAGATATTTAAAAAAAAGCAGATTGGGATGGGTCCGCAAACATTTAGGGTTAGGAATTCGTCGCTCTAGTTGTTTTAATATTTTGTTTGAATATCATTTTCAAAAGAAATGAATTTAAATAAAACGATAAAAAATAACAACGCCAACAAGAATCGAATTCCTACCCCAAATGTCTGTGCGAACATCTTGGTATACGATTTTGAGGATTTTGTTACAAGCCGAGATCGCTAGATTAAATGTCTTTTGATTGGTTGTTGCAAGATCACATGATCTTGATATTTTCAAAATGGCAGCTTGAAGAATGAAGTTTTCCATCCCAATAAGAAAAAGTGTATAAAACGACTTACACTGTTAAAAATGGATATTTAAACATGGTAAGCAGAACTTACCTCTTACCTCTGACTACTTTTAACAACGACTTTTGCCATTCTACAGCAGCCCAGCAACTGAAGAAGGTATTTTTCGGTTCGGTTTATATACCCTGTTATATGCCAACGTGTCGATATCACGCACTTTCTCTGAGCAAGCGAAAAATCCGTGAATAACTTGACGACGCGTCACTACATATGACTTTTGCCATATGGAAACATATTGACTTATATATATAATACGGCAAACGGCATATCATATGAACTGTAAGTGGATTTCCCGGACCTGAATAATAGTCCTTTCACTATCTTTTTGCTGGAGTCGGAGTGATCAGACTTGTGAGCAATAGCATATATATTTTTCCTACTTTTTCGCAAGGTCACGCAAACTTTATGATGTCTTAAATGTATAATAATAATAATAATAATAATAATTAATGATTGGTCCATTATAATGTAAATCCCTTGTTTAGCCTCAGCATGCCATAGTGATCAATTTTGGGGATAGCGTCCTCTTAATCGTAAGTAAAGGTTCACCTTAATTGTAAAGTAAACAGGCTTAACTTCAAACAATGTGACGATATTACATACGACATGATTAATCTGACTGGACAAATGATCGAAACAACTAATAGTAAGACATGGGGATAAACACAGATATTTGTCATGCTGTAATTTTTTCACTGTTAAAAAGTAATAAAGTAATAGGATTTCTTGGCACAAACAGACGGGGAAAATGTAAGATAACTTTATCATAATTTGTTACATAAAACATTGACTTATTGATGAAACTTGTCAGTGCACAAAAAAGGACTTGAGTTTTACTAGCCTTCTGGCGGCTACCAAATATTATTTTTTACTAGCCAGGGCCAAAACTTACTAACCAGGGTAAATAAAATTTGGTCGCGAAATCAAAGTGTCTCAATTATTATGATGCAATGATACAAAAGAAAAAAATGTGGAATTTCAAGAACTTTAAATGCAATCAGCGGCTATATCATTATTGCATAATTGTAATGAAGTCACATATAATCAGTCTCGCAAAACATACGTCCGTCTTTTAGATACAGCAAAGAAAATTCCCCGACTTTGTAACGAATTTCGACAGCTAGATCCGGCAGGGACAGTCGTCGCTGGTTTTTTATCATCTACACATTTTGATTTTGCTTCTGGAGGTTTGTCAGATACCAAAAAAAGACAATTCATTAGGAACTTTGGCCAGCACGATTAAAGGGACGTAACCCGTTTATGAAAACCTGTACAAGATAGCGTTTCTCATGATATATACAGCTATCTTAACTGCCCGTTCAGATAGTCGCAATAATTCCTTACGACGTTAATTATTATTTAATTGATTAATTTCTGACGACAATAATTAATGTTCTGAAGCAATAATTTAGTTCTGTAATTGAGTAATCATTCCGAAAGTAATTAATTCATAATTGATTAATTCATTAATGAATCGATTAAATCTATTAATTTTAACAAGAAAATTATTTAATAAATCAATTAAATAAATGAATTAATGTCTTAATGTTGTCATCAAATTCATAATAATAATAATGACTTTATTGCATAAAGTATACAAATACTTGTAGCACATAAACAAAATAATTGTATATGTAACATGGCAGTCGAAATAATATTAATAATTGATTGGTCGAAAGGACCGAAAAAGAAATCAATATAAAGTAGCTTAAATGATAATTAATTACAATTATAAAATAACATAGGTTAATACATGAATGCATATAATATTACAGGTTTATTATTATAATAACAATATGCAATAGGTAATTCATAATTTTTTAGCAACGTTTCCGTGTTTAAATCCAAAATAAATAAATTTTGATAAATTTAAAATATATTTGTAATGAACCATTGAACGGAGTCCGCTTGGGTGATTAGCTAAAATTTACTATTACTTTGAAATTGTACTTCTCCTTTGATTGAGTTATTCAACAAGCTTTACAGCCTTCGTAGTAGTTGTAATTTCGAAATGGAATGTTCTACATGTTCTGACAGAGGGAGAGAGAGAGAGTGTGTGTGTGTGTGTGTGTGTGTGTGTGTGTGTGTGTGTGTGTGTGTGACCACAGTAGAAAGTAGACTGAAACGGCATAAGTTTATTAACGTTTGAATTAAAAATTGTTTCCGTTTTATAATACCTAATCGCAAGTCTCAATATAAGTGAACTATTCTTGACTGTAAATCTCGGTTATTGGTGATTGTAGGATATACCAGGTACACTAGAGTTAGGTGTCACAATTATTAATTAACTAAGAATGTATAAGCAAATTTTGACCGTGTTATGGAATCTGAATTATAATAAATGTCAACATCAGGAAAAGATGTTGATAATAAGACACTTTTTTCTGATTAATACATATATAATACATATACCAGTTAAATTTTGATGTGCCAGATGTGCACATTTCGGAAATTAATTCCTCATCAGTGACACTAAGACCGAAAAGTTTGATACATAAAAATTATATAACCCAAACAGTTGAAAAAAAATGAATCTAAAGTTTCAAAATGTTATAAATCCAAATCCAGCTAAGGAATGCTTTGCATGAGGGAACAAACCTTAGTTTTAAATAAATCTCAAATTTTAGACGACTGAAAATTTTGCTAAAAGGTACATTTTCTGACAGCACAAAGTACTGCCCACTGAGTTATAGATACCCTCGGGGAGTTTTACTCCACCAGCAGCGGTACCCGCTCAGGGGTAGTAAATATATAATACATATACCAGTTAAATTTTGATGTACCAGATGTGCACATTTCGGAAATTAATTCCTCATCAGTGACACTAAGACCGAAAAGTTTGATACATAAAAATTATATAACCCAAACAGTTGTAAAAAAATGAATCTACACATTAAATTGCGATGGTAGTTTTGCTTGAGTAATGTTAGTTAAATAATAATTGTGAAACCGGAGCAAGCGGGTTTTCTTTTCGCTGGGCAAAAAATTCAATAAAAAATATCTAAAATTAAATTTTATTCGTCAAAAATATCAAATCATCTCATATATAAGTACAATTGTCTACAATACATAGTTACTAACATGAATATCAATATCATTTCAATATATTTCTAAAAATAACAATCAATTTAATTGGGGTGGGGTGTGTCGAAACATCACACATTTATCAATATCAGCTCATTTCTTTCATTTTTCATATATAATTAGTCATCAATTGTCCTTTTCAGCAAGTCCAACAATTTTTCCCTATTTCTTAACTTTGTTTTAATATTTAGTATTTTTAATTTGGCTTTAATCTCAGCAGTTTCCAGTTCTCTATGTTGTCTCTGTTTACATCCTCTTGCGTTTCGCTAATACTGTCGCGGTTTAAAGTATTGTCTATGTAATCATTTTCTTCTGGAATATCTGTACATTGTCTACTTATTCTTTTGAATTGTTGTTTTATATCAAAATCCCAGTACTGAAGTTTCCTTTTTGTATAATTCCTTCGTTCTCTCAAAGCACCTTCATCACCAAGTACCTCTAATCTCTTTTCACAGTGAGAGCTTCTACTACGGCTTCATGCTTGTTGCTACGTTTTAAATGAATATTTTTCACAATGTCATTATTTTTCTCGACAGCTTGCCCGGAAAACTTCATCAAATTGTCATACCGTTGCACAAAAGTAGGGATATGATATAGCAGTGTATGTATATAAGGTGTGACATTTCGACATTGATACCCTTTACGAACATGACCGATAGATAAAAATAAATCTACCCAACTTTTACACATTTTAAAAACATCATCTGCCGTAGATTTGTAACAGGCGTCACTACAAAAAAGGCATGCAGCTGTCTGAAATCTGTCCAAAGTTTAACGGTTTTTTCATGTGTCGTTATGAATCACAAAAAAAGTTTGTCTGGCAAAAATTCAAGGAGTTTTTTCATGTCTGTCCCGGTAAGTGACGTCCAGTCCAAATCACCACCTCCTTTTTTCGAACACCAGATATCGAAATGAACCCCGCACAATCTGATTTTATCTACTAAATCATCTAAATAATTGACTTTTTCACCGACCACGGAGGATTTATCCGACTTATAGTTTACGTCCTCAATTAAATTTCGTATAAGTACATCCGTGACACGCATCAAGAGGTGAAGTTCATCTGGTATTATATGATCTAGTTCAATTTTAATCAGCGGTTTATTTTTCACTCCATATTTATTTTTGCCAGACAAAAATTTGGAAATTGTATGTTGTGAACGAATCATGTCAGGGGCAGAATGTTAGTGGTCCCATGGCTTTGTTGTATCGCCCCTTTCGTCTTTATGAACATGACACCATGGGCAAGCGTAATTTCCGATGGCACTGCCTAAACCAATCAAATTTGAAATAATTTTCATATCACCACCAAAGAAAAATTCCATATCAAAAATGTGTCCGTCAATTGTCAATTTATTCAAGGAACGTAATTCTTCATACTGGTCGAAAATGACACTGCATGCCGTTTTGAAACTGTCATAATCTTCCTTACATTTAAAAATACCCATTGTTTTCAATTCATTTGTAGACACCTTTTTTAATCACTGACAATGCACAATGAAAAAATAACAAAATTTGAAACTCTACTGACTCTTGCACCGTCACCAGAAAATTTGACGTAGCATTGTGTAGGTATATTGTCAGAGTTACTTTTTATCTCTGATTTAATGGTACTTTCTAACTGACTTGAAAGGTTAACATAAGCATCAGGAATAGTACCAGTAGTTTTTTCTATGTGGAAAAAAGAATTAACATCCTTCTTACACTCGACCACTAAATATTTCCGTGGTAAATCACTGAAAAGGAAAGAAATTTCGTGATAAGCTTTGTCACTTATGCAAAACTTATCTAAAATAAAAAGAAGTTCCCTTAACTTTTGTTTATCTTCCGGAAGGAGATTGCAGGAACTGTAATTTTTGGTTGAGTGTGATAAATTTAACTTAACTGATTTGCCCGAAACTGTTTAACATTTAAAAAATTCTAGAAATAGACGAAAAGCCTCCACAAACCACAAAGCCTTATCCGCATGGGTTTCAACACTTTTTATTATTCTATGCAAATTATTCTTAGATACTTGGTCTATTGTTTTCCCGGCATATTTATGAAATGCATGACCTTCAAGGGATAAAACATACTCTTTTAATTTATCGTTTTCCCTTGCTAAATCCCTAAGCTGAAGTGAGTTAGACTTTGTGTCAGAATACGATTCTAATTCCATAAGAAGTTTCGCACATTTGGCCTCTTAATGAGCATTTTCTTTCTTGAATAAGGCGAGCGTACAGTTAAGGTTGTGTACATCTAATAGTTCACCCTCAAAAATATGAACTTTTACTTTTTGATTATCAAATTGATGTCTTGTCTCATTTCCAGTTCGGAAAACAGTCTTGTACTTGACAAACACCCTACTGCAATTTTTTAATAAACGATTCTCTAACCTGCTTATCTTCTGGTCAAAATAAGATTGAATTTGCTTCTGTTATCAAATAGTTGAGGTATGAGGTATGTCGATAATTCACTAGGAGCCACGATCTGTTAATTACCTATGCTCGATATTCAAAACTACGCTTTTGTTTAATTCAGTTCAATAAATAAGTTGTACAACGAATTACTTAGAGCTGAGACGTTAGTTAGATTATACAGTAGATAATAAATAAATAAATAAATTTGGAAACTAACTATAATGAAATTTTAGTTCGAGACATTAAATATATAATGTACAATATTTTTTCTATAAGTTTAACCTTTGAGAAATAATAAATAAATAACTGGTGCGTTATAAGCCGATTCAGGTTTGGAAAAAGTGGAAAGTAGAGTTCTTCTTGATTAACCAAAAATATTAATATTCGCAACTTTTTTTTAAATTAAACATAAGATTTGTCAATATCTCTTTTTTCCTCGGAGGTCAAAATCATTTTATTATTTCAGCTAGAGCGTGCGACACGAAATATAGATATTTACGGTTATGACTGAGAAATGATTGTGAAACTAGGGCAGGATTTCTTGAAATTTTCACCAAAATTGTACATAATGACTTAGTGATTGAGACCAATAAATAAAGACAGTTAAGCTGATCAGTATTTGAATGAAAAACCTAACCAAAATCCTTATGTTACTGTTTAAATAAAAGAATTTTTTATTCTGTGGTGAAGCAAAATCCATGGAAAACTAAACATTTGTACTTTAATTTCAACAATTTGATGTATTTCATAGAGAAATTTCAAATAAATAATAATTTAAAATAATTTTTTGGGTCAATATGAACAGTATTTTGCTTAATTCTTTATATAAATAATGTATCAAAGAAATGTTATAATTAGAATTTGATAGATCTTAAGCAGGGACGTATATTACTACATGTAGCTATATATGTCCCTGTTTTAAGTTAGTTTGTAGAAATATAATATTGAAAACTGAAAAAAAGGACAGATGTTTAGGGTTTTCCAGATATTGATCAGCCCGTACAGTCTTTGAAAATAATAAAGTAGCTTACCCTTTTTCTGTCATTTCTCTTAGTTATTATTCTGTCGACAGCAAAAGTTTCTTGTAGATTATTTCTCACTGGTTATCTCTTTAGCTTCAACGTTTCGCCGTAACATAACTTACGATAATTAACATTATTTTTGCCACGAAGTTGCATGGAAGAAGGCATGGTGAACAACAAATAAAATGCCTGCTTTTAAAGGACTCTACACCGATCCCAAACGTAGTTGACATTTTTGAGTAATAATCTAGGCTTCTTTGGTGTGTTCTTAGCAGGCGACAGAAAGGGGAAAAAATCCCTCCGATAATGGGGCAATGTTTAGATAACATTTACAGAGGTGTCCAACGATATAATTGTAATTTGCTTGTTTTTCAATTGCATTTGAAAATGTGTCGGTTCAAACAATAGCAGTCTGATTAAAGAGTATAACTGTAATTAAAAGATTAAAATACATTGTTGTATTGTTCACATTTGTTTACCACCGTGAGAATTCGTAATATAAATAAAATATTCAATCCATTTTAATCTGGTATCTTCGTTAGTTACAGAATATAACTTAACTATTAGAAAATTCACTTAAAAGTACAAAATTAAACAGTCTGTACAATGGCCGCAAGGCCCCATGTAGACTATAAACTTGTTCAATCTGTGTGATTTTAATCTGGCGTAATTTGTGAATAAATATTTAATAATAAATTAATAATCTCAGTATTAAATTTATTCAATAATGTGAAAAACACTCTAAAGAATAGGTATAACTTTTAGTAACTTAAATAATATTAATATATGTTTTAAACTTTTAAATTTTTTTAAAAAAAATTAATTCGATATGCAATTAATGATCTAAATGTAATTGTTAATGATCGTCATGTCAATACCTACAATATTCTAATATACATACCCATACAAAAAGTTAATAGTTTTCAAGATGTAGTGACAAATATATAATTTTTAGAAATTTCCCCACTCAGTGCCTTACAATTTCCCCATTTTGAGACCGATGGCTACCATTTGTGCAAATCTGAAAAACGATGACCTAAGGATTTTATAAATGAAATAACTAAGGTATATCTCTTGTAGATTCAGAGGAGAAGATTTTTAAATTTTTTCACTTTCGCTTTCAGCTCAGGTGAGCTAAAAACATTATGTTGAGTTAGATTTATCAGCATTATTATTGATAGATGTTTTACCTGATTATGATCGAAAAAGTGATGATGTCGGAATCTTTTGGGATAACAATTTTGTTATCGGCAATTTTTTTTAACCAATTCATCATCGTGGTATATGATCCAGCTGCTGTTGATCCAGAATTTAATGCCACAAATACCTTGCTTCCAGAAACAAAGTATGAAATTAAATTCTTAGCAAAATGTAGGGGATAAAATTGTTATTTCTCAATAGATAAATTTACTCTATTGCATGCATTTTTTAACAGAATTATCCCCTATACCACTCAGAAAGGCACTGAGGACTTCATTTCTATCTGCTACCCTATCCGAAATTATTTATAATCATATATTTAGTATTATAACTGAAAAATAAAGTTTTATAAGAGGGACTTTGAAAAATATTAATGTGATACTGGACTGCAACCTTAGACACTAATATGCTAACAAAATTACCAATCGTTTCTGTTAAAACGCATATTATTTGGTTAATAACTATGAAGATATATTTTGAGTTTTGAGACGAATATAATTATGACAAAATAATCCATAGTGTAATGTTTAAAGGCAATAAATAAACTAACTTTAGGTATGTTTATATAAAATTCATTACAGAAGTCTATATTATTTTTTATCAAGTAATAGTCAGCAAACCTTTTCGTGAAACCACTAAATATAAAAGTATAATATAACGTTTAAAAAGGTTTATTTTTGAATTCATGGTCCTTGCAAATATAAAGATTACAATTTTAGCGTAATATCAATATTTACAATCACAATTTCACCACTGTGGTAAGTGCTTGCACGGTAAGTGGAAGATCGTTGTTTCAAACCCAGGCCGGGTCTGTCCCAAAACTTGAAATAAGGTAGTGACTGTTATTTCACCAAGCACTCGGCATTACGAAATGGAAGTCATGGTTCTGTCGGATGGAAACTTAAAATAAATGAGGTCACGACAGGCGTTGCACAATAAAGACCCCTGCTGTATAATGCCATCAGCGCAAGGCACAGGCAAAATTTCTGCACTTTCGCCTATAGCTGGCGACGTTTCGATATACTTGAAATAATCTTGACTGGGACGTTAAACACCATTACTCAACTCAACTCAATTACAATTCCTTACAGTTTTAGGCAAGACATAATATATCATACCTTCACATTTTAATGCAGTGAAGTAAGCGCTATCCTTAGAAAGATTTTGGCATTTTTGAGAGTCCTCTTTAAGTTTTTGTTCTTGTGTTTTGGATAACGCTAAAGCCAATTTACACAGTTGTTGTTGTGTCAACATTCCATTTTCAATAAACTCTACAAACTCATCAAAATAATCTAAGATATTTACAGATTTTTTTTACAGATGTTTCAGCTCTATTTGCACACACCTTGCATAAATATAAAGCCCTTTCGGACAGCTGTCCTGAATGAATGAGGTGGTCTACGATTTTTCGTTTAATCTTTCTGGTTGAAATTCTCACAACATTGTTGGAACCTTCTTCAGAATCGGTGTGGGATTTACAGCTGCATACAGCTTTTGGTGGCATTCTTTACAATGTAGAGAAAAAAATATGACGACGTTTAAATTCATGTTTTCAAAAATACAAGAGGCAAAATAGGGCCTGTTTAGCTCAACTGGCGGACAAGTTGCTTCTCATTTTATAACAATGCTTGCAATACTGGATGCCACATGGTGATTTTTATCAACTCAACTACTCCATCTAGGTACAATCCACACCAAATGGTCCCATTTGAACGAGTAGTTTCAGAAGAAAAGACTTGCAAAGAATCAGCTATTGATAGCAGTTTATTTGCATATTCTGCTAATTTACAAGCTAATTAAAATTGTGAGGAAAACTTTGCAAAACATACGCCCGTCTTTTAGATGGAGCCAAGAAAATTCCCCGACTTTGTACCGAATTTCGACAGCTTGATCCGGCAGGGACAGTCGACGCTGGTTTTTGATCATCTACACAGTTTGATTTTGCTTTTGGAGGTTTGTCAAATCAAAAAAAAGACATTTTGCCTTCTCGTTCCCAATCCATTTTGTTTTACTGTAGCAAAGAGTCGCATCTCTCGTACGTTTGTTATATTAACAAGGATATCATCATAAGTTACAAGCGTTCTTATGACTTGCTTTAGTTTAACATTAGCGGGGTTCCTGTGTATAGACCAGGGGTGCGTTTCATACTTAAGAAAAGTTCATACTTAGGAAAAAGTTCTTTCCTAAGTATGACTTAGGAAGAAAAATTTTCCTACGTCCGTTTCACGAAACCGTCCTAAGTTTAGGAATGTTCCTAACTCTTTCGTAAACTTAGGACAGGTAGATAGCTGATTTAGGAAACAACTTGACATGGCGGCTGCCTATATATATATATGTTACGACGACGACAGTTTCGTCGAGAGCGTGTTTTAGGTAAAGAAACAACCCTCTTGATTATATGGATGATGAAGACATCATTCAAAGATATAGACTTCCCCGTCCCGTTATTCTAGAACTTTGAGAACTATTGAACTATGATCTTCAAAGGCCAACAATGCGGTCACACTCTATACCGGCGTCATTGAAAATTTTAACCGCTCTGAGATTTTTTACAACTGGTAGTTTCTTTGGAGGTACCGGAGATATACACGGTATTAGTAAATCAAGTGTGTCCAGAATAGTGACAGAATTTACTAATGCAATTACCCAAGGACATCAAAATTACGTAAAGTTACCATGAACTAGAAATGAAATAAATAAAATTATGCAAGGTTTTTATAGCATTGCTAACTTTCCAAATGTATTGGGCGCAGTTGATGGGACCCACATTAAAATCTTGGCTCCCAAAAATGATGAACATTTGTTTGTAAATAGAAAGAACTTCCATTCTATTAATGTGTGATTCCAACTTGAAATTTACAAATGTTGCAAGCTTGACCATTTCTTTTTAATTTCTGTTCTGTTTACTTCATCTACCTCATTTACTTTTGACGTTATTTCCTCCAACAACCTTTTCTTAATAGCATTTGATACGGTACTATTTTTGAAATAGTTTGTCTTTCCTTTTTTCTACTTCTTCGATTATTGCAGTCAACTCGGCTGTCGAAAAATTGGGCGATCTTTTAGCTTTATCCTTGATTCAGTATACTTGTATATATCGTACCACTCAACACCCGGGTATATATGTACACGGTGAAAATAATTTGAATATAAGCATGCACTATAACCTAATGTGAAATTCATGCAAACACCAACGTTTGACGACGAGAGTTGAGTGATACTACATTCAGTTATTTGTAAAAGAAAATATATTGTAAATGAAATGATTTAAAAATAAAATAAATTTAATTAATTGAGCACACACTATAATTGTGATCATATGTGATATATGTAACTAAGTTTCAAGTATTTAAAGAATGTACTTGATTTTATTTCACATTAGGCATTATTCATTGAAATCTATATATAAATACACGAGGTGTTCCGGTAATTTTATTCCTAAGTTTTCCCTAACTTAGGAAAGGCATAAGATACATTCGTGAAACGCAAGAGTTTGAACTTACGCGTTACCTAACTCTTTCCTAAGATCAAACTCATGAATGAACTTAGGAACGAACTTAGGAAACGTACGTGAAACGCGCCCCAGGGCTATAGACACACGATATCCAAAACTCGCGGCCGAGTTGTCCCAGTGCAATTGAGTGTTGTGTTTACGTTTAGTTAAAAGATCGAAGAAGTTTTAAAAGAAAAAGTAAAATTTAATCGCGACTTGTATATTTTTTCGTCGCCGTTTTGCAAGTACTTTATCGCAGATATGCGAGTAATTTACTCGCTATTTGGAGCCCTGCTTGTATAGAATTTTTACAATGATTTCTAAATTATAAGAAAAAATAATAAAACATAAACAAAAAGACATTGTCATTCAGATCCCCGCTCTACTAACTTTCTATTTTCTACCAATAGTTTCAGTGATTACAACTTCTATTCAATATCATGTTAAACTTGGAGTCTTTTGTTATCTTAACAATGACTGGAAAACTATAATGGTCTAAAATGACATTTCATATTTTTTATCAAAATATCAACAATATCCATTAGTAGTAAACATTTTTCATCAGTAACACATGGATAGAACTTGATTCTTTTTCTCATGTTTTTGTTGTTGATATTGTTGTTGTTGATGTTGTAATCATAGGAAACAAGTGATTATAAGCTACTTAGGTTTAAGTGCATATGTTAAAATATATAACATAATTTTGAAAAACAGGATATTATATAAGAGAAAATTTGTTCATCATCATCATCATAATCATCATCAAAGAGACAAGTTGTTGGTTGAAAAATTCAACATGCAATATGCTATTAATGAAAATAAAATATATATGTGACAATGTAATAATTACTATTATTTATCACTAATTTTGTTCACTTAATGATATTCATTGCAAGTGTGTTCCACTGTATGAAAATCATCAAGAGCAAGTTTTCATCAGCATCATCAATATCATCACCATCATTAAGAAAACTCAACATCATCCCTAGCATAAATTCAACATCATCAGCAGCATACATCATCATCATTGTCGTCAGCAGCAGTAGCTTTATAATCATCATCCCTTTTTTAAATATTTATATAATAAAAAATAAATGTATATTTTTTTTCAGAAAAATAAAATCCTTCACCAAAATACCCACTCAATATAAAGAACTCCATCAAAGATAACAGTAAATTAATAATAGCCACAAAAAAGAATCAGTGTTTTCTTTTTAAAATTTACATGTTTACCCCAAAAATACTGAATCACTTAAAAAAAAAACCATGTATATATGTTAAACTTCTTTTAATAATTACATGATATCTAAAGTTTCTACAGAAAATCCGATAAAATAGTAAAGCAAGTTCATTTTCTCAAAATGTATATTTTTCATATAAAATATGCATTTTTACTAAGAAATACTAAAATTGCAGGTATTTAAATGTTGCAGAGAAATATTTAAACAATTTTGAATTAATAGCACTATTTCTTTTTGGTTTGAATTTATTATTATTAACTTGCTATTCTTAAATCATAATATAAAAACATGTAGCAAACTTTAACGCAAAAGGTTAACATTGTGTTCTAGATGGAGTTTCTGGTCAAGAAATTATGTAAAAACATATACACATGTTTAAAAATGAATTAGAATAATAATTTCTTTAAATCAGAATGAAAATTTCTGAAGAATTTTAACTGTTTGAAAACTTTAACGGAAAAACTTAACGTACTTGTGACGGACGAACGGATGGAACCCATTTCTATATCTCCCGCCAACTTCGTTGGAGGGGGGGGGGGAAATTAAAATTTAGCTGATTTAAAAAACAAGAATAATAAAAAAAATAAAATGTATTGTTTCATTCAAATGGTTAATTCATATTTGATGAATAAAATATGAATAAAAAATCATGAAAAAGTGCATGGTTACAATATTCGTTTGCTGAAAAAAATTCATTGTCTTCAAAGAATGTCACAAAATTTAAAGACAATGAATGATAACAAAAACAAATTGAAAAGAAAATGTGAAACAAAATTATATGTACAATTATCATAAAAATATGTTCACTTAAAAAGTGGTATACTTTTATATACAAAACAATTGAACACACAGGTTGTGGAAAAAATAATATATAAACCGTTATGCGGTGTTAACAAACAATATGAGATGTGACCACAATAGAGTGACTTCTGAATAAAAGAAAACAAATCGGTACAATCGAACATGGTAGTTTAAAAAGACCACGGTATATGTGGTAATGTGTGAGACAACACACATGTCGTGTTTCTATAATGAACGAATTTACATGCAACCTCACCTGAAGAAATGTGTTTAAACCATATACACTATAAAATGTGACCAAAACACACGTGTTATAAAAATGACCATAATAAGGTGTATACTCACAAACGTGGTGTTTACAACACAGAAATATATAACTGACCACACAAATAATTGAACAAAATAAAATTTAATTACATGATGGTGGTTCTCACAACGTAAACGATATTAAAGGGACCACAACCAATGCGGTGTTTAGCTTGCTTCTAGATTGTTTGCCTACAATAATTTGAAATAACCTTGAATATATTCAGCAAAAGGTTGTTTAGGATATTTTAACCTTTGTAACAGTAAAGGGATCAGGGATAATTAATTCTGTCTGGAGCGGGGATTTCCCGTTTTGTTTTGTGTTTAATGATAGTTATACCTGGCCAATAAATATGAAGATGAGTGAGAAAATATCCAGTCACCGTAAGGTCACTAATTGCCCTTGGAGCAATGATGTTTCAGTTTTTTGGACAAGGTGGTAACTCAACTATTGGAATCATAATTCATGAAGCCCTTCCTGTAATTTCCAGGATAAGCGTTGTTAAATGCTTTCTAAACCTAGTCTTCATAACATACGCAATACGTATGATTAATACAGAACAAATGCCCTAGTTGTAATTTACAAGATAAGCATCGTTGAATGCTTTCTAAATCTAGTCGTAGTAATATTTGCAATATATATGATTACAATTCCCTGAACAAATAACAAATGGTCATTTTAAATACTGGTTAAACAATTTTGTTTGGGCTGGATACATGGTTGGTGTAGGCAGGGATTTACATAACCTCTGGATTTTTGGAGTCCTCATAAAATATTGTTATTCCCCTTAAATAAACTTATGAAATTCCATTTTATGCAGGATTTACAGTTAAGTGGTGCAGGTGTTGGTAGTTTAAAGTATAATTGTAAGACTATGAAAGATGGAATTGATCAAATCACATGTAATAAAATATCAATTTTGGTTTTTCTTACTTAGATAACCAATAAAACGGAAATTGTGACATACAGAAAACTTAAATCTTTATTCCCAGAAAATTTCAGTTACTGATACTTTTTAAACCCAGGTATCAATGCAAACAAATGTGAATCTTTGTCATTAAAAAACCAATAAATATAATTATCATTACAGTATTGCAAAATTGAAGACATTGACTGAACGCGTTACTGATTACGCTCTTTCATGTTATCAAAAATTTCAACAGCTTTTACAAAATAAAAATTCAATTCCAGCAAATTTAATGAACATAACTCATTTCAGTCTTACTGGATTCAGTCTGTTTCCGACATCGGGGCCTCGGTGGCCGAGTGGTCTAAAGCGCTTACGGATCACAGTGCGTCTTACCGCCTGGGTTCGAATCCCATCGGGACAGATCCTAGTGTGAGAAAGTTTGTCAGTTCGCTTCCAGAAGGTCAGTGGTTTTCTCCGGGTACTCCGGTTTCCTCCACCATTCCAGAACTGACCACCTAGAAATAAGTGAAAGATTCTTGACTGGGGTGTAAAACACCATTACTCCACTACACTCTGTTTCTGACATCGGTTGTAATACTGTTTTGAAAACTTAATCCCCTCTCACATCGAGCACTTGAGACAGGGATGACAACAGCAAATTTTGCAAACAAAGTAAAATCTGGGAATTGATCGCTAAAACCATTTATAAAAGTCTTCAAAAAATTCAAATGTTAGATAGCTATGGCTAGATTTTACAAAAGTTTAAAATGCAAAAAAAAGCAGTTGCTCTACCTCTGTCGATAATATTTCTGTAAAAAGTACACAAGGCTGAAAGCTAATCATGGTCATAGTTAGATGATTTACAGAGGGATTTTATATTAGATCAAAGCATTCCAGTAAATTAAAAATATCAGTAGGAAATTTGTTGTCGATATTTTCTATAAGTCTATGTATGTATTTCTGAGCGTTCAAACTATTTCCCAACTGTATAGTTATATATACCTCATCATATTTGGACTTTATACAGGTCCCGGGGTACATTTTCCAATATGTTAAGCACTTCATTTACTTTATTGGAACCAATTTTCAAGTCATTAAGTGTGTATATTGTGGAACTCACACTTTGTCTGATGTAAGATAAATCTTTTTGAAAGGTAACAGATAAAACACCTATAACAGTAAGAATATCAATCAACAAAGTTGTCATTAGGTAGAAATAGACTATTTTGCAATAAAGTTGAAAAATTCAACAAAGTTGTCGCAAGTAGAAATAGACTTTTTTGCAAAAAAGTTGAAAAAGTCAGCAAAGCTGTCATAAATATATAACACAAATACCTGCTAAATTTTGATGTGCCATATGTGCACATTTTGGACAATCATTCCTCATCGGGGATACTAGGGCCGTAAAGTTTGATAGATAAAAACATAAGCCAAACAGTTGAAAATAATAAATCTAAAGTTCCAAAATTGTATGAATCCAAATCCAGCTAAGGAATGCTTTGCTTGAGGGAACAAACATTAGTTTTAAACTAATTTTAGAATTTAAGGCAGCTGACAATTGTGTTAAATGGTACATTTTCTGACAGTACAAAGTACTTCCTACGGAGTTATGGATACCCTCGGGGAGTTTAACTCCACCAGCAGCGGTACCCACTCAGGGGTAGTAAATGTATGAGCAACCTCAGCATAGAATTTAACAAGTATAAACTTATTTCAATATATAAAATAAAATAAAAGATCTTGAAAAACCCTGTAAAACAGCTTAAATCATCCTGATATCTTAATTAATAAAAAAGTTATGACATTTTCAAGTTTAGAAAATCCGTCCGTTTTATGGAATTTTTTACTTATATAAACATACTGAAAAGGTCGTTTCCTCGCGGCACCGTCGCGACTGTATTTTTAAGTAATTTTATTATAATTTTTTAATTTTTTACAGATATCTGAATGAAAGGTATTTTTGGCTGTTGATTCCATTTCTGAAGTCCAAATTCGAGTTATTTGGCATCTTTACTTAAAAAAATAACAAAAGAGTTTTTCAAATTTTTAACAAAAATTTATTTCGACGTATTTTTTTTAAATAATGTCAAAGTCTTAAAGTTAATTTGGGTACAACACATTGAAATTTCATGGTAACAGTAAATTGTATTTCAATTTATAATTCATAGTTTATTCATCTACTTAATAATTATGTTTTTTTTCAATATCAGCCATGATTTGTAATTGTATGCGTAACGAAAAGGCCAACAATATAATTATAAATATCCAAATTTCAAACTAGATATAATATCAAAATTCAATAATATTTGTCATGATAAATTTCAGGAAATTGTCACAATATATATACAGAAATGTCACTTGTTGTATGCATCTAAAAATAAACAAATTCAAATAAATTGTTCACTTGTTTATATTCATGGAAAAACCACTGTCTTCCGGAGTTTACACAATCAGGAAAAAGTCTAGTTTTCAACACATATTTTGCATGTCTGGATATCATCACGAAGGGGGCATTGAAAATGCCCAGATTTCTGACATCGAAACAGAAACTTTAAAACGGCGTTTTTGTTATAAGTTTTTTAAAGCACTTTCCCAGGGTACCAGTTGTCATTGTAGGCCACAGCAATGTAATCAGCTCCAGAAAATACATCATCTTTTGGTAACAGATTTCCAAGCTTTTCTTCTGGATCAGATTCTGAAATGTCAGCAAGCTGCTCATCTTCTTTTCTGGTCATAGAATTATTCTCTTTCTTCCCCACCTTAACTTTTGGATGCTGCATTTCTTAAAGGTTCTCTCTTAAATCTATTTTTTCATCTTTCAAATGCTTTTCACTAAGCATATGTCCTCCTTTGCGGGCAATTTTCATTGTCTTAGAAAGTTCTTTAGGATTCATATCCATTAACCATTCAACTACACCAGTCCTATTTCTTTTGAGCAACTGAACTCTACAGTGGTGATGCATTAATGCACTAGGTCTTCTGTGCTGGCTACTGTCTAAATCACCAAAATGATGTTCACATCCTAAATTTGTAATATGTCAAAACTGAGTTCTCTTAAATTCTTCTTCACTTGCATCACCATAGTATTTTCCCCCTAATGAAAAGTCACTTAACTGTTTGCGGATAATCTTTACCATAGCAGATGTCATTGTCTTTATTATTAGAAACAAGATATCTCGATTTTCCTCATCGATGCTGAATAAATTACTGATCAGGCAGTCACGATTTGGAATGTTACAAAAATCTAGTGTTTCACTATCATCAGTTGACCAGTGGCCATCATGGTTCAAAGCAAGATGTGGCTCAGTGCTGCAGCATTCAAGAAATGACAGTAAAGCATTTAAATGTGGATGTAGCTGTAAGTCACCATATTCCAGTATAGACCAATCACTTTCACATATATAATTCCCATAACCTGTAGAAGTGTTGGTATTATGGAGCATTCAAGATCTGCCAAAACTGCTTTGAGTTTAAGATTTGGTGCTGTTACAGTTTTTAAGACTTCAAAAAAATCCTTTCGATGAAGATGAACTTCAGCTGCTGTCTGAAACCAAGCATTAAATCTGTTGCCACGATAGTTTCCGATTGTTGATCTAATACCTCGAGCTGAACAATGAGCTTCCCACCTATCGCGAACTCCATGGTGATCACCAGCAGGACCAAAGGTTTCAAAGAATGTTCTTACTACACGCTCTACAACTGTTCCTTTTTTACTCCAGGTACTGAAAATTGGCAAAGAATCTCTTCCCAAAGGTACATGATCATTGATTAAACTGCTTTCTTGGTCTTTCAAATCTTTACTCACATATGAATAAAGCCGAGTAATACATGAGCCATACAATAAAAATTGTGAACAAATTTAATGTCTGACTCATTAAAGCACTGTTTTAGCAGGTCATCTCTCCAACTCATTAACAATTTGCTGATAGTTTTTCATTGCTGCCCCTATCACTCATTGAATACGCAAGTTTTTCTAAGGACTTCACAATGAAATCTGAATTATGTTCAGAATCATGGTGCTGTTGATTCAACTCTGTCCATTCATTAAGGTGTTGTTTTGTAGTGTTATTATTTTTACTCCAGTTTCATGTGAGACCGTATTACACCCTAAACTAACATCTTCACCGTTTGAAAATGTCACTGGAGTATCCAAGATCTTCTTATTTCTGCGTGTTGTCCCATCACGACTAAGTCCCCAATTTTCGGTATTATCAAGTTTTTAGGACGGTATGTTTTTGCTAAAAATGTCCTTTGTCTACTATTGTCTGAACTGTAGAACTACTAGGCAAATCACTTTTTCAAGTTCCTGGCTAAATAAATGCCGACATACAGTCTTTATCACCGGTGACACTTTTTCTGAAGCAACTTCTAATCCTGATAGTTCTATAATACACAGTCTAAATTTGTCAGTGTAAATCCCATCTTTGTTTTTTGTACAAAATTGGAAGTTGCTTTTTAATGCTTCTTCTGCACTATTTAAACTATATTTTAAATCCTCAATTTCAGAATCTTTTTCTTTTATTTTTCCTTGCAGTTCTTCTATTTATACAAATTTTCATTATCGTTGTTAACATAATCTGACAACTGTGACTGGGTGACTAAGTTTCCACTTAAAATAACTTGTCAACTTTTGTGCTGCTTTTTCTTTCTTGTTTCTAAGTAAACTTTCTCAGTTGATGCTGTTAATTCTTGCACTTTTTCTGTAAGAACTGAATTTCCTTTCCTCAAATCGGATACAAGTGTCTGACGGTCCACAATCTCTTTCTGCAATGTTTAGTAGATTTTTCATATCTTTTAACTAATCTTTCTGCACACCTTAAGTTTTGAAAATTCTTTCTCGATTTTTTGCATTCCGTTTGTTGACATTTCTAACTGAATAGTGTCCAATATTACTTTGAACACTTCTCAGCTTTTCAAGATTTTCACTAATTTCCCTTTCAAGTTTTTTAAGATTTCTTTCTGTGTAAATTTATATTGCAATAAATTGAAGTCTTTTGGACTAACTTCATAACTATTGCAAGTCTGAGTTTGACTATCTTGTAATGATGCTTGTGGTGCAACTTCCACTTAACTGTCACAATTTGAAGCTTGTTCATCACATAGTTTATTTTCACATTAAAATGACTCACGACTTTCACATAATTCATTAAAAATACTCTGTGCTGATGAATTCAAAGGAAGACTGCCTTGTTCACAAAAGTCTGCAATATTTTGAAATCCTTTAACTTTCTTTTTTCTTTGAAGCTTGGACTTGATTTCCAGTGTTCTGGTGATTTTTGACCCCAGTGATTTTGATTTAACAGCATAAAAGTCGTTGTTCAACCGACACAATAAATTTCCAAGTTCACTTAAACTTTTGCCATTCTTGTCAAAGTATTGCTTTAAAGCAATGACGACACCATTTGTAATCTGACAATTGGAATCATAATCACTAACTTCGAGATCAATTTCACTGAAACTTAAATCAATTTTCTGGCAAAAGGGTCTAGGGAAATTCCCAGCCATGGCTACGACAATGATGCACGCCGTCAAAACTCCAGACATAAATGATCGACCAGACAAGTATAAATCTTAATGTAAATTAATTATTTTTACAGAGCCAGTTTTTTTTATATTTTTGACAATGTAAAAAAAAAGTAAAATAATTTTAGTGTGAATGATTTTTTTTCTTGGTGTTTTTTTTTCACAGAGTTAGTTTTCTTTTTTTTCCTTGGAAATTTATTTTCAAGTTATTTATTATATTTTAGAAAAATCTGATGACAATTTTTCAGACTCGGTCTACTTTTTCCTTTTGTTTATTATATAATTGACTCTTGTAAAATGATCAAATTAGTTCTCAATTTGAAAAATTGAAAAAATTCCCAAAAAGGATATTTGTTTTTAAAATATATTTTTGTCTATCTCTTAGCAAAAATAGATGATTTTAAATAAAAATCTGAAAAAAGAATTATACTATAAAATAATAATAATAATAATAATAATACAAAATTTAAAAAGTTTCTCAATCATTCAAACGTATCCCGGTCCCTTCTCCCCCCCCACTGAAACAACTCACAAAAGCAGTATTTTTAACAATTGTGCATTTTTAAAAAATAAATCTTAAAACATTATATCTGGTTGATTAATGTCAAATTTTATGCCGTTTATCTTAGTGAGGTACAATACCATCACTTTGAAACTTCGAAATTTCTGACAAAAAAACTTCCGCCGGCTTTCATTACGGTTTCGGTACTGCACATAAAACTTCAAAATATCTAATCTAATCGATCGGTAAATTTAAAGAAAAATATACTTTTTAATATAAAATTTTCATACTTTCTCAATCTATTCATATCTGTTTTTGAGCTCTTAGCCCGCTAACAACGAAATGTTTGAACTTTAAAAATTGGTCATTTCTTACAGAAAAAAATTGCCGACATAACGGTTCGTTTTTGTATATGTCAAATTTTACATTAAATAATAGTCAAACGTACTTAAACTTAAGACCATGATTAAAAATACTTTGCTTTATTTAGACACATTTTGATTAATTTGGCATTACACTTCATCGAAAAAGTAAATTGAAAGATGGCGGCCTATAGTAAACAGCATTGATCGTTAGCGTGGGTTTTTTAAATCGCATGATCATAAATTTTATATCAAAATAAACTTTAGAACTTATAGATAATGGAATTACATGCAGCAATGAAAATTACCTGATATTTTCCGAGTTATTGACTATATAATTTCACGTAAAGTAACTTTTTTACTACTTACGATATAAAAGTGCTGCAAAATTTGGAATAAAGTACAATTTTTCTCCTGATTGGGCCCCAAATTTCATAATGATTGGTTAAGATTTAGTCACTCGCAATCAAAATTACATACGACCACCGTATGTGACTTACTTCAAATTACCTAATCGGCAGTGTATTGCACATTTACACATGATTTTTATTTTTACCTGGTAATATCCCAAATATTTACAAATACACAAAACAACATATATGTATATAAAGTTCATTTTATTTACATTCTTGTAATATAATTTTTTATTTGTATAAATTGATATATCAGGTGAAAAAATTAATAAATCGAAGAAGGGTGTATATTTTTCACATATTCTAGCAGCACAGGTAAATATGCTGGGGTTGCTTAATATATAACACAAATACCTGCTAAATTTTGATGTGCAATATGTGCACATTTTGGACAATCTTCCTCATAAATTAGAAATTGGCTATTTGCATAAAAGTTCAAAAATTCAACAAAGCTGTAATAGGTTAGAAATTGGCTATGTGCAATAGTGTTGGAAATTCAAAAAAACTGTCGTTAGTAGAAAAAGGACATTTGCAGTAAAGTTGGAAATTCAGCATTCTGTCATAAGAAAAAATTGGCTATCTGCAACAAGTTTGAAAGTGTAATGCTGTACTTGCCTTTGTTATTTCCCTGTGGTGTTCTGTAGTGTATGAAGGGGGATTAGTTATATCGATATGCCTCAGGGGGCAGGCCTTTCCGCGTCATTAAACGTGTTTACCTGTAAATCAATCGTCGTCAAGTACATCATCTCAGAATGAAAGGAAATTATACACTTGAAGAAGTTGGCTCTGAACAAGTACAGATTATAGGTCTAGAAGATAAACGCCATGTAAGTATAACCTTTAATTTGGTTTACTTTTTTAAAATCATGAATAAAAGATACAACTATAATTTTTAACAAAATATATTTAATGTTAAAAGAAACACAAAATACCTAAGTTATTGATATACGATAATGACTGGCGAAATCAATATGAGTTAAATAAATTAAAAATTCCTTTAAACTGAAACATAAGACATATTGAAGATTGGGTATGCAGATAAGGTTTTAATTCCCTATGTTGAAGGTGTCCGGGAACAACTTCCATTATGTAAAACAAATCAACCATGCTCTGTGCATGTTCCACGTGTTCCGAGCACATCAGTCTGAAGATTAGCATAAGCTTTGGGAAAATGATATTCAAATACGATTTTTTCTAGCATCGTGCACCAGCGATCTTCAGCCTTGATTTGCCTGGGAACGACGAGTACAAGGAACACGTGAAGACAAAATCCCAATGGTGGTATGCAGAACAAGTTGACACTGAACTGAAAATGGACAACATTTAGATGTAATAAAAGTTGATCTCAAACTACTGATATACGTACGTGCTTGATGATTAGTTTCTGCTGTTATAGACCAAGTTCGCGATGAAAAAAGTGACCATTAAATCGTGAAATGTTATCATGTATCTTGAAATTTTTTGAGAAATTTTGTGTATTATGTGAGAGAAAAAGTAAATGTTTGTGCATCTATAAGCATTTGTAATGTTTATTGATTTTGATAATACTGGAATTTGCAATGGTATGAATGAGTCAGTTGGTAAATAAGTACTACATATTCTATCATATTTTAGGCTATAATTATATAACTGCATCGTAAACACATTTATTTGCGGTATTCATAGATTTGCGTCGATGACTGCTGCCTGGATGACAAAGTCATTAAAAGACCTTTATGAGAAATGCGTCGGTTTATTCCAAATAGTCGTTTTGCTAAATATGGATTTAACAAAATAATAAGCAACTAACATTCCAAAGATACACATTCATATATAACCACATATCCTCCATCTGAAAGTCATTAAGTGTTCTAGTGAAAATTTCTTCAATAGTTTGTGTGTATCTGATTTCAAATATAGAAAATTCATTAAGAAATTCGAACAATCAGACAATAGGCAGAAGGAATGTTCCAGGGAAAAACAACCAGATTTTGTGTCGTTGTGGCTTCTACTGATCGTTAGCGTTTACTTAGCCAAATTCTTGGATATTCAAGTGTGAAGACCAGTGGAATGAATTTTACACTAAAAATGGAAAAACAAGCTCAAAGTAGTTAAATGGAGCATGTAAAGAATAAAAAAGTTGCATTTGAGAACAGTGGTCTACGTATTTCTACAGATTTACCTTTTCTTGGAGCTTCACCAGACTGAATATTGAAAGACTTGGATGGTAACAGTGTCATATTAGCGGATTTCAAAACTTCATCATCCACATAGAGATTAAATTTGAGAGAGGCAGTCCAAAAACTGTCATGCTTAAAACTTATGAAAAACAACTGTTTTACTAAATGTGAATGGCATATACTTCTCTCGGATTCAGGGACAGATGGGAGTTTGTGGTATTTCCACATGTGAATTTTGTACTTTGTATTTCACAAGATACAATTGTATAATTGTTATATTTGACCCAATAACATGGAAAAAGATAAATGATTTAGTGTTGATTACGACAGATTTGCCGTACTATAAATAGTGTATCCTACTGCCAAATACTAGTATATAACAGAAATACCAGTCGAATTTTGATGTTCCAGATGTGCACAATAAGAAATCCTGTGTTATAAATATGATGCAAGTTTGAACAGTCTGATAATTGTATTTCATAGAAAATTATTTTGTGTTTGCATCAGTGCATATGATTACAGTAAACTCCCTTAAATTTCACTTTATAATACAGCAAGAACTACCATTGGAATATTCTGTAAGTTATTAATATGTTGATTGATGTATTATTTTCTGTTCTCATTGAGATACAGGATGTTTCAGAAAAATTTGCCTGGAATCCTATGAATTGTATTTTATTTTAAAACATCCATTTACAGTAAGCAAATCTATCCATAAAATGATTTTAAAATACCCTGGAGACTTTCATTTTCCGTTGAAATTTTAAAGAGTTACTCCCCTTGCCTCATACTGTGCCATAATATCTAGGGACTATCAATTTTGTAAATATTTAAAGAAATTTATTATATAATTATGATTATATTTATGTTTCATATATATATATATATATATATATATATATATATATATATATATATATATATATATATATATATTTTATTATATAATCTACTCAATAATCCATGAAATACGGTCATACAATAAAAATCGTATTGAATGAGTGTGACGTCATAAAAGCGTGTGAATTAGGTTATATCCGTACGCACTACGCACGGGTATTAACACGGCGGATTCCAAAGCATTTTTGCAGGAACAGTCACCGGAGGAAACATTCAAATACATTTTTATCAAAACAAATCACCAGTTCCTAAAAAACGGTCCAGAATATTCATGGATACCGAATCCGAGTAACACGTGTCTGTAAATCCTTGTCTAGGTTGTTGACATTCCAGAGTGCGCGCGCTATGACGTCACACAATTCACCTAGTTCACAGAGCCACACTGTTTGTTGATTCATAATTTAAGCTGATACTTTTGTACTTTTTTTCTAAAAAGGAGATATATTGTATTTAAATTGAAAATGTTTGTTTTCTTTTTGTATCCTGCGGACAGACTATTGTTTACTTTTAATATTTCAGCAGGATTACTTTTGGCGCATGTATACGGTAACGTAAACTTGTTGTGTTTCGGTCAATCAGCTGTTTTCTTGTAATGAGAATACAAGTTTTAAATCTGTGAAAAAGCCGTTTTTATGGGATTATATAATAAATAGAATCTTGCATTCGTATTTATGTAAAATTTTTTAATTAATTTTATAACATCACTGCATTAATAGACTTCCAAAGTTTAATGTTTTATTTTGTCTTTGATATAAATAATATGTGTAACATCCCATTGTTCTTGTGGTTTTGAAAAAAAATTATTATCCAGAAACAAGCATGTAGATTGTTATGGGTTCGAATCTTGTTCAGAACAATATTGAACAAAGTCATTTATCTTTGCCGCAAGCCTATATAGTTATTTCGGGGTATGATGTGACTGAGCGGGGTATTGTTCCGTATATCTTGAACACATATGGTTTAGTGAGCTAGCACAGATTTATTGTTAGAATGAATCACAACATGACAACATCGTTATGTAATGATAAATGGCCTTTTGTAGCAGGTGCCCTTTGTATTAAAGTTATTGAAAAATTCACTAAATGAATCATATGGCTCTGAAATTAAAAGTCCTAACATAAAGGTGTTTTTATTACAGGTTTTACTGTATCATACTAAACAATTTAAAATGAATACAAAATACTACTATTTTTAAATTATTAATAATTTCATACACATAAAATAATTTTAGCGACATTTACATTAACTTCATTTCTGAAATCAAAAACAAAATATTTTTGTTTTATTCTTTTTTTCAAACTTTTTTTTATTAATTATCCAATTCACACACTCAAACCTTTGTTGTACATCACTTCAGAAATAGCTAGAAATAGCCTTATAATTTGTTGAATAGCTACAAACTTTAAATATGTTCTCAGCAACATGATGTAGTGATAATGCCATCAATTATATGGAAAATTCAAATTCTTTGGATGGCCCTTTTTTGTGAATGCGCACAGAAGCAATTCGTCTAGTCTCTTTAACCTGCTCTTGTGTCAACTGTCTTAATTTGTATTCCATGAATGATTATAAGTTTAAACTTACTCCGTTTGGAAGAATGTCGTCAATTTGGAATCCTCGATCAGCCATAAATAAATCTAGATATTCTACAACGGTCCTTTTGATATACTTACTGAGCATGAACCTCCATATAAATTTCAAACATTAACAACACTGCCATCTGGTGCAACACTGATCAATGGTTTGTAGGTATTGTGATGCTTATAATTTGACCACAAATCTCTCTTGGATTTTAAGGAACTTGGTTTCTGGTAGAATATCTCTGTACAGTCAATTATCACACAAGTGTTACTATGTTTCTCAAACTGTTCTGGTATATTTTCTTTCACTTCATGCAGTAATGAAAAGTTTGTTTTGTCCTCTGATTCGCCACTAAAAAAACGCACCCACATTTCCAACATCTTGGAGAAGTCTTCTTCAGATATCCCTAGTCTCCGAAATATCTGAAAGAGGAAAACCCACATTTAACCGCACTAGAATTGCGAAAACTGGTCAGTGAGATGATGGATGTTGTTTTTGGTTTTGAAGCAAAGGACTTTCTTGTTGAATTGCCACATGGTTATTTTCCCAAAAAAGTTTTTAGGTTTTTTCCTTTTGGTTCTAGGTACTCAAATAGTGCTAGAAGCACTTCCTTTTTGGCTGACCTTTCAGAACATAGCAGAATTATCATCTTTTGGTGAAAATCTGTCTGTGTGGTCTGATCTGTTACCAAGTCTGGGTTAAAAAGTTTAGCATATGTGTGATCCCCGTCAAATTTACAATACTTATGACTACCAGTAAGTGTGATGCCCATCGTTTCTGTACAATTGTTGATTTGCAAATAAGATTAAAGTTAATTAATTATGAAAGAAACAATTACTTGCACAAAACGTAAATAATCACCCACATGTCTGTACTTAAACTTAATATGTTAATATTTCATGGTTGCATTTCATGTGAAATAAAGAGGAAAATTATTTCCAAAGCACAAACGGTGAATAAAATTTTGTATTATGAAATTTGACTTATAAAACACTCCCCCATACAACATTGAACAAAATACAGAGTGCAGCCAAACAATCTAGATCAGGTATTGGTCATTATGATTCATCTCTAGTCAGTGATCTACCCCCATAGTCACCTAAAATGTAACCCAGTAGTTGTTTAAGAATCTATTCTATTTAGTTTTACATAAATTTTATTTTTGTATATTGTTATATTTTTAACATTTTCTAGCCGCGAATAGCTGAAATAACGCTGATGCGGCTTTAAACAAAAACTCACTCACTGTAACTCAGTAGGTTTCATGTGTCGCGTCAATTAGACCTTTACTGAGGAAATTTTAGTTAGATTTTTTTTTTTAATTATTATTGTAAATCTTTCGAGATTTTGGATTCTTAATTAAAATATAGAGTGTTTATTTTTTATCCACGGCACAATTCAGCTACTAAGATCAGTTTGTTCATTATGTATATCATACAATATTTACAAAGTATATATAAGACATTTTGATGTGCCATATGTGCACAGTTTGGAAAATGTGAAAACCAACTTTTAAGATTTTAAAATTCAGATGAGAAAGTGAAAGGTTTTTTGTTTTACAGTTCAGGTAATGTTTGGAATATACACGTTCATATTTAAAGCGTTGAACACTCCATAATTACATAAGATTAGAAAAAACAAAAGTTCAGAATCCACATCGTTTTGAGAAATGTTATTCCTAATTATACCTTTGATATTATTTAAAATCATTCCTTTTTCGAAGTCTTTCTATACTGGATCCCCAACCCTTACATTTGTTTCAATTACTCGATGCACCAGTTTGAGCCTAATGTCCGTATACTACTGAGTTTTACTTAAAAAAGCTGACAATTATTATTTTTTGCATTTGTGGCGAGTGGAGTGTTTTACGCCCAAGTCAATATTCTTTCACTTATTTCGAAGCGGACAGTTCTGATGGTAGAGGAAACCGGAGAAAAATCACCGACCTTCAGCAAGTGAACTGACAAACTTTATCACACTAGGATCTGTCCCGAGTGGGGTTCGAACCCAGTAGGTGAGAGGCGCTGTGATTCGTAGGCGCGCGATTTTGACCACTTGCATTTCTGGCGAAATTAGCAATAATGTTAAACAGCAATTTTACTTTAGCGCGCCAGGAATGTTCTTGTTATGAAATAAGGAAAAACAATGGATAGTATTACCAGTATCCATAACTCAGTAGGATTTACTTTGTGCTATCAGAAAACGTACTATTTAGCTCAGTTTTCAGCCGTCTTAATTTTTGATATTTATGTAAAACTAAGGTTTGTCCCCTAATGCAAAGCACTCCTTCGTTGGATTTGGATTCATATAATTTTGGAACTTTAGATTCATTAATTTTGAACTCTTTGGCTTATGTTTTTTATCTATCGAACTTTTGGCTCCTAGTGTCATTGATGAAAAACGATTTTCCGAATTGTGCACATCTGGCACAGCAACATTTAAACAGGTTTTTTTTTTGTTAAATATTAACCAGTTACTACAATATTAATACCGGATCTCTAGATCTGCCGCTTTCACAAATGATACCAGACACTTGCGACGCGCTTTATACTGTTCTAAAAGAGAAGTTTCTAAAGGTAAATCATTTATTTTTCCATCTAACAATCGTTGTTAATGGAAATTGGGTCTTTCTGTTGAACTCCCAGGCTCCCTATAAACCTACTGTCGTTAGTCTGTGTCATTAGAATATGCCTTTGTTCATGATATTTATATGAGACTGTATACAGTATAAATGTTGTCTTGGTAATTGAGCATCAAAAATGATGCTTTTAGTTTTATTTTTGTCATATTTTCACATGTGGGTCACTGATTGTTTTCAATTTGTAACACAAGACCAACCCCCTCCTTTAAGGATCTTTAAGGATCCTTAAAGATCCTTAAAGGGGCCTTAAAGCCTCCATTAAAGCCATTCCATGTTTAAGGATCTTTAAGCTAGAAATCTAGCAAATATTATTCTTTAATTTCTTTCTCCGCTGGCGGCTTCTTTATTGACCTCATTCCCTAAAGCACAAAAACATCTTCAGTCACAGTGCCAGACTGATTTCTTTTCTTTGGTATAGAATTGGGCTTCTGTCTCCCTGATATTTCCGACATACTGTTATCATCTAAGTAAGAGAATCCTATAGAAACATTAATCAAAATAAAAAAGACTTTTTCACGTGCATACAGAATAATGGAGAATGTGTTTCAGTTCGGGATACTAGCAGCTTGTTTCCGAAAATTTGACTGGGCCCAGACAAAGAAACAACCAGTGTACTGGCAGCTTGTGTTCTCCATACTTTTATAATATCAAAAACGTTTTCGAGAAAAGTATACATGCCCGATGGAAGTCTTGATAGTGATTCCACTCTTGGTGACTGGGGGCGTGAAAAAGAAGGCGAATGTTTTAACCGGCCAACTCCACAAGGCGGTTATAGATATTCCAGGGAAGCTTGTTGTATTCGAGATGAGGTCTGCGACTATTTTAACTCTAATGGACAGGTTCCATGGCAATGGCATATGGTCTAAAACTTACTAAATTGGTATTTGATTTCCATGAAGTTATTTTTTTCCTCAGTGTTTCAAAATATATATAAAATGTATTTTTGTATACTTTATAACGCAGTCTTCCTAAGCACCCAGTCTTTCTTTTTATATAAGGAAGATAATGTGTTTACCAAATTAAATCTGCATCATTATTTTAGTATTATTAATATTCAATAAACCATTTTCAGAAAAAACATTTCATGTTTGTCAAAATACATTTGAATCGAGAAAATTCATTTTCTTAAAGGTAGTAAAGCATTTTTTGATGCAGCACAGACATTGAAGATTTCATTTGCAATATTGCTTATTGATAAAGGCAAAATTTCTTGTAAAATGGGATGTTTTTATTTGTTCCATCTTTCATTGTACATGGTTTCTAGCACATGGAATTCTTGCCACTTCCATTTCAAGTTTTTAAAACTGCATTTTTGTTTTAAACGGAGGGCAATAAAGTTTTTAAACCAATTTTGTTTGTCAGGCTTAATGTGTATGAAACTACTATTATCAACCATTACTGCATCACCTTAAAAGTTAATATAGTCTACTTTTCCTGGTTATATCAGTATCAGAGACAGATCCTCCATAAAGAGTTGAGTTGAGTAATGATGTTTAACGTCCCAGTCAAGTATATATCGGTTATATCGAGACATCGCCAGCTAAACTGCAAAAATGTTGCCTGTGCGTTGCGCAGGTGGCATTATACAGCAGGGTTCTTTATCGGGCCAAGCCTACCATGACACGGGACCTCGTTTATTTTAAGTTCCCATCCAAAAGTACCTTGACTTTCATTTCGTAATGCCGAGTGCTTGGCGAAACAACAGTCACTACCCACTTTCAAATCTTGGGTCAAAAAAGGTCGGGGTTGGAACCCATGACCTGCTACTTACGGAGCGAGCACTCTACTAGCTGAGCTACCGCAGTGGTCCTTCCATAAAGATCTGACAGAAATACAACAGAGCCTGTCATGTTAACCACAACTAAACATTTGAAAGTATTATAAAACTTTTACACTTTTGTTTTCAATAGATAAAGGTGTTTGTGTAACAGGTTTTCGATGGTTGAATTAATGATAAGGCGTTGATGTTAAGTTTATTAGAATTTACTCTTTATTGATATTATTCCATCCCTAATAACAGTGCCTCTCACCGCCTGGGTTCGAATCCCACTCGGGACAGATCCTAGTGTGAGAAAGTTTGTCGGTTCGCTTGCCATGGTTTTCTCCGGGCACTTCGGATTCCTCCACTATCCCAGAACTGACCGCCATAAAATAAGTGAAAGATTCTTGACTGGGGCGTTAAACACCATTACTTCACTCTACTAATTAAAAAAATACATTTACTAACATAATACATAACTGGCGTATTAAACATTTGCCTTCACATTAATAGAACAGTCCTTGTGTACATGTCATCAATCGATCACGTGACCAAAATAACCTGAAATGATTTGACCGGGTAACCTGAAAAGATTGGATTCAAATACTTATATAATACATTGGAAATAGAATGTCTATAAAATTATAGTTCTACGGAACAAAACATTAAATTGGTAATATACTTATAAAATATAGGAAAATGAGATTTCGATATAAGTGAAATATAGCCTTTGTAAATAAGCAGGTATGGCAATCAAGTGACCATAAAAGAATGTCACGAACAAATCCGGAGATGAGAAGGATAAATAAAAATAATGTTTAAACTCAGATATATTAATATGCAACATAGCATACCTAAAATATGGTTTTAAGGACTTCCATAATGATGTATTCAACATGGCGTTTTTAACTTAAGTGAATAAACAAAATATGAAGTGTAAACAAAGTGTTTATACGATGTATATAAACATTCTCACAAAAGCTTTTTATACATTTATTCCAATATACTTTGCTGAAGCCGATATATAAATAATTATCAAAAATGCCAAATACCATCGTGATCCACGAGAAATACATTGCGTAATGAATAGGAGAAAATAGTGATGTAAATATCACTTAATTTAGGGTCATTACTCTCAATCACATCTCTCACTCAAGGTTAAAATAGTAATAGTAAATTAAAATGTAAGGCATGTGAAAAAGTACAATGAAATAAGGAGATGAGATAGATATGGAAAATATGGATAAATAAGGTATTGATAAAAGCAAGTGTAATATTACCTCGATTAATGTTCTTCTGTGAATGTGGAAAACAACAATATACAACAATGACAACCAGCAACAGTGAGACTTACAGACAAATATGTCTGCTGACCATTGTCCAAGATAAGGTTTGAAAAATACCACTGGCCAATCAGAATTTAGATAGAAACAATAGACTTAAGACGGACAACTCTGAACAACTAACCGCCTGGGTTCGAATCCCACACGGGATAGATCCTTGTGTGAAAAAGTTTGTCAGTTCGCTTGCCGAAGGTCGGTGGTTTTCTCCGGGCACTCCGATTTCCTCCACCATTCCAGAACTGACCGCCTCGAAATAAGTGAAAGATTCTTGACTGGGGCGTAAAACACCATTACTCCACTCCACTCTGAACAACTACAAAGTGTAACAACACACTAAACAAATTCAAAATACAAACCCAAAGATGAAATAAACAACAACAAAGATAAAATAACATTATACAAAATTATATATAAACACCTACAATACAAAACAATTAGCAATCATAATTAAAACTGTACATAATGACTTAACCATAAAATAACATTATACAAAATTATATATAAACACCTACAATACAAAACAATTAGCAATCATAATTAAAACTGTACATAATGACTTAACCATAAAATAACATTATACAAAATTATATATAAACACCTACAATACAAGACAATTAGCAATCATAATTAAAACTGTACATAGTGACTTAACCTTACTGGAATGGAATAATAATAATAATAACTTACCTTAATTAATCACCAAAAATATGTTACTGCCACATATGTACAAACACTTCCGTACAATCAAGCAGTACTCTGGTGTCACTTTAATTTTTTTTTATTTTTTATTTTTTTATTATTTTTTTTTAAAACATTCGGGGATATTATTCTGCTTTACTTTCCGTGGAGGAAGAAATAATATCTGTTGCGAACACTCATTCATAAATGTTATCCACGCATACAAAATCTTTACACAGTAGATTTAGACACTTAAATCTATATAAAAGATCCTGTGTTAATAAACCTAACCCAAGTCTCATTAAAAATAAACAGAATTTATGAATCAATATCAATATCATTTCTTTGTTTTGTTTGGAGAAGGCTTTGTGTCTAAAGTTACACCAAAATCTTGTTGAACAAATGTATTGGATAAGGTAGACAATGTAGTATATCTGGTCTTACAGCTTCTGTGTCTTAAAATCAAAGATTAAAAAGGCACACACACACACACACAGAAGTTTGTCATGTAGTTCATCAGTCTAATCAGTAAATCAGTCATTACATCTTCAGTCAATTCACAAGTTTGTAGCTGATTTTAATCTGTTAATTTCACTTTTTTGTGACTGACAACTTTCAGAAAACCAGAGAAAATTTAAATTTTCTAAAAATATTGTAAACGATGAGTACCTGATGAATTAAAATCACAGAGATTATGAAGTCTGTTAATGGTGACAGTAATGAAAAAACCAAACTGAGAAATTATGTCCTATTTTTCCTTTACATCCAAGTGTTAACAGTTTACTAGATTTGTTTTACCTTTATCAATGACACTCCGGTTTTTCTGTGAACTCTGGTCTTTAGAATTAACTAAAGCTAATTCATCATTACCGTTTTCCTACGAGACATAAACTTGTGAATAAATGAAAAATATTGAGGCAAATTAACAATAAATTACTGATTTTATTTATATTTATTTATATTTATAATGATTTATATATCATTTTGACTCACAAATTTTATTTTAAATGAAAAAAAAATTTCCCCAAGTTCTTTCGTACATGGAACAGATTTTTTTTTAAAAAAGTTGAAATTTATGGCTGTAATGATTTGATTCAGCCAAGATTATATCCGGGTATTTTAAGGTTAATAAAGGTCAAATGAAATAATATGCAAATTGCATCTCCTGACTTCATGGTGTTGAATTTTTATAAAATAAGAAAAAAAAACAATGCCCAGAGATGCAATCGATATAATTAATAAAGTTTAAATTTTGTCTGTTAGAAAAATGCAGAAAAACAGAAGTTAATAATCGGGTATTTATTGTTGTACGGTTTTTTCAAGTGGTGATCATCAAAAATCAAATCATGACATCATACCTTATGTTTTAAACTAGAAAGATACATAAGGGATATTTTAGATATAGTAAATTTGTTATATTGTTGAAAAAATTGTTATATGCACAGAATTAAAGAAATTTTTTGGAGAAGTTAAATCATTTTTCCCATTAGGTCAGTAAATGTTACAAAAATATTTTATATTTTTTTAATGAATTTGTTTAAATTTGGAGTTTTGTTCTCAAATTATGTATATGACAAACAATTAGGGACTGATAACAGATAATGCCTTCATTACTTGGAAGATATTCAACTGAGGATTTTGAGATGGAACCATGACTGTAAAATCCATTCCGTCGTTGACGGTGCCAAGTGTTTGTCCAAAGTCGGGAGATCACGGCAAGATTCTGTAATTCTTTATGCATTTGACATTATATTATCCCCCTTTTTTGCCCGTTTATTTCATTTTAATCGCAGTAAAATTTAATGGGGTATTTAAACAACTAATATCTCGTCGCGTTAAACACACTGTTTAATTTATTTTATTTTATATGTATTTTCTTTATTTATTTCATTGTTGTTTTTTACTGTCACGCAATTAGCTAAGGCATCATCTGTACAGTGCTGGGTACTTCACAGTTGCAGTTATCCCAGCAGTTCCGAATACACGACGATTATATGATACATAAGCGTATTTATTACCTGTAAAGTGCACGTGGCTTCGCGTGCCTCAAACCTGCAGCTTTGTAATTCATCCGTAAAACCGACAACCAGCTGTGGATCCAGTTACTATAAATAGACACAGTCATCCCATACAATTAGAAAGTAACATCAATAATATAACCGCCCCCCCCCCCCCCCGATCTTATCGTTGTCTGTTTTTTTATGAAGTGTATTCAAATTAAATAAACTCAGCTGCATTAATTGTATTTGATTACATGCATGAATGACAATATTGCTTCACTTTATCAAATACAAAAAGATGTGAGCTTAATGTCGTGTCTAGAAACTTTAATGTTTTAAAGAAAAAAATTCGCCATGTGCAGAATATTCGGACTTTTACAAAGAAAACTTATATCTGCAATGTATAGAATTTTTAATTTTTCATTTTAGGAAACAAATCTAAAGTTGTTTTTTTAAATATTTATTTAAAAAAAGAAAAAAAAAAAAGAAAACTATTTGTTTACTTTTTTGTGTAATGTATCGCGATGCACATAATTGTAAGACTGTCTTTTTTTGTCATTTGAAACATAATTTCCATAAATCAACTTTAAAAGCTTATTATGCCAATAAATTTTACAATCTAAATGAAGTTTTATCAGCGACATTTAAATATCGCCTTTTTTATATATTGTAGACTTTTTAAATACGTAAAAAAATTTGTTACTTTTAAGTTTTAGATAAATGTAACAGCGCAAAAATGGCTATTTTTTATAAGTGATAACAAGGTACCATGATTAGAACAAATTCTATAATATATTATATATTTATTAATTTTAGATTTTAATTTTTTGTAAACGGAGAACAATTCAAGTCAGACTTTCATCTACAATAATATCAATTATGTAATTTTTTATGTTCAGTGTTTGTAATTTATCTTTCTATCTTTTCTTTCTTTCGGAATAATCGCATTCAGCCTTAATAAAGTCACTAATTAAACAAGACGTAAATGGACTAATCACACCATAATCTATATCCATAGATTAGCCCAGGAAATATGTAAATAAGTCAGATGTGTCACAGACTCAAAAGTGTTGACAATAATTAGCCAAACGGATATTAACTGCAATTAAGCTACTTTTGATTAATTACGCATAATCTACATTCTGTTGTCATATATAGTGCTTTTAACATTTTAGTATTTTCAGTTTGGATGTGGCCTTGGAACTAACCAGGTCGCACGACCAACTTGGAAATAAAGTGTTAAGATAGTAAATTCACGTTTCAAATTCTTATTTTAATTCAAAATACATGTAAACTACACGTTTACATAAACAGTGTCTGTGTTGTGTAAATTTCCTGCAAGTGACTCCGATCTGTGCATATATGTGACAATAAAAGTTGGGTGTCTTTAAAGTGCGGTAATATGGGAGGATTCAATGTGTAGGGGGAGGGTTGCTACCCTTCTTTAAAAAATAAAAAAAAAAGACACAAGACAAATGTTTAGAAACATTTTTTTAGCAATTTCGGGTGCCATTAACACATACTCACAATGAACTTTCATAAACACATCCTATGATAATAAAACTAAATTATTACATTAGAATAACCATGTACTAATGTTCCTTTTAACTCAATACCTAAATTGTTTATATAACTGGGGGAGAAACCCCTGGGTTCCCAACTGGGCTCTTCAATGGACCTGCGTAGGACATTTAGCGGCCCCAAAACCCTCGCCGCTCGGGGCTTAGCTTTCGACGCTCGCAATATTTCATGATAATATTCGCAAATACTCCTTTTGTAAAATTCCTGGGTAACAGAAACCAGACAACCTATATACAGCGCTTTAACAGTGTTAGGTACCGGGCTTAAACAGTGTTGGGTACAGTTCGTAAACACAGTGTAAGGTACAGCGCTTTAACACAGCGTTAGGTACAGTGCTTAAACACCGTGTTGGGCACAGTGCTTTAACACAGTGTTAGGTACAGTGCTGAAACAGTGTTGGGTACAGCGCTTTGACACAGTGTTAGGTACAGCGCTTTAACACAGTGTTGGGTACAGTGCTTTAACACAGTGTTAGGTACAGTGCTGAAACAGTGTTGGGTACAGCGCTTTAACACAGTGTTAGATACAGCGCTTTAACAGAGTATTAGGTACAGCGCTTTCATAATGATAGGTACAGCGTTTTAAAACAGTGTTGGGTAAAGCGCTTAAACATTATTAGGTACAGCGCTTTAACATCGCATGAGGAACAGTGTACTGTACAGCGCTTTAGCACAGTGTTAGATACAGAGCTTTAACACAGTGTTGGGTACAGTGCTTTAACACAGTGTTGGGTACAGCTCTTTAACACAGTGTTAGATACAGAGCTTTAACACGGTGTTGGGTACAGCGCTTAAATAGTTTTAAGTACAGCGCTTTTACAGTGTTCGGTACAGCGCTTTAACACAGTGTTATTTACAGCGCTATAATAGTGTTAGGTACAGCGTTTTAAAAGTGTTAGGTACAAAGCTTTGCAAAGTGTTAGGTACAGGAATTAATCAAAAGGTTAGTTACAGCGCTATAATAGTGTTAGGTACAGCGTTTTAACAGTGTTAGGTACAAAGCTTTGCAAAGTGCTAGGTACAGGAATTAATCAAAGTGTTAGTTACAGCGCTTTAAAACAGTGTAAGGTACAGCGCTTTAACACAGTGTTAGGTACAGCGCTTTAACAGAGTGTAAGGTACAGTGCTTTAACTCAGTGTTAGAACAGCGCTTCAACAATGTGGGGTACAGAGCTTGAACAGTGTTAGGTACAGTGCTTTAATACAGCGTAAGGCACAGTGTTTTCACAGTGTTAGCTACAGCGCATTAACACAGTGTTAACTACAGCGCTTTAACACAGTGTTAGGTACAGCGCTTTGACAGTGTTGGGTATAGTGCTTTAACACAGTGTTAGGTACAGCGCTTTAAGTGTTAAGCTACAGTGCTTAACACAGCGTTAGGCACAGTGCTTTCACAGTGTTAGCAACAGCGCATTTAAAGTGTTAGCTACAGCGCTTTAACGCAGTTTTAGGTACAGTACTTTAAGACAGTGTTAGGTACAATGCTTTGACAGTGTTGGGTACAGTCCTCTAACACAATGTTAGGTACAGCGCTTTAACACAGTGTTAGGTACAGCGCTTTAACAGTGTTAGTTACAGCGCTTTAACACAATAATAGGTACAGCGCTTTAACACAGTGTTAGGTACAGCGCTTTAACAGTGTTAGTTACAGCGCTTTAACTACAGTGTTAGGTACAGCGCTTTAACACAGCGTTAGGTACAGTGCTTTAACATATTGTTAGGTACACTGCTTTGACAGTGTTGGGTACAGTGCTTTAACACAATGTTAGGTACAGCGCTTTAACACAGTGTTAGGTACATCGCTTTAACAAAGTGTTAGGTACAAAGCTTTAACACAGTGTTAGGTAAAGCGCTTTAACACATTGTTAGGTACAATGCTTTAACAGATTGTTAGGTACGAAGCTTTAGCACAGTGTTAGGTACAGTGCTTTAACACAGTGTTAGGTTACCGCGGTTTAACACAGTGTTAGATACAGCGCTTTAACAGAGTGTAAGGTACAACGCTTTAATAATGATAGGTACAGCGTTTTAACACTGTGTTGGGTAAAGCGCTTTAACAGTGTTAGGTACAGCGCTTAAGCACAGTGTTAGGTACAGCGCTTTAACAGTGTTGGGTACAGCGCTTTAACACAGTGTTAGATACAGAGCTTTAACACAGTGTTAGGTACAGCGCTTTAACACTGTGTTGGGTAAAGCGCTTTAACAGTGTTGGGTACAGCGCTTTAAGACAGTGTTGTTAGATACAGAGCTTTAACACAGAATTAGGTACAGAACTTTAACACAGTGTTAGGTACAGCGCTTTCACACATTGTTAGGTACAGCGCTTTAATTGTTTTAGGAACAGTGCTTAAACACTGTGTTAGAACAGCGCTTTAACAGTGTTGGGTACAGAGCTTTTACAGTGTTAGGTACAGTGCTCAAACACAGCGTAAGGCACAATGATTACAACGTTTTAGCTACAGCGCATCAACACAGTGTTAGCTAGAGCACTTTTTCACAGTGTTAGGTACAGCGCATTAGCACAGTGTTAGGTACAGCGCTTTATTAGTGTTAGGTACAGTGCTTTAACACAGCGTTAGGTATACTGCTTTGACTTTGTTGGGTACAGTGCTTTAACACAGTGTTAGGTACAAAGCTTTAACACACTGTTAGGTACAGTGCTCTAACACAGCGTTAGGTACATTGCTTTCACAGTGTTAGCAACAGCGCATTAAAAGTGTAAGGTACAGCGTTTTAACGCAGTGTTAGGTACAGCACTTTAACACTGTATTAGGTACACTGCTTTGACAGTGTTGGGTACAGTGCTTTAACACAGTGTTTGGTACAGCGCTTTAACACAGTGTTAGGTACAGCGCTTTAACAGTGTTAGTTACAGCGCTTTAACACAGTGTTAGGTACAGCGCTTTAACACAGCGTTAGGTACAGTGCTTTCACAGTGTTAGCAACAGCGCATTAAAAGTGTTAGGTACAGCGCTTTAATACAGTGTTAGGTACACTGCTTTGACAGTGTTGGGTACAGTGCTTTAACACAGTGTTTGGTACAGCGCTTTAACACAGTGTTAGTTACAGCGCTTTAACAGTGTTAGTTACAGCGCTTTAACACAGTGTTAGGTACAGCGCTTTAACACAGCGTTAGGTACAGTGCTTTCACAGTGTTAGCTACAGCGCATTAAAAGTGTTAGCTATAGCGCTTTAACGCAGTGTTAGGTACAGCACTTTGACACAGTGTTAGGTACAGTGCTTTAACACAGTGACAGTGTTGGGTACAGTGCTTTAACACAGTGTTAGGTACAGCGCTTTAACACAGTGTTAGGTACAGGGCTTTAACAGTGTTAGTTACAGCGCTTTAAACCAGTGTTAGCTACAGTGCTTTACACAGTGTTAGGTACAATGCTTTAACTTTTTTTATTTTATTATAAGGATGAAATAATCGGCTTAATCGTTCTTTGAATCTCAATGACCGAGAATTTCAATCAGAAATTGTCAATCAATCTATTAGACTGTAGAAAGCTTTTTTTAGAAATTCGCGTGATGTGGGTGATATCGTGATCGAATATTTTTGTTTCGGGAAACATTAAATCTTTATTGCGTTATTCTTGATTCCCATAAACATGCTCGTATGACAAAAAACAAGACAGGGGCATGTAAGATATGTTTGCAGACACTGATTATTATTATTATTATTATTTTGAATGCCTTATAATGGCGTTAATATAAGATAACGGACCAGAGTGTCTCTCACCGCCTGTGTTAGAATCCCGTTTGGACAGATCCTAGTGTGAGAAAGCTTGTCATGTCAGGTCGCTTGCTGAAGGTATATATCGTCCTCTCCGGGCATTCCTGTTTCCTTCACCATCACATAACTGACCGCTTCAGTTTTAAGTGAAAAGATCTTGAATTGGCAGTTAAACACAATAACAAAAACGTAAATAAATGTGTACTAGCAATAATCCATTATAATATTTACAGGTTTATAATTTTGTGGATTAACATTTTTGTATTTTCTTACACTTTCAAAAAAGTTGTTGTTGTTGGTTGTTGTTGTTGGTGGTTGTTGGTTGTTGTTGTTGTTGGTTGTTGTAATGTAGTTTAACGTACCATAAATATTTTAGCTATTCGCAAATTAAAAAAAAAGTATGACTCGACCGAGGTTCGGACTCCAAACCGCCACCTCCCAAGGCGAACTATGAGCCACAGAGGTGGTCCTTTCTCTAAGCCTTGAATAATTTGTTTAACGACGCGTGCACAGACGTCAACATCATGATGATTTGATAACATACCCGATTCTTCATAATATTGGTTTGCTTCTTATTTTTAACTAAGACGATTTTAAGTTCTTACACGAAGCGGATAATTAATTTTGGTGTTAAATACTGAATTCCATTGAAAACGTGCTCTTTATATTTGATAATGCACATATCAAGATTATATAATTTTAATGTATCATGTTAACATTTGGTAAACAGTTGTAACAGGAACCATTGGACTGTACGTAAAAGTGCATTAAACCCATTTCCTGCAGACTACCCTTATGTTTTGTTGCAGTCTATCACAGATCAGACAGCTGTTATTTGGTAATATTTGTTTATGCTTTATTTGTAATTGATTATTTGTCACTGTCTGTTACACCTCAAACATATTTATACTCGTATCCGGCGTCAGGACGTATCTTAACACTGTCACGTGACAGCAGTTTTAAACTATCAACCCGACATTTGTATATGATGATACTCTCTATTGATAAAAAGTTTTTTCTTTTTTATGTGCTCTACATTTAAAGTTTTCTTCACCTGGGATTTCGCTCTTTTTACTCAGATAATCATAATACAGGTAGACAAAATAAGATTGAGATGCAGTTATAGACAAATTATCTGTCAAACTGAACCATATACTTTGATCAAGGACTACTATTAAAACAGAATGGATCAGAACAATGGTGTTTGTAAAATTATTGTACTTATATCCAGGTGTTTAGTTATGTAATAGTAGGAAGAAAGCCGTAATGACCAAAAAGTCACTGACCCTCGGCTAGCAAACGGACAACCTTCTATAGTGTAAATAATCTGCTCCCACAGAACAATATACATATTACTGAGACGTTTGAGGATCCTCTTGGCAGTGATGAAATCACATTTTTATTTATCACCAAGTACATCAGCTAAAATCGTGAAAATCAGTCTGATAAAGACATTTAAAGTATTAATTTTTAAAAAAAATTACCATAACATTGCAATGTCCAGGGGGTGACTGGTGAAAACAAATGAAAAAAAAAAAAAAAAAAAAAAAAAAAAAAAAAAAAAAAAAAAAAGGAAGAAGAAGAAACAAAAAACAGCCAACGGTCTATAAACAAACCCAAATTTGACCGTATGACCTTGACCTAGAGGTGGGTACCTAAGCATTTAAAACGGAGTATGTGAGTTCATCAAGAAATCTAGAGTTAACAAAAAGCAAAACAATGCAAACCATTTAAGATTTTCAGTGTTATTTTCAGTGTAATGTTGATCTTTAACTATTAAAAGAGAATGTACTTCACGAAGCATCGTCTATGGTATCAACTGTTTCAAGAAATGTAAAAGACACGGAGCGGGTATAAAATACAATGCAAATTCCAAGATTTTTCCTCGTGACTTTGAGCATGGTTCACAGCATATTGTCTTTATAGAAGTGTACCAAGTTGATCAAGACCCAATGTTAAAGACATTACAAAAGCGGTGTTCAATAGTTCCCTGTATAAAAATCCAGACTAACTATGGTTCATAAACCCAAACTACGAAAGATAAATTTAAATCGATAGTGAGCGAGTGATTTGCTGTTGTAAGCCGCATCAGCATTTTGCAGCTATTCGCGGCTAGAAAAATGTAAAAGGTGCAATGATATCGAAAAAAATCTAAATAAATGTAAAAACCATTAATTTAAAATTACAAAAAAGGTAAACCGAAAAAAAAAACCCAGTAATGTCACAGGCAAACTATATATGAAACACTGGAAAATAAATAGTAAAACAATTAAATTTTACCAAGTAAGTTAATGTCCCGAAGGAAGATTAAAATTCACTGAAATTTGTAAAAAGTTTTTTTTTGCATCGATGTTGCTGAATAAAAAATATCCCTTGTTGGAGCAAAGTCACCACAATTCAGCAAAATGTGCTAAACCGATTATTGACTTTGGCAAGGGACACATTGTGGAGGTTGTTAACCCTTTAGAATAAACGAGAGCGTAAAATAAAAATGGCCAATTCTACAGCGCCTAAGAACAATACTATCACGCCTTCTTACTGGGTTAAAGTTTAAATCCCAGGCAGGGCTGGGTTTAATAAAATAAACTAATGGTTTTTTTTTTTTTTTTTTTTTTTTTTTTTTTTTTTTTTTTTTTTTTTTTTTTTTTTTTTTTGTCATTTTCTTTGAATATCTTGGACAATACCATAACTTACCGTCGTTACTATTGTCGCATGTATATTTTTGAAAACTAAATTTGATAAAATTCAAAACTTAGAACATGACACCTTGTTTCTTTTAACACGGATTTCTTGTTACATATGTGAATAAGTTTCGTGATGAATACACAATCATCGAATCCAAAATCCTTTCAAGTTGTATATGTACTGAATAGATAAAATAAATAATGTGCTAGTATCACGCAATTACCTTGTGAAATGGATACGGGTATTTAAACAGTAAAAACAAAAACTGACAAGACTATTATTACGTTGAGATTTAATGAAATTTAATAAATATCCTCTTAATTAATAACAAACAGTTGGAAAGGATTAACAGCAATAAGTTTGATGTTCTGAAATGCAAAATGAGTATATGGAAACCGAACTTTACCGAAATATCAAATAAGCAATAGGAAGAATGTAACTGGAATGCTGTACAATAAAAGATATTATAAATTATTGTCCTCTCTCTCTCTCTCTCTCTCTCTGTGTGTGTGTGTGTGTGTGTGTGTGTGTGTGTGCATGTTTGTGTGTCTTGTTAGCTTAGTCTATTCGCATTTTAAATCCCTTTTATACAATAAGTTTTATTGCACTAATGCTACATATTGGTTAAAGGTCAAAGTCATAGAACCTATAGCTTGAAAGTGTGCATTACCAAAGGTACCTCGGTCATCTTTTCGATTTTAATCTCATTTATCATATTTCTAAATAGTTTCGATCAGAGTTTAACCATACGATACCTAGTTAATACAAGTAATGAGTTTGGATGCAAATGCGGAGCGGGGGATATTGAAACACCCTTCATCCGTGTGTGCGTGTGTCCGATCGTCCGACAAAAACCTTGTGCATCGAACTCCTCCTACACCGATAAACCGGATCTTTTTAAACATTTCATCTTTCATGTCTTTGTTTCACAGAAACACATGTTTCTACTTCACAGAATCATCATAGAATTGGTGAATTCAACCTATTTTACGTTTTCTCAGGTCATGGACTAGCTATGTCCATTAAAGGGGAATCGAAGCAGTATCTTATTAATTGTTCAGAAACAATTCAAGCGTATCAGGTTCTATATAATCAGTGTCGTTGTACTACTTTTTGAAGCGTATCAGGTCCTATAAACCAGTGTAAGTGTACTACTTCTTGAAGCGTGTCAGGTCCTATAAAACCAGTGTAAGTGTACTACTTCTTGAAGCGTGTCAGGTCCTGTATAACCAGTGTAAGTGTACTATTTCTTGAAGCGTGTCAGGTCCTGTATAACCAGTGTCAGTGTATTACTTCTTGAAGCGTGTCAGGTCCTGTAAAACCAGTGTAAGTGTACTACTTATTGAAGCGTGTCAGGTCCTGTATAACCAGTGTAAGTGTACTACTTCTTGAAGCGTGTCAGGTCCTGTATAACCAGTGTAAGTGTACTACTTCTTGAAGCGTGTCATGTCCTATAAAACCAGTGTAAGAGTACTACTTCTTGAAGCGTGTCAGGTCCTATAAAACAAATGTAAGTGTACAACTTCTCGAAGCGTGTTAGGTCCTATAAAACCAGTGTAAGAGTACTACTTCTTGAAGCGTGTTAGGTCCTATAAAACAAATGTAAGTGTACAACTTCTCGAAGCGTGTTAGGTCCTATAAAACCAGTGTAAGAGTACTACTTCTTGAAGCGTGTCAGGTCCTATAAATCCAGTGTAAGTGTACTACTTCTTGAAGCGTGTCAGGTCCCATAAAACCAGTGTAAGTGTACTACTTCTTGAAGCGTGTCAGGTCCTATAAAACCAGTGTAAGTGTACTATTTTTTGAAGCGTGTCAGGTCCTATAAAACCAGTGTAAGTGTACTACTTCTTGAAGCGTGTTAGGTCCTATAAAACCAGTGTAAGTGTACTACTTCTTGAAGCGTGTCAGGTCCTATAAAATCAGTGTAAGTGTACTACTTCTTGAAGCGTGTCAGGTCCTATAAAATCAGTGTAAGTGTACTACTTCTTGAAGCGTGTCAGGTCCTATACAACCAGTGTAAGTGTATTACTTCTCGAAGCGTGTAAGGTCGTATAAAACCAGTGTAAGTGTACTACTTCTTGAAGCGTGTCAGGGTCCTATAAAACCAGTGTAAGTGTACTACTTCTTGAAGCGTGTCAGGTCCTATAAAAACCAGTGTAAGTGTATTACTTCTTGAAGCGTGTTAGGTCCTGTAAAACCAGTGTAAGTGTACTACTTCTTGAAGCGTGTCAGGTCCCATAAACCAGTGTAAGTGTACTACTTCTTGAAGCGTGTCAGGTCCTATAAAACCAGTGTAAGTGTACTATTTTTGAAGCGTGTCAGGTCCTATAAAACCAGTGTTAGTGTACTACTTCTTGAAGCGTGTTAGGTCCTATAAACCAGTGTAAGTGTACTACTTCTTGAAGCGTGTTAGGTCCTATAAAACCAGTGTAAGTGTACTATTTTTTGAAGCGTGTCAGGTCCTATAAAACCAGTGTAAGTGTACTACTTTTTGAAGCGTGTCAGGTCCTATAAAACCAGTGTTATTGTTCTACTTCTTGAAGCGTGTCAGGTCCTATAAAACCAGTGTAAGTGTACTACTTTTTGAAGCGTGTCAGGTCCTATAAAACCAGTGGTTATTGTTCTACTTCTTGAAGCGTGTCAGGTCCTATAAAACCAGTGTAAGCGTACATACTTCTTGAAGCGTGTCAGGTCTTATAAAACCAGTGTCAGTGTAATCAACCATTTTTTGCAACCAATGATGTTTCAAGCTGCACAGTTAAAACACGTTTATAACGAAGCCCTGGGGACTTATTTTTTAACTTCATCTATAAATTTTAAAAAATTTGTCACAAGATACAAAACTTTTGAAATAAAAACTCAACTCGGAATTATTGACTGATGGAAGCTTACTTATATTGAAACTTAAAGTTGCATTAAGTTTTTCAATTTTCTGAATTTTTTTTTGATTTTCTAAAAATATATTTTTTTAAAAATAGTTAAATTCTAATCACGATCCGTGAGATTCATTTTCTAAAATTTCTCTCCCTTTAGCTGTAAATAAACGGAATCCTCTGACCGGTTGGTCAGTGTTTTACGATGGTAATTATGAGCTTGGAGCATGCGCACGGATTTACAGAAAAACCCTAGAATCGAAGGTGAAACATGACAGATTGCATTAATTGTCCTTCATTAATATCCAGATGTATTTGAAATGGTGTTATGTATCCCTTACTAAGTCACAAATGACAAGTTCAACGAAGTTCTGGGTTTAATTTATCGTATTTCACCGTTTTGAAAGTTATGTTTAAATGACCCGGGTTTTGATGACGTAACCATGTTCTAATGTTAGATCCCAAATGCTGCATCTTGCTGGGTAATTACTGTATTTATTCGAGCTTTTATCGTTAAACAAAATGTAACATTGTTCATTAGTAACATCAGTAATTAGATTAGCACCGTTTTAATTTTTCTTTGGAAAACTTAATGCAGCTTTAATACGGTGAACGGGTCTTCGTTTATAAGTAGTCTAAAACTTCCATTTGTTTAGTCTGTCTCTGTTTCACGACTTTTGAAACGTGTAAAATTGACTTCGCACTAAAAGAACAAAAGTACTTATAAAAGCTGTTTCAAGGGACAAGAATTTTATTCACACTAACCAAATATTCACTTTAAACAACTCCTATATAACCTCTGAATTTAAAATAAACTTGTATAGAGAAGCAGTTGGGACCAACATTTGACTTCGTATTATCCATGTATTCGGTGAAGGCGTGTTCGTTATATTCCTGGGTAGTGGCTGTTCTTTCGCCAAGTACTCGGCATTACGAAATAAAAGTCATGGTTCTTTCGGATGGAAACTAAAAACAAACGGGGTCACGTGTCACGGAAGGCGTGGCACGATATAGAACCCCGATTTATAATGCCATCAGCGCAACGCACGGGCAAAATTTCTGCACTTTCGCCTATAGCTAGCGAAGTTTGGATATAAGACAAATATTCTTGACCGGGACGTAAAACACCATTACTTAACTCAACTCGTTATATTCGTGCGTTATTGTATGTAGCGGCATCTTTATCAAGATGTACTCCAAAGTACAGCGAGTACAGCATGTAAATTGAAGTATGTTGATCAGTGTACAAATGTATCTAATAGATAAGAAGTAAACAGTCGATAGTTTTGTGAGTTCAACTGACATGAAGAAAAAATTAATACACTTTACCTTTTAATGTGTGTGTAGGGGTAGGCGTGTGTAACTGACAACTTTTTTTTTGAAATTTTACAAGTAAAATTCTGCGCAGTGTTTTGCGTCAAATGATGATTTATTTTCCCTTTTACACAATTTACATATTGTGTTAAGTTGTAAAGATTAAGTTTTATTATTAATATATTAGTACTGCCGATGAACACAAATAGCGGGGATATTTAAACGGATGTTTTGTATGATTATGTAACGTAATATGAAGTAAAACCGGCGTGGTTATTGAATATTTAAATTTTTTGGTAGTATTGTTAGAGATACGTTTATAATTGAAGTTAAAACTATTGGCTTAAAGTAGCAGGTGTTATTGATATAACGCATAATTATTAAAAATAATATATTTATATTTTAAATGTTTAAATTTACAAAACTTTGACAAACCGCTTTACAACGAGCAGTCTAATGATGCACTGTACGTCAGTATATTAGCTGAGGTGTTCGAATCGAGCAGACTATCAAACATTTAGATGCCATTAGTTAAGACGCTGGTAGATTCAGAGGTGTTGGTGTTTGTCGTTTGAAGCCAGTACATTCAAAAGTGTTCGATATCAGTAATTGGAAGTCGGAATTATTTTGGTGTCAACTTAGACTATCAGACATTTAGTGTTCGCTAACAGCAGTGTTGGATATCAGTAATTGGAAGTCGGAATTTTTTGGTGTCAACTTAGACTATCAGACATTTAGTGTTCGCTAGCAGCAGTGTTTGATATCAGTAATTGGAAGTCGGAATTTTTTTGGTGTCAACTTGGACTATCAGACATTTAGTGTTCGCGAACAGCAGTGTTGGATATCAGTAATTGGAAGTCGGAATTTTTTGGTATCAACTTAGACTATCAGAAGTTTAGTGTTCGCTAGCAGAAGTGTTGAATATCAGTAATTGGAAGTCAGAATTTTTTTGGTGTCAACATAGACTATCAGACGCTTGGTGTTCGCTAACAGAAGTGTTGGATATCAGTAATTGGCAGTCGGAATTTTTTTAGTGTCAAAATAGACTATCGACGTTTAGTGTTCGCTAGCAGAAGTGTTGTCGTAGGATAGCAGATTGACGTTAGACTTTAAGTTGTTGTGAAGATTACTTAGATTAAAACCAAATAAGTAAACTAGTATGTTAAGTTTGATTTTTGCTATCTTATGGGTGGTGAATGTTACGTGTTTTGGAGTTTTCAACGATGATAGTTTATATCAACATAAAAACTGTAATGGATCACTGGATAATGGAATACTAACAATAGATTGTAATATACAAAACAAAGGTGTCTGGGATTTAGTATCATTTAGAGACTGGTCATCAAAACTGGACAAAATCTCATCCATATCGGTTAGTATAAATTGTAACCGTGACGGCCATGTATTCCTTCAGAATCCAATCAGAGCAAAGGGTTTAGAAAAACTGGAAATAACGGAATGTGTGATACACGATTCTTTAAGGTATAACTTTAGTGAGACTGTCACTGACCTGCCGGACACTCTTCGAGAATTTACCATAGACAGTTGTATGAAAATAGTGGATGTTTTCCGTGTAATTGAGATCATTCAGGAGGAATATGATAATAGAGTAAACAAATTTTACCCCTGCTTAATAAGTCCCTCACTAAGAAGATACACAGAAAGAAATGAAATTGTTCTTTACATAAACACGCACGCTAGCAGTCAGTATAAAGAAAGTGACAAAGCACGTGTAATGTTTAACAAACCGGTGTGTAAGTATAACAATCTGGAATACTATGAACTAACCTTAAATTTTGAGAGGTATTCTAATCAAGCACTAAAATACTTTGTCGAGAAATCCAAATTACCTGCGTTAAAAGTCTTAAATATATCACACCTAGAACTGAGGGAAATTCCAAAAAAGTTTTATGAAAAAGAATGGTGGATATGGTTTCAGAATTTACAGATTATAGATCTGTCGTATAACAACTTTGAGAGCATTAACTTTAGGTACTCAAAACCGCCAAGTTATAGCACGACACTTACAGTAAATATGACCAACAACAACATTTCTCATATCACCAGGCAGGATTTGCTTAACATTAAAAGTTTTTACCCAAATATTGTAAACCTACGAAACAACCCTTTAGAATGCACATGTAATCTGGCGAGGATGATGGATTTTTTTAGATCAGAAAGTGACCAGAAGTGGACATCATCATACGCGTACCTAAACGACGCGAATTGTACTGATCAATCTGCAGAAAAAACTGAGTATATGTTAAGTGCATTGAACGAGACAATCTTATGTATGTTAAGTAGAGATGAGAAGGATGATTTAGACACGACAAACTTCTATCTGCCACTGTTATTTGCCATAGGTGTGTCTTTACTGTGTATTATAGTTGTAGTAATTATGATACGTTGCCGAACTGAAATCAAAATTTTGTTTCATACTAGAATAAGAGGGGTCATACCAATGACACCATCCTCTCCGATGTCTGTTAAAACTATTGTGAAAGACTTTGATGCTTTTGTATCATATAGTTCGAAAGACGAACAATGGGTCCTTGATGTCATGTGTAAAAAGTTGGAATCGTCTCCCTTTAATTTCAGTCTGTGCCTTCACCACAAACATTTTGTACCAAATGCCTGCATAGCAGACAATATTATAGAAAGTATTGAGAAAAGCAGACATACTATAATGGTCCTGTCCGATAACTTTCTGAAAAGTGAATGGTGTTTACTGGAGTTCCGAAAGGCATTTCATCAGAGTCTCCTAGAGAATAGTCATTTAATTATGATACTGTTAGATGACCCTTTGTGCTTGGATAAGTTCCCAGATTTGAAGCACTGTTTGAACACAAGGACATACCTAAAAGCCAGCGAAACACTGTTCTGGGACAAACTTGTGTATTCTATATCCAAAAGGTGTCAGGACGATAAGCAGTGTATCCAGGTACTATCACGTGACGATAGTAAAGACAGTTCAACTACATCTCAAAGCATTGAAGAGACTAAGGCGTTTCTTCCGTGACGCGAATAACCACCATCTTTTGTGGATGATTATTTATGTAGTACAAATAACTTTGTACCACTGTCTCTTTTGGAGAAAGTATATAAACCCACCTCAGCTCCATCGAGTTATAAGTGTTTACGACTTTTCAAAATAATTACATTAATTAAAATTCCTGGGGCATTGTATTTAAACCATATGTAATTTATTTCATTTTCCATTTGTAATTTAATATTTTTAATACTGTTAATTAATGTTTTTATATATTCTGATGCTCTATCAAACATTTTTTTCAAAATCTTTACGTTTAAAGTCTTAATTATTTAATATTTTAGTATTTCAACATATTTGTCTTCTTTGTTAATTTTTTGAATGGTGTTTGTTATTTAACATGTTTCTCTTCTGGTTAGACTTAGAAAAACATTATACTGGTTTGAATTATAATTTTGTTTTCCACAGCAACGGCCATCAGAGTTAATTCAGGGGATGAGAGGCGCTAACGCTAGTAATGAGGTAACCTACTGGGATGAAAAAAAAAAAAAAAAAGCAGCGAACTTAAACAGATAAAAAATGATCACGAGTTTGTTTATATGTATACTCCTTTCTTACATCATCTAAACGCTTGCTAGTCATATGATATCTGTTATAATATTGTTTTATTTAAAGATCAGATTTATTAGTAAGTGCACTTTTCTTTATGTATTACTAATGTTTTGTAAAATTAAAAATAAACATATTTAATATCACTATTAAAGTACTTTAATGTTGGTTTTCACAGCACGATTTTAACACGAGAACTTGAACCTTTGAATGCAAGAAAAAACTGAGGAAAGTTGATAATAAAACTGAAACTAACACGATAACCAACTGTTTATACACTACCAACAAACCAAGTGAAGTTTTCCATGTGAACATACATACCTTAAATCAGCGAGGAAAATATACTATTGATAAATGATAACATTTAACAACCAAAGGACCGTGGAGTGATTATATATACAAAACTTTACTTAAAAGTCTTAGGAGAGACATTCTCGGGTCAAGAACATTGTTCTTGTGTCGAAATTTCGCCATAACATCAAGAATGTGTACTAAGAACATTGTTCGCGGAACAAAATTTCACACTGCCTACTAGTATCTAGCAGGAGTGTTAAGAACAAAGATGGCGGCAAAGTGATAAAGTTATACTAACGTAAAACACATCAGGTATTTTGATTGTGGGCGTTTTGATAAAGTTTTGATTAAATGTTACAAACCGCATGTATAGTCAGAACTGTGTATTCGCGCCTGAAATTATACTTTACTGAGCTAATTGTATATACAATAATGCCAAAGTTGGAGGATTTGTCCGCCTGGTCCCGATCTGTCATTTAACTCTTGACGTTCTCCAGACAACTCAGGATCTTTGCTTTGCTTTTATGACATAGATGGGACTAAAAGAATATAATCTCAATGTAATTTTTATTGAATGATACGATAAGGCGGTGTTAGTCTCCATGTTGTTTACTTATAAAAATGTTCTCGGTGTTATTGCGATTTTACACGAGACTGACAACTTTTTCGCGACTCTAGAGTTAGAAAATATAACTCGCCCAAAGACACCCTTAGGAACGCGCGCACGTGTCAGAAAATCATAAGACAATGTATTGATTATAAAATGTACTGATAATCAGACTTTGTACTGATTACAAAAACATACTGATCATAAGACTTTGTACTGATTATAAAAACATACTGATCATTAGACTATGTACCGATTACAAAAAACATACTGATCACGAGACTATGCATTGATTACAAAACATACTGATCATGAGACTATGTACTGATTATAAAAACATACTGATCATTAGACTATGTACTGATTACAAAAACATAATGATCACGAGACTACGTAATGAATAAAAAAAACATACTGATCACGAGATTATCCATTGATTACAAAAACATAATGCTACAAATATTATAAAAAAATAAATATTTACGCCCCTGCTAAATATTGTCATTGCAGCGGATTGTTAGAATTGTGGGTTACATCCCTGGTTAATATTGTCAGTGCGGCGGGTTGTTTGAATTGTGGGTTACGCCCCTGGTTAATATTGTCTGTGCCTGGTAAGAATGGATGGTGGTTTACGCTGGAATACACAGTCTCATTATCATAGTTTTTGTAATTATTTCAATATGTACACCAACTCATTATCAGTACGTAAACTATCTCATTATCAGTATCCTCATAACCTCATGATTAGAATGTTTTTGTAATCAATACATAGCCTCGTGTTCAGTGTGTTTTTGTAATCAGTACATAGTCTCATGATCAGTATGTTTTTGTAATCAATGGATAATCTCGTGATCAGTATGTTTTGTAATCAATGCATAGTCTCGTGATCAGTATGTTTTTTGTAATCAGTACATAGTCTCGTGATCAGTATGTTTTTGTAATCAGTACATAGTCTCATGATCAGTATGTTTTTGTAATCAATGGATAATCTCGTGATCAGTATGTTTTTTTATTCAGTACATAGTCTCGTGATCATTATGTTTTTGTAATCAGTACATAGTCTAATGATCAGTATGTTTTTATAATCAGTACATAGTCTCATGATCAGTATGTTTTGTAATCAATGCATAGTCTCGTGATCAGTATGTTTTTTGTAATCAGTACATAGTCTAATGATCAGTATGTTTTTATAATCAGTACAAAGTCTTATGATCAGTATGTTTTTGTAATCAGTACAAAGTCTGATTATCAGTACATTTTATAATCAATACATTGTCTTATGATTTTCTGACACGTGCGCGCGTTCCTAAGGGTGTCTTTGGGCGAGTTATATTTTCTAACTCTAGAGTCGCGAAAAAGTTGTCAGTCTCGTGTAAAATCGCAATAACACCGAGAACATTTTTATAAGTAAACAACATGGAGACTAACACCGCCTTATCGTATCATTCAATAAAAATTACATTGAGATTATATTCTTTTAGTCCCATCTATGTCATAAAAGCAAAGCAAAGATCCTGAGTTGTCTGGAGAACGTCAAGAGTTTAATGACAGATCGGGACCAGGCGGACAAATCCTCCAACTTTGGCATTATTGTATATACAATTAGCTCAGTAAAGTATAATTTCAGGCGCGAATACACAGTTCTGACTATACATGCGGTTTGTAGCATTAAATCAAAACTTTATCAAAACGCCCACAATCAAAATACCTGATGTGTTTTACGTTAGTATAACTTTATCACTTTGCCGCCATCTTTGTTCTTAACACTCCTGCTAGATACTAGTAGGCAGTGTGAAATTTTGTTCCGCGAACAATGTTCTTAGTACACATTCTTGATGTTATGGCGAAATTTCGACACAAGAACAATGTTCTTGACCCGAGAATGTCTCTCCTAAGACTTTTAAGTAAAGTTTTGTATATATAATCACTCCACGGTCCTTTGGTTGTTAAGTGTTATCATTTATCAATAGTATATTTTCCTCGCTGATTTAAGGTATGTATGTTCACATGGAAAACTTCACTTGGTTTGTTGGTAGTGTATAAACAGTCGGTTATCGTGTTAGTTTCAGTTTTATTTTCAACTTTCCTCAGTTTTTTCTTGCATTCAAAGGTTCAAGTTCTCGTGTTAAAATCGTGCTGTGAAAACCAACATTAAAGTACTTTAATAGTGATATTAAATATGTTTATTTTTAATTTTACAAAACATTAGTAATACATAAAGGAAAGTGCACTTACTAATAAATCTGATCTTTAAATAAAACAATATTATAACAGATATCATATGACTAGCAAGCGTTTAGATGATGTAAGAAAGGAGTATACATATAAACAAACTCGTGATCATTTTTTATCTGTTTAAGTTCGCTGCTTTTTTTTTTTTTTTTTTTCATCCCAGTAGGTTACCTCATTACTAGCGTTAGCGCCTCTCATCCCCTGAATTAACTCTGATGGCCGTTGCTGTGGAAAACAAAATTATAATTCAAACCAGTATAATGTTTTTCTAAGTCTAACCAGAAGAGAAACATGTTAAATAACAAACACCATTCAAAAAATTAACAAAGAAGACAAATATGTTGAAATACTAAAATATTAAATAATTAAGACTTAAAACGTAAAGGTTTAGAAAAAAATGTTTGATAGAGCATCAGAATATATAAAAACATTAATTAACAGTATTAACAATATTAAATTACAAATGGAAAATGAAATAAATTACATATGGTTTAAATACAATGCCCCAGGAATTTTAATTAATGTAATTATTTTGAAAAGTCGTAAACACTTATAACTCGATGGAGCTGAAGTGGGTTTATATACTTTCTCCAAAAGAGACAGTGAGTCAAAGTTATTTGGACTACATAAATAATCATCCACTAAAAATGGTGGTTATTCGCGTCACGGAAGAAACGCCTTAGTCTCTTCAATGCTTTGAGATGTAGTTGAACTGTCTTTACTATCGTCACGTGATAGTACCTGGATACACTGCTTATCGTCCTGACACCTTTTGGATATAGAATACACAAGTTTGTCCCAGAACAGTGTTTCGCTGGCTTTTAGGTATGTCCTTGTGTTCAAACAGTGCTTCAAATCTGGGAACTTATCCAAGCACAAAGGGTCATCTAACAGTATCATAATTAAATGACTATTCTCTAGGAGACTCTGATGAAATGCCTTTCGGAACTCCAGTAAACACCATTCACTTTTCAGAAAGTTATCGGACAGAACCATTATAGTATGTCTGCTTTTCTCAATACTTTCTATAATATTGTCTGCTATGCAGGCACCTGGTACAAAATGTTTGTGGTGAAGGCACAGACTGAAATTAAAGGGAGACGATTCCAACTTTTTACACATGACATCAAGGACCCATTGTTCGTCTTTCGAACTATATGATACAAAAGCATCAAAGTCTTTCGCAATAGTCTTAACAGACATCGGAGAGGATGGTGTCATTGGTATGACCCCTCTTATTCTAGTATGAAACAAAATTTTGATTTCAGTTCGGCAACGTATCATAATTACTACAACTATAATACACAGTAAAGACACACCTATGGCAAATAACAGTGGCAGATAGAAGTTTGTCGTGTCTAAATCATCCTTCTCATCTCTACTTAACATACATAAGATTGTCTCGTTCAATGCACTTAACATATACTCAGTTTTTTCTGCAGATTGATCAGTACAATTCGCGTCGTTTAGGTACGCGTATGATGATGTCCACTTCTGGTCACTTTCTGATCTAAAAAAATCCATCATCCTCGCCAGATTACATGTGCATTCTAAAGGGTTGTTTCGTAGGTTTACAATATTTGGGTAAAAACTTTTAATGTTAAGCAAATCCTGCCTGGTGATATGAGAAATGTTGTTGTTGGTCATATTTACTGTAAGTGTCGTGCTATAACTTGGCGGTTTTGAGTACCTAAAGTTAATGCTCTCAAAGTTGTTATACGACAGATCTATAATCTGTAAATTCTGAAACCATATCCACCATTCTTTTTCATAAAACTTTTTTGGAATTTCCCTCAGTTCTAGGTGTGATATATTTAAGACTTTTAACGCAGGTAATTTGGATTTCTCGACAAAGTATTTTAGTGCTTGATTAGAATACCTCTCAAAATTTAAGGTTAGTTCATAGTATTCCAGATTGTTATACTTACACACCGGTTTGTTAAACATTACACGTGCTTTGTCACTTTCTTTATACTGACTACTAGCGTGCGTGTTTATGTAAAGAACAATTTCATTTCTTTCTGTGTATCTTCTTAGTGAGGGACTTATTAAGCAGGGGTAAAATTTGTTTACTTTATTATCATATTCCTCCTGAATGATCTCAATTACACGGAAAACATCCACTATTTTCATACAACTGTCCATGGTAAATTCTCGAAGAGTGTCCGGCAGGTCAGTGACAGTCTCACTAAAGTTATACCTTAAAGAATCGTGTATCGCACATTCCGTTATTTCCAGTTTTTCTAAACCCTTTGCTCTGATTGGATTCTGAAGGAATACATGGCCGTCACGGTTACAATTTATACTAACCGATATGGATGAGATTTTGTCCAGTTTTGATGACCAGTCTCTAAATGATACTAAATCCCAGACACCTTTGTTTTGTATATTACAATCTATTGTTAGTATTCCATTATCCAGTGATCCATTACAGTTTTTATGTTGATATAAACTATCATCGTTGAAAACTCCAAAACACGTACATTCACCACCCATAAGATAGCAAAAATCAAACTTAACATACTAGTTTACTTATTTGGTTTTAATCTAAGTAATCTTCACAACAACTTAAAGTCTAACGTCAATCTGCTATCCTACGACAACACTTCTGCTAGCGAACACTAAACGTCGATAGTCTATTTTGACACTAAAAAAATTCCGACTTCCAATTACTGATATCCAACACTTCTGTTAGCGAACACTAAGCGTCTGATAGTCTATGTTGACACCAAAAAAATTCTGACTTCCAATTACTGATATTCAACACTTCTGTTAGCGAACACTAAACGTCTGATAGTCTAAGTTGATACCAAAAAATTCCGACTTCCAATTACTGATATCCAACACTCCTGCAAGCGAACACTAAATGTCTGATAGTCTAAGTAGACACCAAAAAAATTCCGACTTCCAATTACTGATATCCAACACTGCTGCTAGCGAACACTAAATGTCTGATAGTCTAAGTTGATACCAAAAAAATTCCGACTTCCAATTACTGATATCCAACACTGCTGCTAGCGAATACTAAATGTCTGATAGTCTAAGTTGACACTAAAAAAATTCCGACTTCCAATTACTGATATCCAACACTGCTGCTAGCGAACACTAAATGTCTGATAGTCTAAGTTGACACCAAAAAAATTTCGACTTCCAATTACTGATATCGAACACTTTTGAATCTACTGGCTTCTAACGACAAACACCAACACCTCTGAATCTACCAGCGTCTTAACTAATGATATCTAAATGTTTGATAGTCTGCTCGATTCGAACACCTCAGCTAATATACTGACGTACAGTGCATCATTAGACTGCTGGTTGTAAAGCGGTTTGTCAAAGTTTTGTAAATTTAAACATTTAAAATATAAATAGATTATTTTTAATAATTATGCGTTATATCAATAACACCTGCTACTTTAAGCCAATAGTTTTAACTTCAATTATAAACGTATCTCTAACAATACTACCACAAAATTTAAATATTCAATAACCACGCCGGTTTTACTTCATATTACGTTACATAATCATACAAAACATCCGTTTAAATATCCCCGCTATTTGTGTTTATCGGCAGTACTAATATATTAATAATAAAACTTAATCTTTACAACTTAACACAATATGTAAATTGTGTAAAAGGGAAAATAAATCATCATTTGACGCAAAACACTGCGCAGAATTTTACTTGTAAAATTTCAAAAAAAAAGTTGTCAGTTACACACGCCTACCCCTACACACACATTAAAAGGTAAAGTGTATTAATTTTTTCTTTATGTCAGTTGAACTCACAAAACTATCGACTGTTTACTTCTTATCTATTAGATACATTTGTACACTGATCAACATACTTCAATTTACATGCTGTACTCTCTGTACTTTGGAGTACATCTTGATAAAGATGCCGCTACATACAATAACGCACGAATATAACGAGTTGAGTTAAGTAATGGTGTTTTACGTCCCGGTCAAGAATATTTGTCTTATATCCAAACTTCGCTAGCTATAGGCGAAAGTGCAGAAATTTTGCCCGTGCGTTGCGCTGATGGCATTATACATCAGGGTTCTATATCGTGCCACGCCTTCCGTGACACGTGACCCCGTTTGTTTTTAGTTTCCATCCGAAAGAACCATGACTTTTATTTCGTAATGCCGAGTACTTGGCGAAAGAACAGCCACTACCCAGGAATATAACGAACACGCCTTCACCGAATACATGGATAATACGAAGTCAAATGTTGGTCCCAACTGCTTCTCTATACAAGTTTATTTTAAATTCAGAGGTTATATAGGAGTTGTTTAAAGTGAATATTTGGTTAGTGTGAATAAAATTCTTGTCCCTTGAAACAGCTTTTATAAGTACTTTTGTTCTTTTAGTGCGAAGTCAATTTTACACGTTTCAAAAGTCGTGAAACAGAGACAGACTAAACAAATGGAAGTTTTAGACTACTTATAAACGAAGACCCGTTCACCGTATTAAAGCTGCATTAAGTTTTCCAAAGAAAAATTAAAACGGTGCTAATCTAATTACTGATGTTACTAATGAACAATGTTACATTTTGTTTAACGATAAAAGCTCGAATAAATACAGTAATTACCCAGCAAGATGCAGCATTTGGGATCTAACATTAGAACATGGTTACGTCATCAAAACCCGGGTCATTTAAACATAACTTTCAAAACGGTGAAATACGATAAATTAAACCCAGAACTTCGTTGAACTTGTCATTTGTGACTTAGTAAGGGATACATAACACCATTTCAAATACATCTGGATATTAATGAAGGACAATTAATGCAATCTGTCATGTTTCACCTTCGATTCTAGGGTTTTTCTGTAAATCCGTGCGCATGCTCCAAGCTCATAATTACCATCGTAAAACACTGACCAACCGGTCAGAGGATTCCGTTTATTTACAGCTAAAGGGAGAGAAATTTTAGAAAATGAATCTCACGGATCGTGATTAGAATTTAACTATTTTTAAAAAAATATATTTTTAGAAAATCAAAAAAAAATTCAGAAAATTGAAAAACTTAATGCAACTTTAAGTTTCAATATAAGTAAGCTTCCATCAGTCAATAATTCCGAGTTGAGTTTTTATTTCAAAAGTTTTTGTATCTTGTGACAAATTTTTAAAATTTATAGATGAAGTTAAAAAATAAAGTCCCCAGGGCTTCGTTATAAACGTGTTTTACTGTGCAGCTTGAACATCATTGGTTGCAAAAAATGGTTGATTACACTGACACTGGTTTTATAAGACCTGACACGCTTCAAGAAGTAGTACGCTTACACTGGTTTTATAGGACCTGACACGCTTCAAGAAGTAGAACAATAACACATGGTTTTATAGGACCTGACACGCTTCAAAAAGTAGTACACTTACACTGGTTTTATAGGACCTGACACGCTTCAAGAAGTAGAACAATAACACTGGTTTTATAGGACCTGACACGCTTCAAAAAGTAGTACACTTACACTGGTTTTATAGGACCTGACACGCTTCAAAAAATAGTACACTTACACTGGTTTTATAGGACCTGACACGCTTCAAGAAGTAGTACACTTACACTGGTTTTATAGGACCTAACACGCTTCAAGAAGTAGTACACTTACACTGGTTTTATAGGACCTGACACGCTTCAAAAAATAGTACACTTACACTGGTTTTATAGGACCTGACACGCTTCAAGAAGTAGTACACTTACACTGGTTTTATATGACCTGACACGCTTCAAGAAGTAGTACACTTACACTGGATTTATAGGACCTGACACGCTTCAAGAAGTAATACACTTACACTGGTTTTATAGGACCTGACACACTTCAAGAAGTAGTACACTTACACTGGATTTATATGACCTGACACGCTTCAAGAAGTAGTACACTTACTCTGGTTTTACAGGACCTAACACGCTTCAAGAAGTAATACACTTACACTGGTTTTATAGGACCTGACACGCTTCAAGAAGTAGTACACTTACACTGGTTTTATAGGACCTGACACGCTTCAAGAAGTAGTACACTTACACTGGTTTTATACGACCTTACACGCTTCGAGAAGTAATACACTTACACTGGTTTTATAGGACCTGACACGCTTCAAGAAGTAGTACACTTACACTGATTTTATAGGACCTGACACGCTTCAAGAAGTAGTACACTTACACTGATTTTATAGGACCTGACACGCTTCAAGAAGTAGTACACTTACACTGGTTTTATAGGACCTAACACGCTTCAAGAAGTAGTACACTTACACTGGTTTTATAGGACCTGACACGCTTCAAAAATAGTAACACTTACACTGGTTTTATAGGACCTGACACGCTTCAAGAAGTAGTACACTTACACTGGTTTTATAGGGACCTGACACGCTTCAAGAAGTAGTACACTTACACTGGATTTATAGGACCTGACACGCTTCAAGAAGTAGTACTCTTACACTGGTTTTATAGGACCTAACACGCTTCGAGAAGTTGTACACTTACATTTGTTTTATAGGACCTAACACGCTTCAAGAAGTAGTACTCTTACACTGGTTTTATAGGACCTAACACGCTTCGAGAAGTTGTACACTTACATTTGTTTTATAGGACCTGACACGCTTCAAGAAGTAGTACTCTTACACTGGTTTTATAGGACATGACACGCTTCAAGAAGTAGTACACTTACACTGGTTATACAGGACCTGACACGCTTCAAGAAGTAGTACACTTACACTGGTTATACAGGACCTGACACGCTTCAATAAGTAGTACACTTACACTGGTTTTACAGGACCTGACACGCTTCAAGAAGTAATACACTGACACTGGTTATACAGGACCTGACACGCTTCAAGAAATAGTACACTTACACTGGTTATACAGGACCTGACACGCTTCAAGAAGTAGTACACTTACACTGGTTTTATAGGACCTGACACGCTTCAAGAAGTAGTACACTTACACTGGTTTTATAGGACCTGATACGCTTCAAAAAGTAGTACAACGACACTGATTATATAGAACCTGATACGCTTGAATTGTTTCTGAACAATTAATAAGATACTGCTTCGATTCCCCTTTAATGGACATAGCTAGTCCATGACCTGAGAAAACGTAAAATAGGTTGAATTCACCAATTCTATGATGATTCTGTGAAGTAGAAACATGTGTTTCTGTGAAACAAAGACATGAAAGATGAAATGTTTAAAAAGATCCGGTTTAATCGTGTAGGAGGAGTTCGATGCACAAGGTTTTTGTCGGTCGATCGGACACACGCACACACGGATGAAGGGTGTTTCAATATCCCCCGCTCCGCATTTGCATCCAAACTCATTACTTGTATTAACTAGGTATCGTATGGTTAAACTCTGATCGAAACTATTTAGAAATATGATAAATGAGATTAAAATCGAAAAGATGACCGAGGTACCTTTGGTAATGCACACTTTCAAGCTATAGGTTCTATGACTTTGACCTTTAACCAATATGTAGCATTAGTGCAATAAAACTTATTGTATAAAAGGGATTTAAAATGCGAATAGACTAAGCTAACAAGACACACAAACATGCACACACACACACACACACACACACACACATACGCAGAGAGAGAGAGAGAGGACAATAATTTATAATATCTTTTATTGTACAGCATTCCAGTTACATTCTTCCTATTGCTTATTTGATATTTCGGTAAAGTTCGGTTTCCATATACTCATTTTGCATTTCAGAACATCAAACTTATTGCTGTTAATCCTTTCCAACTATTTGTTATTAATTAAGAGGATATTTATTAAATTTCATTAAATCTCAACGTAATAATAGTCTTGTCAGTTTTTGTTTTTACTGTTTAAATACCCGTATCCATTTCACAAGGTAATTGCGTGATACTAGCACATTATTTATTTTATCTATTCAGTACATATACAACTTGAAAGGATTTTGGATTCGATGATTGTGTATTCATCACGAAACTTATTCACATATGTAACAAGAAATCCGTGTTAAAAGAAACAAGGTGTCATGTTCTAAGTTTTGAATTTTATCAAATTTAGTTTTCAAAAATATACATGCGACAATAGTAACGACGGTAAGTTATGGTATTGTCCAAGATATTCAAAGAAAATGACAAAAAAAAAAAAAAAAAAAAAAAAAAAAAAAAAAAAAAAAAAAAAAAAAAAAACCATTAGTTTATTTTATTAAACCCAGCCCTGCCTGGGATTTAAACTTTAACCCAGTAAGAAGGCGTGATAGTATTGTTCTTAGGCGCTGTAGAATTGGCCATTTTTATTTTACGCTCTCGTTTATTCTAAAGGGTTAACAACCTCCACAATGTGTCCCTTGCCAAAGTCAATAATCGGTTTAGCACATTTTGCTGAATTGTGGTGACTTTGCTCCAACAAGGGATATTTTTTATTCAGCAACATCGATGCAAAAAAAAACTTTTTACAAATTTCAGTGAATTTTAATCTTCCTTCGGGACATTAACTTACTTGGTAAAATTTAATTGTTTTACTATTTATTTTCCAGTGTTTCATATATAGTTTGCCTGTGACATTACTGGGTTTTTTTTTTCGGTTTACCTTTTTTGTAATTTTAAATTAATGGTTTTTACATTTATTTAGATTTTTTTCGATATCATTGCACCTTTTACATTTTTCTAGCCGCGAATAGCTGCAAAATGCTGATGCGGCTTACAACAGCAAATCACTCGCTCACTATCGATTTAAATTCATCTTTCGTAGTTTGGGTTTATGAACCATAGTTAGTCTGGATTTTTATACAGGGAACTATTGAACACCGCTTTTGTAATGTCTTTAACATTGGGTCTTGATCAACTTGGTACACTTCTATAAAGACAATATGCTGTGAACCATGCTCAAAGTCACGAGGAAAAATCTTGGAATTTACATTGTATTTTATACCCGCTCCGTGTCTTTTACATTTCTTGAAACAGTTGATACCATAGACGATGCTTCGTGAAGTACATTCTCTTTTAATAGTTAAAGATCAACATTACACTGAAAATAACACTGAAAATCTTAAATGGTTTGCATTGTTTTGCTTTTTGTTAACTCTAGATTTCTTGATGAACTCACATACTCCGTTTTAAATGCTTAGGTACCCACCTCTAGGTCAAGGTCATACGGTCAAATTTTGGGTTTGTTTATAGACCGTTGGCTGTTTTTTGTTTCTTCTTCTTCTTTTTTTTTTTTTTTTCTTTTTTTTTTTTTTTTTTTTTTTTTTTCATTTGTTTTCACCAGTCACCCCCTGGACATTGCAATGTTATGGTAATTTTTTTTAAAAATTAATACTTTAAATGTCTTTATCAGACTGATTTTCACGATTTTAGCTGATGTACTTGGTGATAAATAAAAATGTGATTTCATCACTGCCAAGAGGATCCTCAAACGTCTCAGTAATATGTATATTGTTCTGTGGCAGCAGATTATTTACACTATAGAAGGTTGTCCGTTTGCTAGCCGAGGGTCAGTGACTTTTTGGTCATTACGGCTTTCTTCCTACTATTACATAACTAAACACCTGGATATAAGTACAATAATTTTACAAACACCATTGTTCTGATCCATTCTGTTTTAATAGTAGTCCTTGATCAAAGTATATGGTTCAGTTTGACAGATAATTTGTCTATAACTGCATCTCAATCTTATTTTGTCTACCTGTATTATGATTATCTGAGTAAAAAGAGCGAAATCCCAGGTGAAGAAAACTTTAAATGTAGAGCACATAAAAAAGAAAAAACTTTTTATCAATTGAGAGTATCATCATATACAAATGTCGGGTTGATAGTTTAAAACTGCTGTCACGTGACAGTGTTAAGATACGTCCTGACGCCGGATACGAGTATAAATATGTTTGAGGTGTAACAGACAGTGACAAATAATCAATTACAAATAAAGCATAAACAAATATTACCAAATAACAGCTGTCTGATCTGTGATAGACTGCAACAAAACATAAGGGTAGTCTGCAGGAAATGGGTTTAATGCACTTTTACGTACAGTCCAATGGTTCCTGTTACAACTGTTTACCAAATGTTAACATGATACATTAAAATTATATAATCTTGATATGTGCATTATCAAATATAAAGAGCACGTTTTCAATGGAATTCAGTATTTAACACCAAAATTAATTATCCGCTTCGTGTAAGAACTTAAAATCGTCTTAGTTAAAAATAAGAAGCAAACCAATATTATGAAGAATCGGGTATGTTATCAAATCATCATGATGTTGACGTCTGTGCACGCGTCGTTAAACAAATTATTCAAGGCTTAGAGAAAGGACCACTTCTGTGGCTCATAGTTCGCCTTGGGAGGTGGCGGTTTGGAGTCCGAACCTCGGTCGAGTCATACTTTTTTTTTAATTTGCGAATAGCTAAAATATTTATGGTACGTTAAACTACATTACAACAACCAACAACAACAACAACCAACAACCACCAACAACAACAACCAACAACAACAACTTTTTTGAAAGTGTAAGAAAATACAAAAATGTTAATCCACAAAATTATAAACCTGTAAATATTATAATGGATTATTGCTAGTACACATTTATTTACGTTTTTGTTATTGTGTTTAACTGCCAATTCAAGATCTTTTCACTTAAAACTGAAGCGGTCAGTTATGTGATGGTGAAGGAAACAGGAATGCCCGGAGAGGACGATATATACCTTCAGCAAGCGACCTGACATGACAAGCTTTCTCACACTAGGATCTGTCCAAACGGGATTCTAACACAGGCGGTGAGAGACACTCTGGTCCGTTATCTTATATTAACGCCATTATAAGGCATTCAAAATAATAATAATAATAATAATAATAATCAGTGTCTGCAAACATATCTTACATGCCCCTGTCTTGTTTTTTGTCATACGAGCATGTTTATGGGAATCAAGAATAACGCAATAAAGATTTAATGTTTCCCGAAACAAAAATATTCGATCACGATATCACCCACATCACGCGAATTTCTAAAAAAAAGCTTTCTACAGTCTAATAGATTGATTGACAATTTCTGATTGAAATTCTCGGTCATTAAGATTCAAAGAACGATTAAGCCGATTATTTCATCCTTATAATAAAATAAAAAAAGTTAAAGCATTGTACCTAACACTGTGTAAAGCACTGTAGCTAACACTGGTTTAAAGCGCTGTAACTAACACTGTTAAAGCCCTGTACCTAACACTGTGTTAAAGCGCTGTACCTAACACTGTGTTAAAGCACTGTACCCAACACTGTCAAAGCACTGTACCTAACACTGTGTCAAAGTGCTGTACCTTACACTGCGTTAAAGCGCTATAGCTAACACTTTTAATGCGCTGTAGCTAACACTGTGAAAGCACTGTACCTAACGCTGTGTTAAAGCACTGTACCTAACACTGTGTTAAAGCGCTGTAACTAACACTGTTAAAGCGCTGTAACTAACACTGTGTTAAAGCGCTGTACCAAACACTGTGTTAAAGCACTGTACCCAACACTGTCAAAGCAGTGTACCTAACACTGTATTAAAGCGCTGTACCTAACACTGTGTTAAAGCGCTGTAACTAACACTGTTAAAGCGCTGTACCTAACACTGTGTAAAAGGCGCTGTACCAAACACTATGTTAAAGCACTGTACCCAACACTGTCAAAGCAGTGTACCTAACACAGTGTTAAAGTGCTGTACCTAACACTGCGTTAAAGCGCTGTACCTTACACTTTTAATGCGCTGTTGCTAACACTGTGAAAGCACTGTACCTAACGCTGTGTTAAAGCACTGTACCTAACAGTGTGTTAAAGCTTTGTACCTAACACTGTGTTAAAGCACTGTACCCAACAAAGTCAAAGCAGTATACCTAACGCTGTGTTAAAGCACTGTACCTAACACTAATAAAGCGCTGTACCTAACACTGTGCTAATGCGCTGTACCTAACACTGTGAAAAAAGTGCTCTAGCTAACACTGTGTTGATGCGCTGTAGCTAAAACGTTGTAATCATTGTGCCTTACGCTGTGTTTAAACACTGTACCTAACACTGTAAAAGCTCTGTACCCAACACTGTTAAAGCGCTGTTCTAACACAGTGTTTTAGCACTGTTCCTAAAACAATTAAAGCGCTGTACCTAACAATGTGTGAAAGCGCTGTACCTAACACTGTGTTAAAGCGCTGTACCCAACACTGTGCTAAATTGCTGTACATAACACTGTTAAAGCGCTGTACCTAACACTTTTAAAACGCTGTACCTTACACTATTATAGCGCTGTAAATAACACTGTGTTAAAGCGCTGTACCTAACACTGTGTTAAAGCTCTGTACCTAATTCTGTGTTAAAGCTCTGTATCTTACAACACTGTCTTAAAGCGCTGTACCCAACACTGTTAAAGCGCTTTACCCCAACACAGTGTTAAAGCGCTGTACCTAACACTGTGTTAAAGCTCTGTATCTAACACTGTGTTAAAGCGCTGTACCCAACACTGTTAAAGCGCTGTACCTAACACTGTGCTTAAGCGCTGTACCTAACACTGTTAAAGCGCTTTAACCCAACACAGTGTTAAAACGCTGTACCTATCATTATTAAAGCGTTGTACCTTACACTCTGTTAAAGCGCTGTATCTAACACTGTGTTAAACCGCGGAACCTAACACTGTGTTAAAGCACTGTACCTAACACTGCGCTAAAGCTTCGTACCTAACAATCTGTTAAAGCATTGTACCTAACAATGTGTTAAAGCGCTTTACCTAACACTGTGTTAAAGCTTTGTGCCTAACACTTTGTTAAAGCGCTGTACCTAACACTGTGTTAAAGCGATGTACCTAACATTGTGTTAAAGCACTGTACCCAACACTGTCAAAGCAGTGTACCTAACAATATGTTAAAGCACTGTACCTAACGCTGTGTTAAAGCGCTGTACCTAACACTGTATTAAAGCGCTGTAACTAACACTGTTAAAGCGCTGTACCTAACACTGTGTTAAAGCGCTGTACCTATTATTGTGTTAAAGCGCTGTAACTAACACTGTTAAAGCGCTGTACCTAACACTGTGTTAAAGCGCTGTACCTAACATTGTGTTAGAGGACTGTACCCAACACTGTCAAAGCAGTGTACCTAACACTGTCTTAAAGTACTGTACCTAAAACTGCGTTAAAGCGCTGTAGCTAACACTTTTAATGCGCTGTTGCTAACACTGTGAAAGCACTGTGCTTAACGCTGTGTTAAAGCACTGTACTTAACACTTAAAGCGCTGTACCTAACACTGTGTTAAAGCACTATACCCAACACTGTCAAAGCGCTGTACCTAACACTGTGTTAAAGCGCTGTAGTTAACACTGTGTTAAAGCGCTGTAGCTAACACTGTGAAAACACTGTGCCTTACGCTGTATTAAAGCACTGTACCTAACACTGTTCAAGCTCTGTACCCCACATTGTTGAAGCGCTGTTCTAACACTGAGTTAAAGCACTGTACCTTACACTCTGTTAAAGTGCTGTACCTAACACTGTGTTAAAGCGCTGTACCTAACACTGTTTTAAAGCGCTGTAACTAACACTTTGATTAATTCCTGTACCTAACACTTTGCAAAGCTTTGTACCTAACACTTTTAAAACGCTGTACCTAAAACTATTATAGCGCTGTAAATAACACTGTGTTAAAGCGCTGTACCGAACACTGTAAAAGCGCTGTACTTAAAACTATTTAAGCGCTGTACCCAACACCGTGTTAAAGCTCTGTATCTACACTGTGCTAAAGCGCTGTACAGTACACTGTTCCTCATGCGATGTTAAAGCGCTGTACCTAATAATGTTTAAGCGCTTTACCCAACACTGTTTTAAAACGCTGTACCTATCATTATTAAAGCGCTGTACCTAATACTCTGTTAAAGCGCTGTATCTAACACTGTGTTAAAAGCGCTGTACCCAACACTGTTTCAGCACTGTACCTAACACTGTGTTAAAGCACTGTACCCAACACTGTGTTAAAGCGCTGTACCTAACACTGTGTCAAAGCGCTGTACCCAACACTGTTTCAGCACTGTACCTAACACTGTGTTAAAGCACTGTGCCCAACACGGTGTTTAAGCACTGTACCTAACGCTGTGTTAAAGCGCTGTACCTTACACTGTGTTTACGAACTGTACCCAACACTGTTTAAGCCCGGTACCTAACACTGTTAAAGCGCTGTATATAGGTTGTCTGGTTTCTGTTACCAAGGAATTTTACAAAAGGAGATTTGCGATATTATCATGAAATATTGCGAGCGTCGAAAGCTAAGCCCCGAGCGGCGAGGGTTTTGGGGCCGCTAAATGTCCTACGCAGGTCCATTGAAGAGCCCAGTTGGGAACCCAGGGGTTTCTCCCCCAGTTATATAAACAATTTAGGTATTGAGTTAAAAGGAACATTAGTACATGGTTTATTCTAATGTAATAATTTAGTTTTATTATCATAGGATGTGTTTATGAAAGTTCATTGTGAGTATGTGTTAATGGCACCCGAAATTGCTAAAAAAATGTTTCTAAACATTGTCTTGTGTCTTTTTTTTTTTTTTTAAAGAAGGGTAGCAACCCTCCCCCTACACATTGAATCCTCCCATATTACCGCACTTTAAAGACACCCAACTTTTATTGTCACATATATGCACAGATCGGAGTCACTTGCAGGAAATTTACACAACACAGACACTGTTTATGTAAACGTGTAGTTTACATGTATTTTGAATTAAAATAAGAATTTGAAACGTGAATTTACTATCTTAACACTTTATTTCCAAGTTGGTCGTGCGACCTGGTTAGTTCCAAGGCCACATCCAAACTGAAAATACTAAAATGTTAAAAGCACTATGACAACAGAATGTAGATTATGCGTAATTAATCAAAAGTAGCTTAATTGCAGTTAATATCCGTTTGGCTAATTATTGTCAACTTTTGAGTCTGTGACACATCTGACTTGTTTACATATTTCCTAGGCTAATCTATGGATATAGATTATGGTGTGATTAGTCCATTTACGTCTTGTTTAATTAGTGACTTTATTAAGGCTGAATGCGATTATTCCGAAAGAAAGAAAAGCTAGAAAGATAAATTACAAACACTGAACATAAAAAATTACATAATTGATATTATTGTAGATGAAAGTCTGACTTGAATTGTTCTCCGTTTACAAAAATTAAAATCTAAAATTAATAAATATATATATATTATAGAATTTGTTCTAATCATGGTACCTTGTTATCACTTATAAAAAATAGCCATTTTTGCGCTGTTACATTTATCTAAAACTTAAAAGTAACAAATTTTTTTACGTATTTAAAAAGTCTACAATATATAAAAAAGGCGATATTTAAATGTCGCTGATAAAACTTCATTTAGATTATAAAATTTATTGGCATAATAAGCTTTTAAAGTTGATTTATGGAAATTATGTTTCAAATGACAAAAAAAGACAGTCTTACAATTATGTGCATCGCGATACATTACACAAAAAAGTAAACAAATAGTTTCTTTTCTTTTTTTTTTTTTCTTTTTTAAATAAATATTTAAAAAAACAACTTTAGATTTGTTCCTAAAATGAAAAATGAAAATTCTATACATTGC